>BPLR01006272.1:0-404894 GCA_021605095.1 Caerostris extrusa
AGTTAGCATTGCCAGGCAACAGTAATTAAAAGCAGCTTTGTTATGTTATAAAATCTGATAATCACTCCACAAAGTAAGAAATGAAATATATGAGTATTTTCTATTTTCTCCAAACCAGCAATATTCTTAGTCCATGCAAACATTTCTGCAAAGAAATCGAATGAGCAACCAAGGTTTTTGGAGCATGCTGTAATATTAAAAGCTGGTCTGTTTTTCTGATGTTGGTTCGTTATAACCATTTTATTATTCATTTTTGATAAATGTCAAAACCAACAAAATAAATGGGGGTAGATACAGTGGAAAATAGTATTCAAGAAAATACAGTCCAGAAAGCATTATTTCTGACAAATACATAGCAAAACGTAATATATTGTTCTTCATCAGATAAATACAGGTATTTTTTATTGTGTATCAATTTAGTAGCCGACAATATTAATGGAATCTTCTGGCCTCCATATATGTTGAAATATACTGTTGGCTTTAAAGCAACGACATAGAACTTTGTGGTCAATATCTTGTGGGTAATCATTTGGCTTGATCGGCTCTGTCACAGTTAACTATATAAATAACGTAGGAGCACATCTGCAGTCAGCATCTTAGTTAAACAGTACAGTTACAAAAGATCTCCTTGCTCAATATAAGGAAACATACAAAACAATGAAGAAAGTGCCCAAAGATTTCATAACATAACCAATAATTTTTTTCTCCAGATTATGGAAGTCAAAGACGCACAAATTACATTGCCATATCTCAAACTAAACAGAGTTTGATAAATACTATATTTCTGTAGATTTATATTGGTGTTTCTAGTCATTTCAAATCTAAAAATAAGTTTTAAGTTTTCATTGTCATGACAACTTATTCATTTTTATATACATTATATATTATAAAATTTATGTTATATGAATATGCATATACATGAAATGCTTAAAAATTAGTATTGAGATTTATAACTTTAAAAATAAACGCAAAACAGTTGAATATCGAAAGTACTTAAACATAGAATACCCAATATTGACTTTTTTCTTTTGTATTTTCTTCTGGCCTAAAATCTCTTGTGAAAGTTTATTGTTCCGTGTAGCCCCAAAAGTTTTGCAAGAAAGACAATATCTGAAGGTCACTCATATGTCTGAACAAAGATTTTCAATCGTTTTATGAAAAATAATACTTTCCTATACCATTTTATCTTCTATCTAATCAGTTGAGTCATACTTTGAGTGATTTTATAATTTATTTTAAGAAAATAAGTTCAAAAGAGTTTCTACTTGTACTTGATAAAATGGGTTTCATGATCCGCGAGATATTTCTAGGCCCCACAGTTTTGCTCAAAAAGGCCGGAAAACATCTTGTTCACATATTGACTTTCCTATAATCTTCGGAATCAATCGTTCTGCTTATAATCTTCACAATGATGACGTGGATGTCTGAACGGCGGATTGAGCTGTAGCATTTTTTCCAGGGAGGCTCACTGAAAGTTGCAGAATTTAGTCTCACAACAGAAAAAGGAAGAGGTCTTCCTGGGATAACCGCATTTGTGTTGTTATCAGTCATGAAAACCCTTTGAGCCGCCTGGCCCCTAGGCAGGCATGTGTACACCACGTGAAAAAGGAAGGACAGGCCAGATTGAGTTTTTGAAATGAATTTATTTTTACCAATACACTTGTCAGCGCTTAAAGACAGCAGATACTGTACCCAGATCAAAACAAAGTGAAATACAATGTTTCACAAAAAAGGGTTTTGACGACGCATGGTCAGTGTGCAGAAAGGATCATCCTAAAAGAAAAGTACTGGTGAATTTCTCGAATGGTGTCGAAGACTTGTATCTCGAACGCGGGGAATTGAATTTACACGATTTTCTGTGCTTCGCCGTCCGGCTTCAATTCCCGTAAACGAGACGGGGAATGAGCCGTTCATAGTCTTTCACGTTGGTCAGGAAATAGCAGTCAATGTGTCGAACATTGCTTGTTGCAAACCGTCTTTTGGCATGCAATGAATTGATGCCCATCTGCCGAAAACCAAATATCTCCTTCCTATCTGTGCAGGCGGGGAGAACATTTGAGTTTGTATCTTGATGTGTCTGAAGGGCTTGTCTGGCTCATTTAGAAAACACTGGGGCTGTCTCAGCCCACAGTCAACTGCTAACCATGGCCAGCTAAACCACTCCTCCATCTGCGAGGGAATAATTTTTTTCTTCACAATAATATTTGAAAATATTGTGCATGATAATCATCTGGTCATACCAGTTCTGAATTTTTTTCTCATCGTAAATATGAATTGGTATTCTGAGTCTGGCATTGTTATGGTCTTATATGCAGCCGGTTTCTTCATGTGTCCTTCATTCCCACTTCTGATGATGGCATCCAGCCTTCATCTATTTTTTGAGCTGGTTTTTATACACAGCTCTTTGTTGCCATGTGGGGTCTCGTACCCAGAAGCAGCCGAGCACATTTCACCAGCCTTTTTTAATTGGCTGATCATCTGCTGGCAGAGTTTTTTTGACGTTTTCCCAACATCTTTTATGAAGCCTTTCTGAAACAGGCACAGAGATCCCATCGCCTCACCTGCCCTCATTTATAGCAACCAGTTTAGCTCTTTCTGAGTCCATTTGCAGAGCTTTTCAAGTTATCCTAAACCAACAAAACCATGAATTTCTACAAATATTTTTATTCTTACAAAAGGACTAAAAGAGAAAAACATTAAAACTTTCAACTGAAGTAAATGTATTTTGAACGTACCTACACCAGCCAGCAGTACAGATTCCTTAAAAGCTAAAATAGTGGTAAGTAAACAAAACCACACTTGACCGTGTAAATTAAAACTCTTAACAAAACAACCTCTAAAACAGGTCAAGCAAAAAATAAAAGATATTGTGTTAAAATTTGTCTCGCTTTCCCACATCAACAGATTCAGTTTGGGAGCACACGAAATCCTTCTGTCGTCTTCACATCCATGAAAGGGTGGTGAAAGTATATTAATACTTCCTTCCTGGGGATGTACTAGCTTGTTGAAGATGATTACAAGTCTGTTTGTGTCGGGTTCGGTGATAGCAGATATTGAACGGCGATGCAACTTGCAACACTTTGATCGCAGCGCATTATCTTCCTGAATAGGGTGAATCGATTCATTTGCATATGACAGAGCAATAAGGCAGTATTGATGTTGTGTATTCACGCACTAGGAAGCAGTAACACTTTGAACGAGAGAATAAAATCTTCCTCCAGTGCTCCCAGGATGGATTTTTGGAGCATTTGCAGCTGTATGGTGAAGTCACAGGCCCAATCAGTCAACTGCAAATAATTCTATCAATATGTCATGGGATGAAATGGGAACATTGTTTTTTCTTCAATTGAGGTTGATCATGATGCACTATCATTTTGGTACTCAATATTATATATCAAACGATAAATTTCTTCTACAAAAACAAAAACTGTAATTCCCACGCACGTTAGGTGGGTGAATAGGTTTCGTCAATCATCTTCACAGTTTAGGTTTGACAAAATAATGAATGGGGAAATGCCAGACAATTTTAAAAAGCACGTAATATTTATTTTGGGTATATTTTGAGTAAAATAGATTAAAGTTGCGGCTTTTTTATTGTTTGAATATTCATTTGAAGTGCCTGAAAAGTTTATGGGTCCAACCACTTTGGGTGGCCTGGTGTTTTATGTGTCACCATTTGTGCCATTTAGCTGGGGGAACCAGCCATGGAGTCACAGAAGTATTGAATATGTTGCTTCTCAGGCTTCCAGCTCACCTGACATGAAATTGTACAATAAAGTGTACTCCCAGTAATGCCAAAGATCTGTTACTCCATCTGTCAGCCTATCAGCAATATTTCAATCTAAAATTACTTTTAATAGTATTGGATTCAACCGATATTGTTGCTTATAGCTGGTTCTTGTCTCCTCATTGCCCAGAAGGGTAATGGCACTAGTTTGGCAACAATCAAATAGTATAGCCTCATGTTTCTTTTGTGTTTCTTGCTTGTTTTAAACATAAGGAACTTAGGAAAAACACAGAACAATTTCAGAAAATATACTTGTAGGAACTCATGAATGTTGGCCTCAAATGTTACACTTCAAATTTTCTTTGACAGTGAAGAGCGTAGTGTTTATCATTTACCTTATTTTTGATAATAAATAAAATATCAGTATTTTAACAAGTGCTGGACATGAATGAATGATTTTTATTTTTTGCATTTTCTGATTGTCAATAAAATGTTCCTGTGAAAGGGAAAACGTTCCAGATAGATTTTTCAAACAGTACTTTCAGTTGTCACTGATATCACAGGATTAATGTGTTTATTTCTCTGTCGTGTCACCTTGTCCCTGGCTTGTTTATCCTAGAACTGATCCCAATAAACATTCACAGCTTTTTATTGCCTGATATATTTGAATTTGGCCGTGGCTTGCACTTGGAAGGGAAATGAATCATGAGCCATCTTCCTCGTGCCATCTCTCACTTTCTTACCTTATGCATATTGAATGGAGCTCAGAAAGAAGGTAACAAGCAACCCCAACCGCCATTTCAAGAAACGATTTGGTGATGCCAGGTCATGAATGTCAGAGCCCACTGTGTCGATAGGAGTGAAACAAAATAAATCATTCAAAATGTTTGTATTATTCTGATCACAAAATTGTCAATGGATATTTAAATGCAGTTATATGCTTTGTTGTAGTTACTTTGGGTTTCTGGAATAATAAACAGAATTTTTTTGTTTTTAAAAGTGTAAAATTAAATTAGTAAAAAGCTGATTATATAGATTTTGTTATCTAGCAATAATTATTTATTTTTTGCCCAGTGATTATCGAAACATTTAAAGCTTATTTACGAGTTACTTTGCGTGATCTGCACAGAAAATCTTCGACATCTTCAGAAAAAATTGTGTCTGGTACTTGCAAAAAAAAGACCTACACTAATAGAACCAGTAAGAGTAGCTCTTTATAAACTGATCTAGCTTCTTTGGTTGTCAAAGCAGATTATAACAGCGAGATTTTTGCACAAATCTTATTTAGTCATAATGTCAGGAATTGCCCAGCTTGTGCAGTGTAATGTAATTCAATAGTTGCTAATATATGGATATGTGAGAAAGTAGTCAATTGTTATAACTTTTGATCACACAGGAAAAAAGGGCACGAGGAACGGCATAGCAGCTCATATTGTGGATAGATTGACCGAGAAGTGCTGTAAAAGTGCACGCATGGTTTAGTTTCAGCCCTGAATAGGTGTTTGAGTGCCTACCAGAAATGTCAACTTGGGTATGTCCAATATTGTATATTTATCGTAATAGAGCAACACATCATCTTTCGTATTCTTTCGTCACATAATATGCAGTCTGAAAGATACCTCTCACAGGTGCGCCGAGCACATGTCCTGAAATAGTTCCAAGATTTAGCAATAAGTACTCATCTCAAGAAGCTAGAATTCAGCAGCTCAGTTTAGTCAAGACGAAGCTGCCAGGCCGCCAGCTGTTCGCTCACGATCTCCATGACAGCCATCGACGGCCTTCTTCGCTTGAAGGCGCTTGCTCTTCTCTCCGAGATACAACAGTTCTGAATCTTCGATTCATTGGTTACGGTTTAGCTGCGGTCACGGAAGGGCAGTTCTGCAACATTGTAACAGCATTTCTGCTGAGGTGAGTAAATCACTTCCTTAGCTAACCTTATGCAGCTTCAAAACACGGGAGTAATCTGCAAAAATGGACAGCCACGTAAAGAAATGACCTCTGAACTGAGTCATCGCTGCTCGACTTTTAGCAGTTGTGTGGTTTCATGAGAGCTGCTCAAGATCAACGTCAGCCACCTCCCACATTGTGCTACCATTGTTGATGCTGTATAATCAAAATCTAATATAAAATGAAACATGAACAGCCTGATCTCACAAATCCCAGCGAACAGTAGGCAGCTCAAACCCACAAAGAAATGAACGAGTGGCCTCCCGGGAGGTCAAGCACCTCAGGAGGCGGGAGGCGTGGCGTGGTTCGCTAGCAATGTCTCTATTTTGCAGCTTGTGCATATAAATCACTGAAAATAGTGTCTTTTGCAAATACTCTTCATAAAAGTTACTGAATTTTAAAGAAATATTCAATGTGTCATTCAATTGTACTTGTGGGACAAGACTCTGAATCTCTTTTTTTTAAGCACATTGTTTACATTAGAATGATTCACAAAAATTACCCTAATTGGAACATTACAGTACATCGCAACCATTAAAATATCTATAACAGTCTTCCCATCCATCGTCCATTTAAATAGTCTGCAAATATTTGGAGCCTTCAATATATCCTGTATAATTATCACTTCCAACATTTAGTCTTTCATTTTTAGTCTCTTCCACACACTTTTATATATAGATGAGTTACTTCTTCATATCTCCTTTCTTCCTTAGATAATATTACCTCACACATCAGCATTCAACAATTTTCATTCACACACACAAAACACTATTCGTGAGCATTCAAGCAAGAAAGAAGGTGTTATGGTGTTCTGAATATTTACAGGCTTTTTTTCGATATTTTTATTTTCCGCAAAACATTATATTGTAATTAAATTGATCAATTTTTCCTCACATTATGTTTTCTAACAATGCATATTTCCAGAAAATTGTCAGGTGTTTATGTTGTTGTCACAAATTCCATTTATTGTTGTTGGCCAATTGTAGATGGTTGTTACATGGTGCCTTGAGAGTGGAAATATATTTCTAAATTCGAAGCTCCCAGCCTACATGTCAGTAATAAATACATGGTAAAGTTGGAACTGCAGCTGCAAATTATGAGTTAGGAATAGCTTCTGCACACCAGTAACAGTTCACTTTTTTACTGAACTAGTTCAATTTATGCCCAGTTATTAGCTAACATAGACAAACCCTTGAGTTGCTTCAGCAAGGTTTTAGTATAATGCATACAATGGAGGATGAATGAGCTAAACACAAAAGAAGGAAGCAGGTGGAAAACACAGGTTTATACTTGCAACATCGAATGGAAAGAGTTTTTGACAGTGTATTTACACAAACCCAGTACAAGGAGTGATTACAGCCCCAAATACGCAGTATCACTGAAATTGAGACAAAATATTCCTGCCTAATTACCGGTAAACAGGGTTCTAGCAAACGGCGTTAGTTTGCTTGTAGATATGCAAAATGGTCTTGAGTGAAGAGGGAAACGTAGAGATGAAACGATAGCGCGTATGTCTTTTCAATGGAAAATAATCCATTTGTCACATGGGAAACACCCAGGCATTCTGCATCGATCATAGCTGGCCGTCGAAACTTTAACTCCTCAGCTAATGCTTTCTGCTTTTGTTTATGCATGACTTTGATCGCTATGCTTGCACATAACCTTCATAAATGGAACAAATAGGCAGCTTTCATCAACGACATTTTTTCAGCTCACTTGAGTGAAGAGAAAATTACAGCTTAGCTGCTAGATCACAGCTGCAGCCCTAAAGTTGCTAACATTTTCGCCACCCACCAGAAAAGTCGCATATGTAACAGATTCGGCAGCACGAAAAGGAGACATTGATGGGCATCACAGTTTGGGTTTAAATACTGGTGCCCAGTGACCAGTTGCTAACTAACATGCATGTAGCTGTCTCGCATCATGTATGTGGGGATTATGGTTGTATATTAGTTTAGTCCTCACATGCCGAGTTTATTTAGCTATAGCAATCTTTTCTACACGTCATAAAGACAAAGATGTCTTGTGCTCTAGATACACGCCGGTGATAAATTGTTCGTATTGTCACCAGCACTGCATGGGCAGGAAATGTAATGACGAGCTAATACTGGCAATGAAAGCGAAATAGAATGCATATTTATTATGGCCTCTCAGGATTTGTTTCATTTTTCAGTCAAATTTATTCTGCCTTTGCTTCTGTTTATGCGGTCACTCATCTAAATCCACACACTTTCAACATTTTTGTCACCCTTTTCGTTTGCTTTCTTTTGACCTCAGCAAGAAATTTGAGATTTTTATAAAGTCAAACACAATCAGCAGTGTACATATTCATTTGATCTGCACAGATAATTGTCTTCTGCTCAAGAAGAGCACTGACACCTTTTGTATTTTCTGAATTATCACTCCCTTGATCTCTTGACTTTTCCGCATCTTTTGAAAGATTCAAGTCATACATGCTTTTTGATTTTGTAGCCTTCTATCATAACACAGATAGTCGAGGTTTTTAATACCGGTTTGCAGAACAAGACAATGCTTAAACTTTTAGGCTATCCTTCTTTTTTTGCTCATTGCTGTGCCCTTCACCTCTTCTTGTCGATGTGTGAATCACACTGTCATTCACATTGACTAGTGATATGGCAGCTGATGAGTAAAAATGACAGTTGCACACTTAAAAAATCTATTTCTGACAAAGCATTTAAAAATAGCATTTCTTCTATTCTTCAATTTCTTATCTTTTATTTAGCTTATTAGCTGAATATCGAGCGAATCGTATAGCATCAAATTCCTTCATGTCACAATTGTTACACATCTTCATAACAAAATAAATTAGTCAACGATTCCCTATTAAAGCTCATATCAACGATTTTGCTCACCAATTGAGAGCTCACAGGAGTCCGCCGAGACACTCGACGCCTCAGGTTCTGCAGATGGGGGGATTAGGAAGTTACGCTGAAATGGCCGGATACTTTACAAAGTCTCCTCCTCATATGGGAGCCATCCTCATAATGGGAAAGTACACCACCTCCTGGAATTCCTCATGAAATGATCAAGCCAGTATTGGTCGTGGCTAGCTAACACCTTTTATTTTCAATATTAATTGCCGCTCGGAGATCGGAGAGCCGGGAGAGCCTTAGAGAGAGAAAGAAATGGCGGTTCTGAGAGATCGGAGTTAAAAATGGTGGGCCGAACAAGACGATGAACCGCCTCTGTTCTTTGGCTACGGGTCTTTGGAGACATGGTAGGATCTCAGCCAAACCGGCCCAGGTTGCAATGAGTTCTGTGTCGGCGTCACTGAATAGTATTTATCTGATACTAGTTAGAAATACCCTTTATTTGTATCCGGGGATGTTGAAATTCTACAAAGACCTGATGGATGCATCCAAAATATATAAAAATCTTAGCACAAAAAGCTTAACGACAGAACACATAGATTTGAACTGAAATATTTTACCTCACACAATTTTTAGACTGTATAGGTATTTTTTGAAGCTCATTTGCCTCAGTCATATATTAGCTTTTCCAACACAGCAGTACTTTGTAATGTTCTCTCAATATTACCTTTAAAACTTTAATCTTAACACCTATGTAAACCGACGCATTTTTTTCTTTATTTACTTTTATTTCACAAATATATCGTCTTATTTTTATAAAATGTAGGACTATGATATCATCTGGACAGGTTATCTCTAAGATGCTAAAGTTATATCCTCTGAGTAAAATCGGCAAGGTCAAACCTGATGAGAAAAAAAAAATACTGCATTTGGTTATGTATTGGGAGAAAACCAGAAAATTCTCACCGGGCAAGCTAACTACACATCTCAAAACGTGCATCGCTCTGTGCATTCTGTTGTATGTCTAAGTGGATGTGGTCTTTCGCATTTCGTTCATAAATATATTTGGTCTAAATTTACAGTGAATACATCCATATGTATTTCATCTACATACGACGGTAAAAACAAACCAACCAATTCGTAAGTCTACAACTTGACCAATCGTAAAATCGTCCGATTGCAGCAATGCCTTAGGTATCGTAATCCAGGCATCTCTTAATATCCACGCATGTCTTTGAAACGTAGAATTTCTTGAAATTCTGGATTCCGTTCCTGGGTAATGTGTGCAGGTGGAAGAGGGCTCAGATTTAAATCCACTACCGGTGTCAGTTGTAATCATTGCTTCCAGAGACGAGGAAGTTTCGATAGTGATTGGGATAACGTATGCAAAACGTTTTGAGTGTGTAGTTAGGTTGCCTGGTGAGAATTTTCTGGGTTTTCTCCCATACGATAACCAAATGCAGAGTATTTGTTTTTCTGTCAGTCATCCAGGTTTGACCTTGCCGATTTTACTTCAGAGGGATATAACTTGTTTTAGCATCTTAGAGGTAACCTTGTCAGATGGATGTATCATTGTGTCCTACATTTTATAAGAATAAGACGATATATTTGTGAATAAGTAAATAAAAAGAAAAATGCGTCGGTTTACATAGGTGTTAAGATTAAAGTTTTAAAAAAGGTAATATTGGGGGACAGTACTAAGAAAGTTGCAAAAAAATTTTGTGTTGGAAAAGTAACTGTATATGACAGGAGAATAAAATGAGCTAAAAAATCACCCTCAAATCATGCAAGTTTAATGTAGGGTAAAATAAATTTTCGTTCAAAATTCTATGTGTTCATTTATTAATCGTTAAATTTGATTTTGTCATAGATTTTTATATATTTTTGGATGCATCCATCTTATAATGGGAAGGTCCTTTTAGTTAGAATTTTCAATAATCCCAGTTCGTAAAAGTCCCGATTGACTCAATCCACCTTAACTAATTATCGGGATTCGACTATATTCAGATGACATATGACCTAGAACCTATCAATACTTTAACCACAAGACATCATGGTTGAAAAGCTCAAAATCGAAGTCCCCACCATGGCGAATCTCCAAAAAGACCACATGAAAAATCATTAAAAAATTAAGTAATTAAATAAATAACTGTTCAACACCATTTTGATTTGCTCGATATAAAACTACACCATTTCACTTCTCTCTCTAAGAGCTCTCCAGCTCTCCAAGATACATTCTATATTGAAACAGCAATTAATATTTGAAAAAAAAAAAAAAGATGATTCTTTGCTCCCATTAATGCAAACGATCGTTTTCGTGTTTGAGGGGTGCATTTGGGAGGTGAACAGCCTTTCCCATTATGAAGGATGGCTCTCCCATATGAGGAGGGGGACTTTTTGAAAAGTAAAGTCCATCCATTTCAGCATGCTCTAATCCCCCCATCTGCAGAACCTATGAGCGTCGGAGCCTTATCTCGAGAGATAACACTTGCGCTTGATTAAGAGCGAGGGTGGACCGCGCCCATGCCGGTGGCAACGCCCACTAGCCAATCACTCATGCTCCCCGACAAGAGCAGGACACAGATTTCCACACAAAACGACAAACTTTGTTTCTTATTATCATTTATCACTGAATAGGAGCCGACTAGCATCCCGCTTCATCGTAACACAATAAAAAGATGTGCAGTTCCGAGTCGTACCATGCGTTTCTGGAAGGAGTTTCGTTTGGAAAAAGTGTGTGGGGTTTTAATAATGGCCATCGAAAAAAAAGGGTTGTTAAAAGAAAGGTGTTAAAAAATACCGAAATAATTAATTGATTGATTGCCGAAACTCCTTGAACTCCTCCAAATTGCAGGTGAGTTAAATTCGTTGATAGTGGAAGGAATGGATGGAACTTTTAATAGGAATCGTTGATAGTTGTGTTATGAGAGATCTTCAAACTGTGTGTGGGGTATTCAGCAATAAAGTAATAAAATAAAATAAATAAAAGGAATTGAAGTGGAGTAAATATATTTTTCAAATAAAAGAAATTCCCGTTGTTGTCAAAAATAGGTTATTAAATTTTTATCGGTCATTTTTATTCATCAACACTGCATATATACTTGGTCAAATGTACAATGGCAAAGATATACATCTAACTCGTACATGCGTTTCTGGAAGGAGTTTCGTTTGGAAAAAGTGTGTGGGGTTTTAATAATGGCTGTTGCAAAAAAAAAGGGTTGTTAAAAAAGGTGTTAAAAAATACAGAAATAATTAATTGATTGATTGCCCGAAACTCCTTGAACTCCTCCAAATTGCAGGTGAGTTAAAATCGTTGATAGTGGAAGGAATGGATGGAACTTTTAATAGGAATCGTTGATAGTTGTGTTATGAGAGATCTTCAAATTGTGTATGGGTGTGTATGAGGAGAACTGATATATACGATATCTGATATTCAGCAATAAAGTAATAAAAGAAATAAAAAAGAATTGAAGTGGAGGAATTGTATTTTTAAATAAAAAAAAATTCCCGTTATTGTCAAAAATAGATTTTTAAATTTTTTTAACTGTCATTTTTTTTACTCATCAACACTTGCATATCCACTTCGTCAAATGTAGAATGACGAAGATATGCAGTGTGATTCACACATGCATTTCTGGAAGAAGTTCGTTTGGAAAAAATATATGAGGTTTTGATGATAGCAAGGTAAAGAAAAGTGCTAAAAAATTCCGTAATAATACCGATATATCGGCCGAGTGATAGGTGGACAAAACACCTCGAGCTCCAAATACTAGTGTTATGTCACTGATAGAATAGAAATGGATTGAACTTAAAATCAGAATAATCGATAGCTGTGTTATGACAGATCTTCAAAAGATGTAGTGTATTTTCTGGGGGAAAAGAGTCAAAAGTCAAAAGTTGGTCGGACAGAAATACAAAGAGTCAATTGTCTCTTGAACTAAGAAAACGAATTATCTATTATAGATCAAATAGAATATGTACCTTCTTGATTGATGACATTAAAAAGTGAAGAAACTTTTATAAAATCTCAAAATTTTTTCTTGCTGGATTCGAAAGAAAGTAAACGAAAAAGTTAAAGTTTTTCAAAAATTTTCTTCCTTAATAATTGAAAAGTATTGATGGATTTAGACAAGATGTCATATAAACAAAGTAAAAGTATAAATTAATAAGTTTATTTGAAAAAAAACAAATAAATCACTGAAATTTTATAATAAATATGCATTCTATTAAACTTTCATTGCCAGTGAGTTAATCTCGGTCATTGCACACATTTCTACTGCCCATCTAGCATTGTATAAAACTGGTGACAATTGCAGACGGTTTATCTTTTCTCATTGCCAGCTGTGTAACTATCTAGAAACATAAGACATCTTCTACAATGTCTTTATGACATTGTAGAAGACCTTATAGCTAAATAGAGAATTTCGAGCATGGGATGTGTGAAGTTCGCTAATTATACAAGCCATAATCCCCACATACATAGTGCAGACAGAACCATGCATGGGGATTATGGCTGGTGCAGACAGTGTTCATTACAAATTGTGATGGAAAATTGTTTGTACTATGCATCAATGTCTCCTTTCGTGTAAAAAATGCCGAATCTGTTACATATATGACTTTCTAGTGGAATGGCGAATGATTTAAAACAATGTCGGTATTTAAAACAACTTTAGGAATTGCGAGAAACGTGGTCTAACAGCAAAAGCTATGAGGTTTTCTCGTAAATGTTTCTACTCAAAGTGAAACAGAAGAGATAAATTTCGTTGATGCAAAGCCGTTCTATTGTACGATTCCATTTGTTAATTCATTTTTATGAGGTTATTATCTGTAAAACATGCTGATCAAAAGTCATGCATGCATTAAAAAGCGAAAGCATGTGCTGAGGGTTAAAAGGTCGACGGCTTGATCTACTTAGCATCATTTCGTGCTGATTGCACGGGTATTTTCCTAGTGTTTCCCCATGTGACCCAAATGGGATTAATTTTCCATTAGAAAGACATATATGTCGACATATCTCTACCGTTTCCTCTTCATAAGACATTTTGCATATCTACCGTAGCCAAATAACGTTTGCCTAAATTATATTTTACCAGTAATTAAGGCAGGAATAATATTTTGTCTCAATTTGATAGGCTTCAGGTGATGCGCACACTATTTTATTCCTAACGTATTTGGAACTGCTTTGTAATCACTCCTTCTACGTTATCAAGCATGTATTACTGTTGGTGGTCACAATATAGGGTATTTATTGTAAATACATGCTTGAATCAAAGAAGCATATTTCCATTGATGTTGCAAATAAATAATGATTTTTTTCCTGTATCATTTTTTGTGTTCCTGCTTCAATGCATCACTTCCGACCATACATTCTTATACAAAAGCTATTTGTTTCAGCAAGCTCAAGTTTGTCTCATGACCATTTAATAATCCTGTATAAGGTAGTATAAGTGAACTAGTTCGGTAAAAGTGAACTGTTGCAATTGTACAGAAGCAATTCTAACTTTTCATAATTTGCAACAGTTAACTACATATATTTATTACTGACATATTAAATTAAGGGCTTCGAATTTAATACTAATTTCTACTATATCGACACTATTAATAACAATTGTCTACAATTTGGCTTGAATACTTTAACAATAAATGGAATTTGTTATTTAATAACTATCGCTTGCAAACTAATTTTCTGGAAATGTCATTGTTAGAAACATAATGAGAGAAAGAATTGATCAATTTAATTTGAAAATATACCTATAAATAGTTTTGCAGTGAAATAAAATATCAAAGAAAAAAAATAGTAAAATAATTCAGAACATATATATTTTTGCTTCTTTTAACACTTAATTGAATACTTCACAGATAAATGTTTACTATTATTAATGTAATAATGCTCAATTAGGGAAAATTTGTTTGTTAAAAATGCTGGTAGTAGCAGGGTAATGAATATCCTAGGAAGAAATTATGAAAAATTTGCTTAAAATCTGCCATATAAAATTAAAGACTAGTATTGGAAGAGACTAAAATGAAAGACTAGTATTGGAAGTATTGAACTAAAATGCAGGACTAGTATTGGAAGTAAAATGGTAGACTAGTATTGGACGTAATGGACTAAAGTGGAAGACTAGGATTGATTTTATAGATATTTTAGTAGTTTTCTTGACGTGTAGCATGATGTCAATTAAGGATTGAATTTTTGTGGATCGAATGCTAGGTCGATACTTCCTCTAGTATTTTAAATCAATGAAAAAAAAAAAAAAAGGAATTCGAGGCTCATTACTTTTTTTTTAAATTTTGAATTAATTATTTACATTGAATATTTCTTTAAATTCAATGCTTTTTATGAAGAGTATTTTTTTAAAAAGAACACTAATTCTGTAGATCACCGGTGGTCTGTAGTACCAAAGCAAATTAGAACGAGTACTTTTAGCGGATACATACACGAAAATGCACCCTCCACCCATCTCCTAAAAACCATTATAGTCCCAAGAATTTTCGATTCAGTTTTCTTGTAGAGTTTTGAACTGCTTTCTCACAATTCGTAAGTTTAATGAATCAAAGGCTGATATGAACTTTCATTTTATATTAAATTTTTGATTATACAACATCAGCCAATGGTAGCCTGAGTGTGCAAAGAGATCAGACTTCCGATTGGCTGACGTTCTAAGACGTGATACTTTAGTATCTCATGAAAACCCACAACTGCTAAAAAAGTCAGGCAACTGATGTCAGTTCAGATTGCAAAGGAGTTCGATGCAGTAACAAGTATCCGACTACCCAGATTTACTCCGAGTGACAGGCTGCATAAAAGAAGGTTGTATGCAAGGAAACCCATGATTTGCATTCCACTTTACTCAGGCAGCAAAATGCGCACTGTTACAATGACGCAGAGACCATCGTGATTGAGGTACCACGGACTAGAGCCGTGTTCTCGTAACCAATGAATCCCGATTTTGTTTAGAGAGGGATTCCAGACTTGTTACAATATGGAGGAGAAGAACAAACGTAATAAGCATGCAAACATCCGTGAAAGGCATCGATACAACAGTCATGGAATCATGGTATGGGTGGGCAGCATTTTGAATGGCAGCACTGATCTACACATTTTAAACAGTGCAACTGTGAATTCTGAAATATACAGAGATGAGGTACTTGATACTCATCTTAGGTTGTTTCGGGATGTAAATGGCAATAACTTTCTCCTAATGGAAGATAATGCTCGTCCTCATCGGGCTGCACTATTGAATGATTATCTTGAGGGCGAAGGAATACAGAGAATGATGTGACACTCTATTCTACGGATTTAAAGCCGATAGAACATATGTGGGACGCGCTAGGACGCTGACTCGTATTTCGACAAACACCACCAAACACTATCCAGGAGCTTCAAAAGAGCTATTCATCTTGAATACACTTTTTACCTGAAGCACTTCTGGATAATCTAATCCACAATATGAACGCTGTAAAGCTTGCGTTTCGGTCGGTAGGCCACATACTTTATTGCTTTTTCCTGTGTGATATTAAAAGTTATAACAATAACATTTCCTTTTCCTCCTTATATCACATATATCCATGCTTTTATTTAATTTTTATTTTTGCACAAATAGGCAATTCCGCATTTTGATTATCTGTCACGCATGATAAAGTAAAGATTTTGTGCAAAATCTCATGTTCTTATCTGCTTTTTATTAAAGCTAGATCAGTTTTATAAAATTTTACTCTTATAAAAGTTCTATTGAATTGTAAAATTCCTTTTTTTTTTTTTTTTTTGCAAAGTTGTTATGTTCGAACAAATTACTTTCTGAGATATTGAAAGATTTTCTGTGCATTCACTTTTAAAGTTAATAAATAAATAAAAGCAACGCTGAAAATGTTTCGATAGCAATCATATAGACTTAAAAAAATAAATAATTATTATTTCATTGGTAAATTCATATGATAGCTTTTACTACTGAATTTAATTTTTATACTTTTAAAAACAAAAAAATTCTGATTTATTAATTCCAGAAATAATTTTAAAGTAATAACTATAACAAAGCATATAATATATTTATACACATTTAAACTATCAGTATTATAGTTTTTGTGTTTCAAAATTAAATACAGAACGTTTTGAATGTCGTTTATTTTGACATTCTAAGCTCTATCATTTACGACAGATACATTTCTCTGACGATTCGTAATAAATCGTTGCAGCCGGGTCGATATTTTTCTTACACAAATCAGTTTCTTGAAATGTAGTTGGGGTTCCGCTTGTTTCACCTGCTCTTCGAATTATGTATGCATAAGATAAAAAAGTGAAATTGGGCGGGAAGACAATGATTCGTTTTCCTTCAAATTTAAGCCACGACAGATTTCAAATATCAGACTTAATAAAGTAATAGTGTTGTGGGATCGAAGTTCTAAATTCGTAAACCAGAACAAAAAGAGTATTTTTGACCAAATAAAACATCATACATTTAATCACAATAGTATCAAGTGACAATAACTTAACAAGTACTTTGTTTGAAAAATTCTATCTGGAACGTTTTCCATATGGTATTTCCGCAGGAACATTTTATTGACTTAATCAAAACAAATAGAAACCAATGACAAAATAAAATCATTCATTCATTAATACCAGCTTTGCTTTGTTAAAAAATACTGATATTTTATTTATTATAAAATAAAATTAAAATGATAAACTTTATCTTTATAATCAAAGAAAATTCAAATGTAACGAAATTTAATTGTATTCATGAGTTCTACATACCTAAGTATTTTCTATAAGTATACAATGTTTTTCGAGATTCATAAAATGTTTTTATTTATTGAAAATATATTTAAAAATAAACAAGAAAAGCAAAAGAAACAAACAATATATAAGAATATATATTGATTGTTACCCAAGAATAAATAACTACTGATATTTTTCCCTCTCGTCGTTTTTAATGAGGAGACAAAATTAAATAATATAAACAATAATAATCGGTTGGGTCAATATAATTAAAATAATTTTAAAATTTGATAAGAAGTTATTTGTAACTAGAACGGCAGATAGGTAGCAGATGCAGCATTACCCAGGGTACACTATTGTAAGTTTAATTTCACATGTCAGATTTGAACAGAGCTCCACACAATTCTGAAGCACAACACGCTATTCAATATATGACTCCATAACCGATTTAACAAATGTAAGCAAAATGGATATTTATAAAACTTTTCAAACCTTATTCCAAAATGGATAGTTATAAAACTTTTCAAAACTTCAAGAATGGATATTCTTAAAACTTATTCAAAAAGTTTCAATTTTTTATAACTTTTGAAATATTTTTATAAAATACTTAAAATAGAAATATTACATTAAATAACTTTTAAAATTTGTATCTGAAATGTAAAGTGAATAGATTTGCCCACCACGTCATTGTATTTTATTCAAAATTTTAAAGACGTAATATTCCAATTTAAAGTGGTGTAAATAAATTTTTTATTCAATACACCCACCCTAACTGGATAGGTAAGAATTTTTTTGTTTTTGTTTTTGTAGAAAGAATTTATCGGTTTGATTCTCATAATATTAATTAAAATGGTCGTGTAATATGATAATAATTAATTAAAGTGGCAGCGTAAGTGATTTTCCAATCATCCACTGACTTGCTCTCTGTTGATAGAATTTGTTACTATAAAGTTGACTGATTGGATTTTTCGTGACTTGATTCACGTACAACATAAATGTAAATCAGTTATCCTTAGGGAGACTTTTAGGAAGATATTCCTCTCTTCCTTTTTCGTTGTGGATAAGTGTTGCAAGTTTTCCGTAAAAAACCGTTCCCCTGGGTAAAACTGAATCTACAACATGTCTGCCATGTTAAGACGGTGCTTTGCGTGACTTGCCTCATGTATAACACAAATGTAAATCAGTTACCCCTAGGAAGATTTTCAAGGAAGATATTTTTCTCTTCCTTTTCTATAGTGGATAAGTGTTGCAAGTTTACCGTAAAAAACCGTTCCCCTGGTAAAACTGAATCTACAACATGTCTGCCATGTTAAGACGGTAAGGCGTTTTCGTGACTTGACTCATGTATAACACAAAGTAAATCAGTTATCCCTAGGAAGATTTTCAGGAAGATATTCGTCTCTTCCTTTTTTACTATGGATAAGTGATGAAAGTTTCTCGTGGTGCTCCCTGGCTAAAACTGAATCTACATTGTGGGAAAACAGTAGAAGGACAGTCATTTTTTTGTACAATATGCTTTTATTTTTACTGCTTTTGACCTGATTTTTTTTTTTTTTATAGAGAGTTGTTTTGTTAGAGTTTTAATTTACGTTAAGTGAAAGTTAAATGAGATTTGTTTACTTACCACTATTTTAACTTAGGAATGCAATACTTAATAACTTTGGGTGTGTGAAAGAAGTAGAAGGACACGTTCAAAAAAATCTATTTAGAAGCTGTTGGAAAGTTTTTAGTAAGTGTTTTTTTTTCTCTTTTAATTCCTTTTTAACAAGAATAAAATATTTAGCTAGAAATTCATAGTTTTTGTTGGTTTTAGGATGCCCAGAGGAATACCCTTAAGTAAGTTTCAGAAGGGCTAAATAGTTGCCTATAAAAATGAAGGCAAAGGTGTGAGAGAGATTTCTACGAATCAGTCCTAATACTGTTTCGAACTTCATAAGAAACCCTGAAAGTGACAGGAAGATCAAAAACTCACCCAACGTGATCAACGAAAAATTATTCGTGAACTCAAAAAGACTGGTGGAAGTGTCGGCAAGGCGCAATTTCAATCGGGAATTACACATGTAACCAAAAGAACTGTCTATAACTACATAAAACGCTCAAAAAAGTTCGTCTTCAAAAAACGGATGCATCATCCGAAGTGGAATGAAGGACACATGAAGAACCGACTGCAGTGGGCTAAAGACCACATGTCCTGGAGCTCAGAATGGACCTCAGTTATATTTTACGATGAGAAAAAAAATTCAATTTGGATGGTCCAGATGGTTATCAGTACTATTGGCACTGTCTTGGTATTGAAGAAGAAATTTATTCTACTCGACAGATGGGAGGAGGTGGTTTAATGGTATGGTTAGCAGTTGGCTGTGGAGGCAGGACAAGTTTAGTCTTTCTAAATGGTAGACAGAACCATACAGACTACATCAAGACTCTAAACTCAAATGTTCTCCCGTATGGCACTGAGTTAGGAGGAGATGACTGGATTTTTCAGCAAGATGGAGCATCAATTCACATTGCAAATGGGGTTAAAGATTGGTTTGCAGCAAACAATGTTCGACTTTTACATTGGCCTGCTAAAAGTCCTGATCTCAACATTGTAGAGAACATATGGGCAATGATTTTACGTCGTGTTTACGAGGGTGGAAAGCAGTTTGAATCTGTAGCTGAGCTGCAGAAATCATTAAACTTTGTATGGGACAATTTTTACCAAACAAAAATTCAATCTTTATACAGTTCGATGCCAAATAGGATCTTCGAAGCAATTCGAGCCAACGGGAAAATAATTTCATATTAATTTATATAGTACACCTCTTTTTTAGAAGTGTCCTTCTACTTTTTTTACTGATCATAGATCGTCAAAACCAATTTTTATTAAGTATGCTTTTTTTTTTTTAATTGTGTACTTTTTTGTTTTGTCTAGATACAGGTATCTGCATGTAAAAAACGTTGTGAATATATTAATTGTTTAAAAAATGCGTCATTATTCATTTATCAAAAATAATCTAATGTCCTTCTACTTTTTCACGTAGTGTACAACATGCCTGCCATGTTAAGAGGGTTAAGGCAGTAAGGGGTTTTCGTGACTTGACTGATGTATAACACAAATGTAAATCAGTTATCCCTAGGGAAAATTTCAAAGAAGATTCCTCTCTTCCTTTTCTGTTGTGGATAAGTTCTGCAACTTTCTAGTGGTACTCCCTGGGAAAAACTTAATCTACAACAAGTCCGCCACGTTAAGAGACATGTCCGATCATGTATGAAAAAAGATATAAAACGAAACGATTCTACAGTTCAGAAGATTATTATTATAGGAAAGTCAATGTGAACAAAAAAATTTTTTTCCATCCTTTTGAAACAAAACAATAAATTTCGAGAAATATTTCGCGAGATCGATAAAACTTTATTTTATCAAAAAGAATACAAGTAAATAGCTTTTGAGAATTTATTTTTTCTTAAAATAAATTATAAAATCACATAAAGAAATTGATAACGGTTCGATAAGAAGAAAGATAAAGAAATGGTATAGGAAACATTATTTTTCATAAAATTTTGATTGAAATCTTTTGTTCGGACATGATATGTGTAAGTTATGTGCCTTCAGGATATTGTCTTTCTTAAAACTTTTTTGGGGCTTTACTTTGAACAATAAACTTTCTAAAGAATTTTTAAATGTATGATTTTCAGAAGAGAACAAAAGAAAAAAATTTCAATATTTTAGATTATTCATATGACTATAATTTAAAAATACTTTTCGATGTGTTTGTATTTTTAGCGTTTGGTGATTTATTATATGCGTTATTTTTTTTTTAAAGTTATAAAAATCTCAATACTTAATTTTTAAAAGCATTTCATAATACATATACATATTATATAATATGCATTACATAATATATAATGTATATAAAAATAAATTAAGGTATTCATCGTATTCGTATTATGAAACTTAAAACTATTTTTAGATTTTTAAAGGAAAAGTTAATTTAAGAAACACCAATAAATCTAAGAAATATAATTTATTTATCAAACTCTGTTTAGTTTAAGTTATTGTATAACATTACAGTAAAAAATAATTTGTGCGTCTTGTTATGCATCTTTTCAATAATCTGGAGAAAAAGAGAATTGTTGGTTGATGTTTATAAATTTTAACATATCTTTTTTACGTTTTCTTGTTGTTTTTATTATGTTTCCTTGCTATATTAATTAAGGGATCTTTTGTAAAAAAAAACAATGCTGTTTGAAATAAAAGATACTTATTTCTTGGATGTTAGTTTACTACTTTATTTTATATAGTTAATAATGATAAGAATTGATCAATAAATGATTTTAAGATATTTATTTACAAAGTTCTATGTCGTTTAAAACTTTAAAGACAACAATGTGTAGTATAATATGGAAATTACGAAAAGGAAAATACAATTAATATTGTCAGCTACTAAATTCAATTTTGTAAAAACCTTATATATTTTATATCTGATGAAAAGGACAAAATATAAATTATTTTTAGGTTTTATATATAAGTATTTGTCAAGAAATAATAACTTTTCTGAAAGTTTGTAATTTTTTTCTTAGATACTTATATTTTTCTTGCAATATGCCCATTTGTGATAATTTTTGGTACTATCCAAAAATGAATAATAGAAATGGTTATAGATAATGAATGTATCAAATAAAACAAGATAAGTTTTTAATATTTTTTTCTTATAATATTCAGAAAAACTTATTCTATTGGTTAACTCATTCGATTTCTTTGAAGATGTTTCATGAGTTTAAAAATTTATATTGTAATTTGAATGAAAAATATATTTTCATATATTTCTATTTCCTTACTTTATTAATTAATTAATGGATTTTTTGTAACAACAACAAAGCTGCTTGAGATAGCGTTACTTATTTTTGGATGCTAGCTACTACGTTATTTTTTATAGTTTTGATGTAATGACATTGATAGTAAGAATTGAATTAAGATGTTTATTTACAAAGTTCCTGTCGTTTAAGATTTTTTAAAGACAACTATGTGTAGTATAATATTTTTTACTACATGTTAAAAGTCTATAAATCTGAAGCTCAATTAATGACCTACATTTAAAAGTAAATTGTTATTTTTTTCAAATTCAAAAGTAAATTAATTTTAAAATTATAAATGTTTTTTTTCTTTAGATTTCTTCACCAATAAAAATGTTATATTTCTTAAAAAGTGATTTTACTCCCTCTTTTCCTTATTAGCAATTTTATTGTTGAGTTAAGAAAACAATTATTGATTAATTTACTGATATTCTGATTACTTTTAAACATTACTTACTTAGAAAGACGTTTGATTTACCTCTTCAACCATAATATTATTTATAAAAGTCATTAGTTAATCCCCTTCTTTAGAAAATACTCACAAACTTTAAGTTATGGTAAGATATATTAGAATATCATTCATCACAAATATGTTTAAAATTTTTTGTTATAAAAGTTATACCAAAATTTAATCAGACAAGTAAGATACTGATTTGATTGGTCGCTCTAAGGTAATTTTTACACATTTTGGGCTAATTAGATCAGGAACTTGCAGCTTAACGTGGATTCCGAACCACTAACAAACGTCCATGCCATTACCACATTCGAACCTGAAGCCTGTGGTTCAAACACCCAGAGCACTAGCCAACTGGCCATGAAGCCACCAATAATGTATTGAGAATCTGTGTAAGTAGGTTATAAGTTGAGCAGCTACTATTTTAAATAGTTTTAATTTTAACGCGCATATGTAGCAGTCTTTATAGAATCTATTTTAGTATTTTAGTAGTACAGTGATAACATTGAAACAGTTGGAAAACGTGTGGAGTAAGGATGGATATCTGATCTGTAAAAAAGTTTTTCCTTGTCCTAGAGAAACGTAACAAGTGAAATAATTACAAACGATTTAATTTGGCACAATGTATTATACTATAAATATAAAAGAATAAACCCAAAAATTCAAGAATACAGCAATATTCTTCTTGCATGAATCACCACACGATATTTTCCTTGGACGAATTCTTGATGAAGTGACGCCAATACTTAAGCACTGACTTTTCTTCTTAAACAGAATTACAAGTCTTAGATATAAGATGAAACACTTGTGTTTAATATAGAAGTGAGAACTTTCTATTCTATTTAATTTGGCATAATGTATCTTATAAATATAAAAGAATAAACCTTAAAAATTCAAGAATGCAGCAATATCCATCTTGCATGAATCCCCCACGATATTTCCCTTGACGAATTCCTCATGAACTGACGCCAATACTTAAGCACTGACTTTTCTTCTAAAGCAGAATTACAAACCTTAGAAATGAGACGAAACACTTGTGTTTAATAGATATAGAAGTGATAATATTCTAGTCTATTTAATTTGGCATAATATATCATATAACTATAAGCAAATAAATCAGCAAATTCAAGAATAGAACAATATTCTTCTTGCATGAATCACCGCACGATATTTCCTTTGACGAATTCCTGATGAAGTGACGCCAATACTTAAGCACTGACTTTTCTTCTTAAGCAGAATTACAAGCCTTAGAAATGAGATGAAACACTTGTGTTTAATAGATATAGAAGTGAGAATATTCTCGTCTCTTTTCCAATAAGCCGCGCTGTATGATGGAAAGTAATGACACATCCTAATCCATGCAGAGACACATACATGATTGGATCAGTCGTAATGCAATGAATAAAGCACTTGTTTGACAGTGTAAGACATCATAATAAATTGATGTCAGCTCGGTTCTCTCTCCTTCGCTGCCTTTGTTCTTTCGGGTGTGAATGAGTAGGCGTATTCGTGAGAAGATTTGGTGCAATAGATTATATGCAAAACTTTATGGTGGAGAAAAACTGATTTTTTTGAACAAATTTTAATTGAAGGATTAAAAAGAGACGTGAAATTAGTAATAGCAAAAGGGGAAAAAGTTAATAAAAAGTAATAGAAAACAGTTTATCTGCACAGCAGAAAGAATGAGTATTTTCCTGATGTTATTTCATGAACACTACTATGGATTCAAGCGTTAAAATTAAAAACATTTCAAATAGTTGCTGTTTAACCTATATCTTTCTTACACAGATTCCTCAATACCTTATTTGTCTGATTAGATTTTGATATTATATTTTAACAAAGAAAATGCATAAAAGTATATTAACACCAAATTGATCATAGTTTATCTGCACAGAAGAAATAAAAAGTATTTGTTATTGTTTTTAGTTCTCAAGATACCTTATTTCCTGATGTTATTTAATGAAGACTACTACAGATTAGCTTTAAAATTAAAAATATTTAAAATTGATTTCTTAAAATTTTAATTGAAGGATTAAAAAGAGACGTGAAATTAGTAATATTAAAAAGAAAAAAAAGGTTTCTATTAATTTATAAATGTTTTCATTACTTTTATTAAAGTAATAGAAAACAGTTTGTCAGCATAATACAAAGAAATAATATTTATTATTGTTTTTATTTAAAAAAAGGCCTTATTTACTGAAGACTACTATAGATTGAGTTAAAATTAAAAAATATTTAAAATTGATTTTTACAAATATTAATTGGTGGATTAAAAAAGATAATAAAAAGATTAATACTAATTTCATTAGTAAAAGGAAAAACAGGTAATAAGAAAGCAGTTTATCTGCACAAAAAAAAAAGGAGCATTTAATATTGTGTTTAGTTGGCAAAGATGCCTTATTTCCTGATGCTATTCCATGAAGACTACTATGATTTGCGTTAAAATTATAAAATATTTAAAATAGATGCTGTTAAACCT
This sequence comes from Caerostris extrusa, assembly GCA_021605095.1. Classification (NCBI taxonomy): domain Eukaryota; kingdom Metazoa; phylum Arthropoda; class Arachnida; order Araneae; family Araneidae; genus Caerostris; species Caerostris extrusa. The sequence continues at coordinate 24,988 of BPLR01006272.1, forward strand.
TTATATTTACTTCTACAGATTCCTCAATATCTTATTTGTCTAATTAGATTTCGACATCATATTTTAACGAAGAAACATATAAAAGTATTTTAACACTGCATTGATCACTTTTTGCACTCATTGATAAGCGATCTTAAAAAATGAAAATTGACTATTTGAATGATATAAAAGTAAAAAAGAATGGATATTTACAAATGCAAAATAAACTCACAAATAAAATAAAAAAAAATGACAGAGAAAATTAAAAAGTAACATTTATATGCAAATTACAAGGAAATGTAAAGAAATTTAAAAAAATCTTTAGAGTTACTTATTAACCAGGAAGTGATTTCTTATTTTTATTCTTTTTTTTTTATCAAATAAAATAAATAAATAAATGTAAGTAGCAATTATTATATTACATTAAAAACAATAAAAAGGATTTAACTTTCACAAAATATATATTTTTTTTTAAAAAAATTTGGTATTCTAAAAATAAATTTCCTTACGACATTTTGATTTTCAACTTAGAAAAAACACTCAAAAAACGTACACTAATTTTTTTGAAAAAGAGAAAATAAAACTCCCCTTAAATTATAAGAATCAATTTATGATTTTTTTATTTCTTCGATATAGTTTCATTCATTGTTTATAAGGTTATTATTTGAAAAAAAATAAGCCTAACGTAACAATTTTCGAACACGCAAACAACCCGAATAGTTCCAAAAGCTCACGCTTTGAAAATCCAAACCGAAAATTCTCCTCACTCACCAATTTTTCTTGAATGAAAAACTTCCAACTTAACGTAGGTAAGCTCTGGCGCAATCATGAAGTCCGTAATGGATGGTACTAACTGACAAATCAGGATGACCGCAAGATGAAAGCAATTCCCATTCACGTGACGCCATAATCACCAGCTAGCGGAGCAGGCCACCCAAAACGACAACCGATTCGTTTATTGAGTAATGTCCGTACTCTTCTGTTCCTCATTACTGTTGCGCTCCCATTTCGCTGAACAGAGATTTCACCATTTGCATCGCACAATGTCAAATTGTGCATTGTCACTTCACGAAAGCCCAGACAACACAGGAAGTGAAAAATTCAAAGCTCTGCGAAGGCAAAAGTTGGGAGGCTTAAATCTATAACCTTTTTCATGCATTTAACTGTGGGAAAGAAATTTTTGAATTGGCTTTCTAAATATGCATGTCCCAGTTGTTCTTTTTTTTCCCTATATTTGCTACTAATTTTATCGGTCGCAAACCTAAAAATGATGAGTAATTGTTTGATGTTTATTCATTTGTAGTTTTATTGTTGCTATAAACATCATTGAGAATTTTAACTTTTCTATTTAAAGAATACATTGAAAAGATGACAGTTTTAACCTTCCCAACATTTGCCTTCACCAGTTTTTGAATTTTCTGCGTTGTCTAGGGCTTTGGTGAGAAGGATGCAAATGCCATTGTGTGAGTTAAAAAACAAATATTGAGATCTATGTTTCCGGCAAAATATCTGTAAATGATGTCTTTAAATTAATAAAAAAATTTACTTCAATAAGAAGCACTAAAAATTGCAAGCTTTTTGTTGCATTCCACTTTCGTTGGAACAGAGATTTCACCATTTGAAACATCGCACAATGCTGGCAAATTACATCAGCTTCAGCACGAAAGCCCCAGACAACAACAGGAAGGAAATTCAAAAGTCGCGAAAGCAAAAAGTTGGGAGGTTTAAATCTATAACCTTAAACTGTTTTTTAACCGTGGGAAAAGAAATTTTAAATTGGTTATTAAATATGCATGTTCCAGATTTGTCGTTATTTCTCCATATATTTTGCTACTTTTACCATTTGCAAGATGCGAGTTCTATAAATAAATGATGATTGTTTGATATTTATTCAATTATAATTTTTGCTTTGTTTATAAACATAATTGAGAAATAATTTTAACTCTTCATGATATTTTAACGTTTTATTTATATTGAAAAAGATAATAGTTTTCAAGCATCAAGCATTTGTCTTTACCAGCTTTGAATTTTCCTTTCTGTGTTATCTAGGGCTTTGAGAAGTGTCACAATTTGCCATTGTGCATTGTATAAATACTGAGATCTCTGTTTCAGCAAAATCTCTTTAAATTCATAAAAAAAAGTATTTCACAAAGAAACACTAAAATTGCAAGTTTTGTTGTACTCTTATTTTTCTGAACAGAGATCTCAGTATTTGTATATCGTACAATGATAAATTGCAATCTTTCACGATGGCCCCAGGCAACAAAGGGACGGAAATTCAAAGCTCGAAGGCAAAAGTTGGGGATGCTTAAATCTATAATCTTTTCAAGCATTTAACTGTGGAAAAATAAATTTTAAATTGGTATTAAATATGCATGTTCCAGATTTGTTGTTTTTTGCCCCATATTTGCTACTTTTATCAGTTGGCAAGACATCTGAACTATAAATAAACGATGATTAATTGTTTGACATTTATTCATTTGTAGTTTTGTTGTTTATAAGAACCTCATTGAGATTAATTTTAACTCTTCTGATGTTCAACGATTTGTGGGTGTCTTTTTAAATTAATAAAAATGTATTTCGCAAAAAGATCTAAAAATTCCAAGCTTTGTTGCCTACCATTTTGATGGAACAGAGATCTCAGTATTTGTATATCGCACAACGACAAATTGCATCACTTCACGAAAGCCATAGAAAGTACAGGAAGGAAATTCAAAGCTGGTGAAGGCGAATGTTGGTCTATTTAAAACTATTATCTTTTCATTAATATTAATTATGTGAAAATAATTTGGTTATTGCATTCGGAGATTTTAGGTTTGTTTTTCTTTCCCCTTATTTACTACTTTTGATAAAAATCAAGACGCAAATTATAAATAACGCTGATTACATTTTTGATGATTATTCCTTTGCAATTTTGTAGTTTATAATTATTAATAACAATTTTAACTCTTTAAGGAATTTATTAATTTTTGTGTGTCTTGAATTAATAGAAGTATGTACTTAAAAGTTTATATTACATAGATTAAAGAAGTGTTTTTAAAGGATGTGCCTTAGAAGATTTTCAGGTGCGCTGTTTGGTATTCCAGAGAAATATGTGTCCACATATAAATATAAATATATTTACTTTTTTTCTTGTCAACTTTCCCATTTAAGAAAGCTTTCATTACAAACAACTAACCTTTCTGATTGTTTTTTTTTTCTTTTATTCATATAAAAATTGCCAAACAGAGATTATGCACCAAAAATGTTACCGAGAAACTAGTAGTGGTAATTTCCATGGTTAAAAGCGTTAGCTTCTATGTGATTTTCAATGTTAAAAATTCTATTTGCAGCCTATGAAACTCCACCGTCTATGAGTAGCACTCTGTGGAGTGGATTTTCTAATATTAATTGAAGTAAAAGAACTAACAGTTATATCTACTGATCTAGGATTTAGGATTAAACATAAGGAATTGTTTTTTTGAATTCCTATAAAAGTAGAAGCGTGCCAATATCTCAAAAGTTTTGAAAATTTTACTTACAGTTATCAACGTCATATTTATGTGAATTAGGATATTTCACCTTCACCACAATAAAGTGTAAAAGAGAGGAAATCTTCAATTTATTGACGAGATGATAGTTTGCCTTTCAAATATATGCTCAAACATTGGGCTAGGACATACCAGGCTCTTATTTCTCATAAATACAAGAATAAATATTAATTAAGAATAACAACTTTGGGTGCTTTTCATTTATTTTTTACCGCATTTTTTTCTGTAATATTTCACTTAACTATTATAACCTATTTCTCAGAAATTTATATTTAACGGGCCTACAATTATTTGTAGGATTTTAAATATTCCCCGACATAAACAAGTTTGAGAACCACTTCATTAAAGTAACTAACAGGAATAATTTTTTTATAGCTGGCAAAATATGAATTTTAAACAAAAGCAAAAAGACTTTACGATGTTTATTTCTTTGTAATTTTGTTCTTAATGATTAAGGGATGTATAAATTAGAATAAAAAACAATTTAAGCTCTTCATGTTGTTTACTTATTAACGCATGACTTTTATTACTAAAAGTGCATTTTCACAAGGAGTAATCAAAATTGAACAAGAAAATGAGAAATGCATGCCTAACGAAGATGTTATCTTAAATTAACGAGACAAAAGGAATTAAACCTTGCATTGATTAAAGTAGCAGACATAGAAAACTTTTAGGTTTAAAAGTAAAAAGTAAGTATCAATAGTTTTTTATTGCTATTATGATGATAAATATAAAAAACAACAATGAAAATCTCCATTATTTTATTGATTTGTAATTTTGCACTTTATTCCTTTTATATTAATAATAAATATTTCCATCTCTTGTGATGCTTTTTTAACAATTGAAATTATGCATAAAACAATATGTTTCACACGAAGTATTGAAAATAAAAGTATGTACATTAAATAAGGGATGCACAAACCACAACCCAGCCTTACTTTTGTGGTTACCTGTTCGACACTAGAACAATTTTTACTTTAAAAATTATATGATAGGTAATTTTTTTGAAGACATTCAGATTTTGATGGAACATTAAAATGTACAACATAATACAACAACGTTTAAGTTAACATATTAACTTATAGAATTTTAAACAACTTTAAAATAAACTTTTGTCTAAGCTAACAAAGGTGTAGACTTTTATTAACTTAGATTCATAGACATTTATAACTTAAAGTATAGACTATTTTATTGTAAATTATGTCTGTTTTAAACATAGGTAGAACCTCGATGTAACATTAGCTTAAAAAGTCTAGTTAGTTAAGTGTTAAGTTTAAAAAAAGTTAGTTGTCTTGTACATAAAAGTATCAACTTAATATACTGTTCTTATATGAAAAGTATACAATTTGTCAATAAGTTAACATATTAACTTATAGATTTTAAATTTTTTTTAAAAATTAACTTTAGAAAGTATAGACTTTTATTAACTTAGATTTATAGATATTTATAACTTAATGTATGGAAAAATTAATTGCAAATTATTTTAGATATAATAGAATAATTAATTGCAAATTATTTTTAATTTTTAAAAAAAAAAAGTTTAATGTTGTTTGAATATTTTCTACTTGATTTGCAACAAGAATTTTGTTATTAAAGCGTTAGCCTGGATTAGAGTTTCAATCAACTTTATTTTTTTCTTTCTTATCCTAACATTGAAATTATCATTTGTAACATAATTTGGAGAATTTTTTAATTAAAATTTTATGTTATTGTTAATAATTTATAATTAATTATTAATAATTAAGTAATTTTGTTATAAAAATCATAAAAGATTGTTACTTAAAATCTTGGCATAAGTATTAAATACATAAAAGGTTACTTAATTCTTGACATAAATATTAAATACATAACAGATTGCTTCTTAAACGAATAGATTTTTAATTTTGCGAGTTTTAATTTTAATAACACTTTTAAAAATACGAAATTAACTGAATGCAGGTCTATTTTCTAATCTGAAATAGTTTTGCAAATATTCTTTGATTTTTACTTCTAATATTTAATTCAATATTAAATTAACTTTCATTTCAAGAACTTAATTTATTTTTTTAATTAATTTATCACACTTACTGTCACTGAAATTAAAGCAAATGGACATTTTTTTTAGTTCTTTCTAAATAAATATGATTAGAATTTCTATGAACACAAAAAATTCAATGCTATAATGTTGATAAGAGTTTTGTAACACCTGAAACTTATACATGTTTTTAAAAACAGCAATTAAGTTTAAACACACTTGTAAAACTTCCTTTTGATGTTGATTTATGCTATTTATGGAGTTAATACTATGCGATTTAGTTGCTATCACATATGTAATATATTTAAAGCTTTTTAAAATAATTATGATAATAAAAATTAAAATTTGACTTCTTACAAAAATGAATTTCTTTATACTGTAATAATTGTAACGATGATGTAAAATTTAAAAACGTAAAGTACTAACTTTTGTACAAAACAATTATTCTCTTGAAGTACTAATCTTTTATATCACATGAAAATTTCTGAATTTTTAATTAAATAATTAAATGTTATGAGATTATCTTAGAATGGTTTATTACTTTTTCTGAATTTTTAGTCGGCTAAAAAAAATAGTAGTAAAATCTGTGACAAAGAATAACATTAACAGATGCAGTGACAAGACGTCTTGCAACAGCAAGAAATTTCTTTTTCAAGACTAAGTTTTTAAAATTATTATTCTCTTAAAAATAGTTAGTGAGTAATAAATTTCGATTTTTAACTATTGAAAAAGCTTATCCTAAGTAACTATAATTTTTTCACTTATTTTACTACCGTTTGAAATACTGATTTACTCATTTTAAAGAAAAAAGCTTAAAAATTCAGCCACTAGCATTATATAAATGCACATTTATTAGTCTAGGATTAAAAGTTCCAGACTAGTGTCTGACTAAAAGCATAAAATAAGTGTGTATTAGATATATTGTAATTAAAAAAATAAAATAAATGATGAAATTAACCAAAAATTAAATAATAAAATTGTATTTTCCCTTTATTTTGCTTTGATGATTTTTTTTTCTTTTAATTAGTTTTTAAATTTATCAAAATTTATTGTTACTAAACTTACTACATGTTACTGTTATTGTGAATTTTACGAATAACTATTTAACTTTCAAGAAAAATATAAGAAAGTTTCAAAAAAGAACTTATAATGTGTATTATTAGACTGTTATTATAAAAAAAAAAAATTAAATATAGTATCTTAATAACTTATTAAATATGATATATTAATAATAAATATGATACTTCAATATTTTGATTATTTTTTGCCGTTTTAATTTTTTTATTACCAAAGTAAAATAAAAATAAAAGTTTAAATAACAATAATTAATAATAAATATAATAATGGTTTAATCCTTGTGATAATGTTTTTATATTTTGCTCTTTTCCAATTTCATGAATTTTGATGTTTTTAAAAACAAATTCCATTTAGTGCAATTTAAACTAAAATGCGATGAAAATGATTAATGTTTAAAAAATAAAACATTAGAATAAATCTAACCTTATGTAAATTTTTAATATTATCTTAAAATTACTGGAAAATTATAGGTACTTTTAAGTTTAGTGGATATTTTTAGAAAGAAAATGTTGTGGGAAATAATAGATAATTTTTCAATTAATTAAATAATCAATTTCAATAAATAATAAATAATTTTTAATAATCAAATTTAATAAATAATAAACAACTTTTCTAAATGCTAGAAAAAAATAGGAACGTGATTTAATATTAATCACTTTTGGTAAAAATACTTTTGTTTTAAATTAAACTGCTTGTTTCAAAATATTGGTCTTACACACGTTAAATATTTAAGGATATAAAATATTTAGCATTAATTATCTAAAGTAATTTCCAAAGCATATCAATTTTAAATATTTAACTCGATAATCCAAAACTTGTTGTTAAAGCACTATTTATAGATGGAATTATTTAATCATTTGATTCCGACTTACCATCGCACTTTCAAAATTGACGATTGAGTTAAATCACATTTAAATCCTGCAACAGGATCGCTTTAACTGAGCCTAAGATTTAATGCCATGAATTCAACTAATGTAGTCGAGCAAAATGGCTTGAATAACACCTGTCAAATAGCTTTCAGGTTCTCCATCACAAACATAGTGTTTGCCTATGCAACTAACCGGCTATAACTCTCACACAACCACACGTTCGTCTCATAAGTGGTGTGGTGCATCAATAACTACAGTAATTACGTCCATGCTTACGTGCCCTTCTCGACTAGTGCCACTCATATAGTAAAGGGAATTGGATGAGGTTTGTTTAACACCAAATTGAACTGAATTGCTGCTTCACATTAAAGATGTTTCCTTTGACACAAAAACTGTTCACTGTTGAAAATAATCTTCATCATCAAATTTGAATTAACAGTATTTTTCTATATAGTGAATAGAATATTTTAATTATTGCTTAGACTATTATGTAACAATTCTGTCTGGTTTAATAATCTTTGTACTACTAATTATGTTACATTGTATCTCAAATTAAACTATTCCGTAATTATGATACTATGTAAAATGATCATTTACTGATTGTTTTTTCTTCAAATATTTTAAATATAAATTTTTATGATGGATATTTTAAAATATTTCTGTTCAATGCCATATGGTTTTAATAAATATCAAAAATTAATATTTATTATTTCTTTAGTATAACTTAATTCTTTTATTATAATCATATTATTTTCTAAATCAAACACACAGAATATCAAGAATCACCAGATTGTAATCCTAAGTAATTTTTTGTTGAGATAATTATTTTTGTGTTCCATTCAAGTGATACAACAGAAAACTGTAGGTGATAATGAAGTTGGAGTTTAGAAGCACTAAAACTTTTTGTGAATTAGACATTGTTTAAGCATAGCTAAATTTTCTTTGATATTTTTGTTCGTGCCTTATTTAACAATCTGGGGGAAATGTTGATGATGTAACGAGAAAAATTTTCTAAACTGTTTCACTTTATTAATTCATTTTGTGATTGTGCAAGACTAGATAAATGAATTCTTAGATACTTTTGCTGCTGTGATATTGACAAAAATATGTAGTAATCTGAATATCACATTTAATTAACTTAGCTAGTCAATCCAACAATGCTTCGCCATTCATAAATCTAATTATATATATATGAATTAAATAAATACAATTGAGGTTCTATATCAATTCATTTATTCAATTAAAGTAGCATGAATTGAATTGTGTGTGATAAATATTTTTTTCTATCGGTTCATTGCTGTTTTATTTCTGATATTCGTTTCCCTTCTTATTCAGCTTGTTGAATTATTTGGTTGAGCATGGGAATTCAATTTTCAATTTTGTGGTATTTCATTTATTAACTTTTTGTATTCAATGTCTCGGGACATTGTTATTAAACAGCAGTCAAAATATTAAAAAAAAAAAAAAAAAAAAAAAGCAGCACTAATAACAACAAACTTTAAAATTTCAACGAAATGTTGAAGTTATGTAGAGGTTGTTGTGGAGGTTGTAATATTAAAGGTAAATGCTGAAGTTAGGTAGAGGCTGTTGCTAAAAGCCAGTAAATGTTGAGGCTGAGTTATTTTTGAGTCCATTGGAGATACATATAGGAACATTGTCTTTTATTTATATAGGTAAACCTGAATCGAATATGACTAGGCTTGCCAAATATTTACGCATCTGTTAATTTAACTATGTTTACGAGAATTAGCTGTCAACATCAGTTGACGAAACGGAAAATCAAAGTTCTTTTAGCAGTGGTACTGGAATTTGACACTAGATGGCGTTAGGAGTAGTGTGGACTTAAGCACTAGGAGTAGTGTGGACTTAAGCACCAGTTTATTTCTATTCGAATAACAACGGTTTGTTATTAGCAATTGATATCAACAGGTATTTGACAGTGCTTCATAACCTAGCGCAAAGTAGTGTTGCGAATTAGCAGTTGGTTTTAACGCCTGTTATAAAAATTTAACTCATTCGACAGGAAACGGTTGATTAATATACCATCAGAGTTGAGCTAAATTTAACTCCTGTTAAATTCAACTCTTGCACTTGAGGCTGCGTTAGTTTTTAACTCTTTAAAAATTAAGCATATTTAAACTTAAAAGCATTTTTTGAACTCCACTTATATTGAAAATTTCTATCGCTTGATATTTATTATTTATTTATTTTTTGTTATTTGTATTTTTCATTTTTTAATTGATTTTGAATTGATGAAATTATAGATACATATTACATGATTAAAGGCATGAAATGTTGCGATGATATTATGTAATACATATAAGATATGATAATATATAATAACAAATTTTTCTCCTCCTAAATATGACATGGCATCAATTTTTGTAAAAAAATTTGAATATCCACACATTACTATTGTTAGATATCAATTTGAAGCTTATTTAATTATAAAATACTGAATCAAAGCTATTTTCTATAGTTATTAACGTGTATTACATTTAACAAAAACTTTGTTCTGAAATATATGCACACTGTGTAAAATGATGCCTCACTTCATCTGATTATCATTAATTACTTTCATGGGTACTTAATTTATTGCAGATCTTATAAAAATCTTGCGCATAAATCTACAAAATCAAAGATAATTCAAGGGTGATGATGATCATATCAAGTAAATTAATTGCATCATTTCAGCTGCCACCATGTTAAGTTCTCTCCCAGTACGATGGCTGCATAAAAGTTTATCTACGCCCAAAAAATTTACCTCAAAAAGCCATTCAGCTTTTCATTTATGGCAGGCGTTTCCTCATTCTAATATGTATATACATTTAAGAACAACACGCACTGATCAGTAAAACACTGGTCTTTTTTAGGAGGGTCTATGTAAATTTGTATAAGCACAAATTCCTCGCATTATCAAGAAACAATTAAGAACGTTATCTTTTGAAACCCAACGTATAAATTTATGTTGCGATGAGTCCTTAATACTCTGGTTGGATTCATTTATTGTATAAATATAATACTAGGGACAGTTAAAATAGGCTATTTAAAATATAATAATAGGTACAGTTAAAATAGGTGTTTCGCTACTGACATTTAATGGCTGTGGATGTGAAATAAGTTATCCATTCATTTCAATTATAAAGACTACTATCAGGAATATTTTCTTAGCAAACATTAAGTTCTTTGCAGATAAACCTACATTGTATCAGAACATCAATACAAACTGTTTGTCTTCATTTTCCCCTATTGTCTAGGAAAGATTTCTTCATGATATGACTTCTCACCATGATAAGAGTCTTTATATTTCGATGGTTTGCATAGTATTCAGATTTACAAATTGTACCAGGGATAATTAATATACAATAAGAGTTTGCAATAATTATACAATGTATTTAAAATAAGTTAGATGGTGAAATATTTACAATTTGAACCAATAATTTCTAAAATTCTGGGTTTTGGATTCTAAAAGATTTACGCTTTGTATAATAGAGTTTATTTCCGTAAAAGATTTGAGAGGTAATTCTAAAAAAAAAAAAAAAATATTAAATGTATAAGAAAGTAAAAAGTAAGATGTATAAAAAAGACAAGCTATTTCTCGAATATCATAAAAATAAATGAATATCTCAAATAAAAATAAGTCAGATTTGCATTCAAGGGCTTAGACAGTGCAAGAACAGGGCTAACCTATAAGATTGTATTTACGACCATAGTATCTACACACTGCCCTATAAATAGAAATTCTTTTAATAAACATAAATAATAACAATTATTAAAACATAATGTAGAAATCCAGAAAATTCTATTTAAAGAGTTTTCCTTAAAAAGTTTTCCTGAATACCTTAAAAAAGTTTTCAGAAATAATTTATATAGCAAATAAAAATACGTATGATATTTTATTGATGTCTTCATGCTTAAAACAAGTTTTGTAATGCAAACAAAGTGTTTTTCTTATAAAAAAATTTTTTGCGTGGCTAATTGACTGATCATGCATCACTCGTATAGCCTCTTCATCTAATAGAAATCCCTCATTTGTAGATATTTCATCCACAGTAATTTGACACTTTTTAATGCTTCAAGAACAAATATATGATGCCGCAATTCAATGCTTTTCCCCAGGATAAGGAGCTTCTTTCACAGATGTCGTGCAATTTTTAAATCTTCTACTCCCCTCATACTTACTACAGTGACAAACGTGAATCATCATGTTGCACTTTCTTTTGCCGTTAATTTAATTAGATTTTAAATTTTCAACCGTCAAAGATCTTTTAAGAGAACAATGTTGTTTATTTGGGGCATTTCTTAAATGGACGTTATTTTTATACTACTACTAAGCAATTACTTGAAGACTATTGTTCTTTTACACTCTTGTGCCTCATCCTGGATATTCTTTATATTATTAACAGGGAGGGGTAGCTTCCTCACTTCTCATTGGAGTAGATATTTCTCAGCTCGTCCTCTATCACCAATCACGATGGAACAACTCATGGTATAGTTCATATTTAATATGTAGTTGTTTCGACCTGTGAAGTTCGCACAGACATTCGCTAATTTCCTGAGTCTCATTATGCATAATATCGAATATCTGCTATCAGATTTAAGTGATAGGTTGTTCTCATACAAATCACTATTTGCATGTAAGATAATTACCAACATAGCTGTTTGTCTGCTGTCAAATTTGAATGATAAGTTATTATTTGCGTGTCAAATAATATAAATTCCTCTCTCCTCGGAATGGAAGGCCAAAATTCTTCTCATTAGAAAAAAAAAATGCATAGTATTCACGTTATTCATTCATTATTATAAATTCTGTATATTCATGCTATTCATTCATTATTATGAATTATGTATATTCATGTTATTCATTTATTATTTTTAATTATGTATATTCATGTTATTCATTCCTCGTATATTAAGAATGTTTGCTTAATGTGTAAACTAATAAAATGTTACTGAATTTTATTTTTATTGTTTTATGATTTTTTTTCACATGCATTAAATATATAGGACCCGATTTAAGCAAAACCTTATAATAAAATAATTTTTGACCCAATCTTTAAACACCTTAAAATGAAAAGCATATAGTTAAATTTTTTGACATGACAATGTGACATCATGTGATAATTCGTGACAGACAGCTTTCGGATGACATCACGACACTGAATATATTTTTGTAAGCAAAAAAAATACATATTTTTATTTTAAAAAGAATTTCACGCAATATAAATATAGCCATAAATATACAAAATACAAAGTAAAAACAATAACTATTTATGTTTTGATTAAAAAATCAATGAATATTATTATGTAGGTAAAATGCAAGAAGATACTTTTGAAAAATATTATTTGTGAATTTTTAGCTTGCAATACCGACTCGAAGTCTGCAATTTTATCTAATGCGTTTACAATTTTATTTTTGAATGAATAATAACTAATGAATATTTAGCGACGTTTTGTATCTGGTTACTATACTAATTAGAAAATATTAGCATATATTTCTTACTTTGTCATCTCATATTGTTTTGTATAAACTCCAGACAATATACATCAACAAAAACAAAATGTGTTATTACATACAAAAATAATTACAAACTATCATTAAAACCATTATCTACAAAAATAAAAATATCCAATGCACTTTTAGGATATGAGAGTCTTTTTTTTAGAGTTTTTATGTGGAAATAAAAAAAAATTGAATTGCTAAATTTTAATCATCAATTCGTTCTTTTCTCTTAAAGAATACTCAATAAATTTTCAATAATTTTCCATATATTTAGTTAAAAACTAATTAACGGTGAAATAAAAACCGTTTAATTTTCACCACATTTTCACAGTAATCGATTTTCAATCGCTTTTTCTCATTCATCAAAGACTTCATTATCCTTTCATTTAATTTTTTTTTTTACCAATTCTGAAAGATTTCCGAGACATAAAATATATCGATATAAAAATCCCATTTCAGTGATTGAAGTTTTAATATTCAGTGATTTCTTTTCATTTCTTCAAATATCGTTCAAAAAAATGGGGCTTGTTTTAAAATTCTAATAATCCCTTGATTTTTTGAAATTATTCTATAAATACAGCAATACTCGCATAGACCGGATAATCTACCGATCTACCGATTTCCGATTTTCTAGACTGTTTGAAACCGGACTAATCCAGAAAAAAATTTACGCAAAAATTATAATTAGCTCATTTAGTTTTTTAGCAAATAAGACGACATTAAAGATTCAGGTGTCTTTATTAACATAAACAAGTATTAAAAATAAATATTTTATTATCTAAAAAATTGCCATATATTATTTCTTTTGTCCAAACTGATGGCTCGTGATATTCATGAAGTTTTAATACATTTCTTGTTGACTCTACTTTACGTATTTTTTCGCCCTCATTTATTTCAATGAAATTAAAAAAAATAGATGTTTCATTCTGTAAAAAATTGCTAATATATGTCACATAATGTCCAAACTGATGGCTCGTCCATTTCTTTTCCTCTGCTTATCAAGGATGTATTTTATTCATGAAGCTTGACTATATCGAGATTTTTTTTAAAAGTAAGCTATTTACATTTCTTTTTTGTTGACTCATACTTTACGTATTTTTATTCGCCCTCATTTATTTCAATGAAATTAAAAATAGATGTTTCATTCTAAAAATATATATATGCCACATTTCTTTGGTGTCCAAAATCGTCCATTTCTTTTCTCCTCTGCTTATCAAGGATGTATTTTATTCCTTGGATAAAATCTATTTACATTTCTTGTTGACTCATCTTTACGTATTTTTATTCGCCCGATTTATTTCAATGAAATTAAAAAATAGATGTTTCACTGTAAAAATTGCTATATATAAATTTTTTGGTGTCCAAACTGATGGCTCGTCCATTTCTTTTCTCCTCTGCTTATCAAGGATGTATTTTATTCATGAACTTGACTATAATTTTTTTTTTTAAAAGTAAGCTATTTACATTTCTTGTTGACTCATACTTTATCATTTATTTCAATGAAATTAAAAAATAGATGTTCCCATTTGTAAAAATTGCTATATATATGCCACATATTTCTTTGTGTCCAAACTGATGGCTCGTCCATTTCTTTCTCCCCTCTGCTTATCAAGGATGTATTTTATTCATGAAGCTTGACTATATCGAGCCTTTTTTTTTTAAAAGTAAATTTACATTTCTTGTTGACTTACTTTACGTATTTTTATTCGCCCTCATTTATTTGAATGAAATTAAAAATAGATGTTTCATTCTGTAAAAATTGCTATATATATGCCACATATTTCTTTGGTGTCCAAACTGATGGCTCGTCCATTTCTTTCTCCCCTCTGCTTATCAAGGATGTATTTTATTCATGAAGCTTGACTATATCGAGCCTTTTTTTTTTTAAAAGTAAGCTATTTACATTTCTTGTTGACTCATACTTTACGTATTTTTATTCGCCCTCATTTATTTCAATGAAATTAAAAATAGATGTTTCATTCTGTAAAAATTGCTATATATATGCCACATATTTCTTGGTGTCCAAACTGATGGCTCGTCCATTTCTTTCTCCTCTGCTTATCAAGGATGTATTTTATTCATGAAGCTTGACTATATCGAGCCTTTTTTTTTTTTTTAAAAGTAAGCTATTTACATTTCTTGTTGACTCATACTTTACGTATTTTTATTCCCCTCATTTATTTCAATGAAATTAAAAAATAGATGTTTCATTCTGTAAAAATTGCTATATATATGCCACATATTTCTTTGGTGTCCAAACTGATGGCTCGTCCATTTCTTTCTCCTCTGCTTATCAAGGATGTATTTTATTCATGAAGCTTGACTATATCGAGCCTTTTTTTTTTTAAAAGTAAGCTATTTACATTTCTTGTTGACTCATACTTTACGTATTTTTATTCGCCCTCATTTATTTCAATGAAATTAAAAATAGATGTTTCATTCTGTAAAAATTGCTATATATATGCCACATATTTCTTTGGTGTCCAAACTGATGGCTCGTCCATTTCTTTCTCCTCTGCTTATCAAGGATGTATTTTATTCATGAAGCTTGACTATATCGAGCCTTTTTTTTTTTAAAAGTAAGCTATTTACATTTTTTGTTGACTCATACTTTACGTATTTTTATTCGCCCTCATTTATTTCAATGAAATTAAAAATAGATGTTTTTCTGTAAAAAATTGCTATATATATGCCACATATTTGATGGCTCGTCCATTTCTTTCTCCTCTGCTTATCAAGGATGTATTTTATTCATGAAGTTGACTATATCTTTTTTTTTTTTTTAAAAGTAAGCTATTTACATTTCTTGTTGACTCATACTTTACGTATTTTTATTCGCCCTCATTTATTTCAATGAAATTAAAAAATAGATGTTTCATTCTGTAAAAATTGCTATATGTATGTCACATTTTTCCTTGGTGTTCAAACTGATGGCTCGTCCATTCCTTTTTTTCTAGGCTTATCTTGGCAAAGGATGTACTTTCTTCATGACGCTTGACTATATCCAGACATTTTTTTCTATTAAAAGTGAATCATTTGCATTTCCCATTGACTTATTCTTTACGTATTTTTATTCGCTCTCATTTATTTCAGTGAAATTAAAAAAAAAAATAGACGTTTTATTCTCTAAAAATTGCTATATATATATATGTCACATCTTTCTTTAGTGTTCAAACTGATGGCTCGTCCATTCCTTTTTCTAAGCTTATCTTAACAAAGGATGAACTTTCTTCATGAAGCTTAACTATATCGAGCCTTTTTTTCTTTTAAAAGTAAGCCATGGACTTATTCTTTACTATTTTTAATCTTTTTCATTCATTTTAATGAGATTAAAATTTAATTATCACAATCAATTTTACTGTAGATTTCGTCGTCGAAAACTAATACATCATAAAAGTTCACAGATATCCACTGCTTACTTGCAGATATTGCATACATACTTAGTACATAATACATACATATTTCATATCTGTATTCATATATGTACATATATAATACATACTTATATAATATACTTATACATAAGACATTGAAAAGGCTACCACCGAAATATAATGCCGAGTTTATATTCTCGCGAGTCTAAATACATGCAGGTGGGGAATCAGCGAAAAATTAAATTACCGTATTGCAAAAACTTAATATTTTTTAAGAAATAAAATTTGGACTATAGTGAATTAGATATTCGAAGCCGGGATTATGTGAGATGTTTCTGTAGTATTTAACGTTTGAATAAGAGTATTGAGTGAATGATTAATAATAGTCAAAGTCATCAAATAAAGGATTTGAAGATAATATCCACGTTATTGAGACTCTTGTGATTTAGCATGCACGCAAAAAAATCTAAAGAAAATTATTTATAGAAGAAATAGTTAGTAAAAAAAAAAAAAAAAAATATTTTTCTAAAAATTAATAAATAAAATTTTCCTATAATAAATAATAAATAATAATAATGCTTTCTAATTTTATATTTTTCTAATACTGTGTCAATCAATTAACAGTACTTTCACTTCATGTTTTTATTGGTAAATAAGTAGTTTTTTATATATAAACGACCCAAGAGTAGCAAAAATCAATAATTAGGTATTATCAATGGCTTTTAAAATATCAAACAAAAAGACAAATGTATTGAATTTCTATAAAACTAAAAATTAGGAAATATTTAAGAAAATAACCAAAATTCTTAGTACGAAATATTCTTAGGTTATTTATTTAAAATAATGCAAGTTAACCACAATAAATATTCAAGCAGAATAATTTTTTACATATAACAGTTTATGAAAATAAAAATATTTTAAGAATGATAAATTTAACTATAACCATAAAAATATTTTTTGAGACTTAATATTTTTTGTAGAAGAAATTATTTTTACAGGAATATGGTTGGTTTTAAATTTCTACATTGAAATCAATTTTAACTATTTCATTTTTAGTTTAACAGTAACTAATGTTTAAAGAAAATTCTTTAATACAAGTTCGAAGAAGAAAGTTACGAAGAAAATTTATTGTAAATAATTCCTGTTTTTTGACTTCCAATATTTGAAAAATTATTTTGAAAAAAAAATGATTTCATTACTTTTTTAATATGAGTTTCTTAGCTATTTAATTTATCTAAGAGTCATTTTATCTTAGAAATTTGTTTTCATTTCAGTAATGAAAACTTTCACTTATAATAGAATCATTGAGTTTCACTACAATTATTACGTTTATTAATAATTATTGTGAGTGTAGAATCCAATAATTAATAGACTTGTAATTAAAGTAATATTTGCTTAATAAATTGAGAATATTTAATTTTTACAGATCTAGTGAAGTGTAGAATTATAAAGAATATAAAATGAAATTTGACTGATATAATAAATATTCATTTAATGAAAAAGATAAAACGAAAATTAATTTAATGAAAAATAATAAATTGAATAATCATTTAATGAATGATGAAACGAATATTCATTTAATGAAAGTTGATAAAATGATTCCTTTATGAAAATTCTAAAATTAATATTCATTAAAATAATTAAAAAAGGAAATTTATTAAAAAATGATATGAATATTCATTTAATGAAAAACGATAAAATAAATATTTATTTAATGAAAATGATATGAATATTCATTTAATGAAAATGATAAAATGAATATTTATTTAATGAAAATGATTAAATGAATATTCATTTAATGAAAAGTGATAAAATGAATACTCTTTTAAATTAATCATGTAACTTAAATTGTAGCAATTTTGATTTCAGTAAGAACAAAAATGATAACATAACTAAATAATTAATTAATCTAACTAAAAGTAATTACGATGAAGTGATAACCATATATCAAAATGTTTTGAGAATTGATTGTGAAATATTATTTGCATGTGTACTTTAATCTATGAAACGGTATATCTTAACTTGTGGATGACATGCTTGGTTTCTGAACTAGGTGAGCCATACTTGTTGAATCGAAGACATCTATGTCTATGCTGGGAATATGTACGATAAATCCACAAGCAGAAAGTCCTTCCTTTGGGATAAAATACAAGTGTGCGGAGTATCTCGTGGTTTCAAGTCCCGGCGGTGCCATGGATATTTGTAGTGGTTTGGAATCCACTTTAAACTGTAGGTTCCAGTTTATTATGACTGTAGGGCGTAGTGCTTGCAACCCTACCCCATAAAAAGAAAATCATCACCTGTTTCGAGTCTGGCAGACGGCCTTGGTCCACCATGGGGCTGTTACGCCATTTGATGATGATGATGATGATTAAATCATAATCAGTTTTACACTGAGATTTGTTTTTTCATTCTTAGAGCAGGAAACATAAATGTTTTTTCAGTGAAAAGATTATATAATAATTAATTTCCTGAGCATGTATTATTAATAATACTTATGAAAAAAACATTAGATTGTTGAGTTAAAAATGCAAAAAATGTCCATAAATTTTTAGTTGTTTAACTGTAACCTTCAATATAATTTTTTTAAGCGTAAAATATTTCCTAGAGACTACAAAATGGATTTCTGTACTTCGGATATAATAAAGAATGAATTAATAGAACGGAATTTGTAAACAGTCATGCTTCTGATTACTTAATGAGAAGACATGTTAAGACGAGACAGTTTCTACTTAAAAATTTATAAGAAAATGTCTTTCTAGTAATTACTTCGCTAATATAATTTTCAGCAAATTCTCGACTTCTTTTTCGTGCATAGATTAATTTTCAAAATTAAATTTTAAGATTATGAAGAATTAATTTATTCAATATCATTGCAGAGATATTCTGTTCTTTATAAATACAGTGCATAAAAATTATATTAAAATGCATATAATAGAAATCTGTTTAAAAATTTTATAAGCTTATGAAACAATTAAAAAAACAAAAATAAATGTTTATTACATTATATAATTATGAGTTTTATGGTGATTTTTATTCTATTTTTATGTAAAATTTTGTGGATAAACACATAATTAAAAAGTCTCAATAGGAACAAATTGTCTTCATTTTGTAAAAAAAATTGCTACGTTTAGTTGCATGAATATAAAATGCATTTAATCTACTAGATATAAAACTATATTAAAATAAACACTAGAGCCAAACAATTATTCGCAATAAAAATGCTTACTTTTATTCTAAATAATAACACTTAGCACACTAAATAATAACACTTAACACATTAAATAATAATACAATATTTTTTGTTGTATTAGATTGCTTGTGAGGAAGTGTTCCTACTTTTCTCCTATGTGAAGCAAAAGTGGGTTGATTCCTCTTAGCTAAATCAAACATGCCTAATTCCTGGTTTAGTGGCAACGTGCTCCACTGGTGAGCATTAGGACTGAGATTCAATCTGCTGGCTGCTTTGTTGTAGACACTGTTTCAAAAACGAGATGATTGGAGGGCGTTTGTGATGTTCAACATCTTACCTCGTTAGTCGGACTACCTGGATGTTAGTTTTCGGGTTTTCTCCCATACGATATGCAAATGGGGTTATTTCAACCCTAAAAGTTTCACGAAAGACACTGCCCTCCTTCTTCAGCGACACGAGGCCAAATCAGACTTCTACATTCGGGTGCTCCATTACAACAGAAGCTGCCCCCTCCCCCTTCCCTCCTTCCATGAATGGACTTTAGTCTAGATGTTGCTGTTGACCAAGTGGGATAAGAAACAAATAAACAACAAAATCCAAACAATTTTATTCATTTTGATGTAACATAGCAAGTCTCTAGAGATACATTCCGGATAGCGTTGAATCAGCATCACATCTTAGCATTAAATACATTTAAATGCGTATTTGAGTCATTTTAATTTCTATTATATTTAAAGAAAATAATTAGAATAAAATTTATCTCTTCTTGAGAATCTCCATGGTTTTCCTGCGTGGTTTTATCTGCAGGGTTTCCCTTTGTTTTTCAGTGTTTAACATATTTTTAAAGGTATCGTCGATTATTTTTCCGCGAACAAATTGCTATTTCAGTAACAATTGCTATTTTTCTACCTTTTTATGTTCTTATTAATTCTATTTCTTTTATATGTAAGAAATAATTGATAACGGATTTATAAATAAAAGATTTATAACGGAAAAAACCTATCATAACAGATTAAATATAAAACAAGCATTACTATTTTTCTACTTTTAAAAAGGATAATTCCATTTTAATTTTTTAATTTTGAGGATAATTCTTTTTGAATTTGAAAATAATTCCATTTAGAAAATAATTCCATTTTGATTTTAGCATGTGAAAAATATTTTATTTTTAAAAGAGTTCCCTCCTGATTAATTAGGAAAAAATTACGTTAGCCTCAATCTTTTGAAACCCAAAAAATAATATTAGAAAGGACAAAAATTATTGTAAAACACGATCTAGGAAATGTTTAGTACTATAAAATTTAAAACAATGAACATTTGAAAAAATATAAATTAATTAATTAAATTAAAATAATTTTCAGTAATTAAAATAATTTAAATATATATGACTGAAAGAAATTTTTTTTTAATATTTTATTTAGTAAGATTTGAGAAAAAAAAATTTGTTTTTGTAGACTTTTTGTTTCCCTGTATATGCTTAATTGATTATAAAAAAAACAAACTCAAAAATATTCAATCGAAAAATGAATTCTTAATATCTTTTTCAATTTAGTTTATATTTGAATGCAATGTAAAATTCCTTTGCTTCTTTATGAAAAGTATAAAACAGCAATGAGAAAAGTATAAAAAACAATGAAAAGTATAAAAACAGCAATGAGAAAAACAATGAAAAGTATAAAACAGCAATGAGAAAACAATGAAAGTATAAAACAGCAAAAAACAATCATAACTTTCAAAAGTAATGATTGTTCTTATTCTTTGTCAAGAAGTTATTATTTTATTTGCTTTCTTATTTTCACTATTATACAAAAATTTTTTAATTTAATTTTATATTTGGTATTAAATTTCTTGTTTACTAGCAGCATTTATTTTCATTTTCCATGTATTTATCGAAGGCAGACAGTAAAAAATAATTAAAATATTTTATTACCTATGTTTGAATTAATTGCATGTTTATTCTACCTTACATACATTTACATAAGTAGAAGTAAATAATTAGAAACATATTTCCTAAAAGAAGTTTAGTCAGAAAATGAGCAATGCGGAAAACACTTAAGTTAAATATGAAGAAATGCTGACAAATCTGAAAATTACATAATTAATTAATTTTTTATTTAAAAAGCTTCACATTCAACAATAGTACAAAAATTTGGATTGGTTTTAATGGAGGATCTCAGAAACGAGATAAAGAGAGCTATCTGAAAGTAAATATATTTAACTTAAGCAATTTAATATGCTTTTTGATATCTTTTAGTATTAGTTGGTAATTAAGTATTCATTAAAATTATTACGGTAAAGGTAATTTGTCAATACCAAAATATTTTTATTATAACAGGTAGGCTGAAAGGTTCGTAGGCTAACACATAGATAGCTCTACTAGTATTAAATCCATATGATTTTTAGTTAGCCCTAACCTTCAAAAGACACGTGTATAAATTTGACAGCTGTTGCACTATTAGTATGTGAGTTATAGCATTTTTAGTGAAGTTATAGCATTTTTAGTGTTCATCATGTGCAGTCCACTCGGCTGACTGTCGATTGACTCCGGTGTGAAATGATAGAGCCATGTTTCATCCATTTTCACATATCTACGCAAAAACACGCGTCCACTGCGTGCATCGTCTTCGGTGCTCATTTCGCCTCGTTTAAATTTAGCAAACCACTCTCTACGGTTGATTTTCCTGGTGCAAAGTCCGAATAATGTTTATCAAGCCAAGCCTTGCTTCAATAGTATTTTTTTTTTCGCCAAAAAGCAATGCTTTGTTAACACACGAAATTCCTTTTTATCCATTTTTTCAAACTAGCAAAAGTTGCTTCACCAAAAATGCTATAACTCACATACTAATAGTGCAACAGCTGTCAAATTTATACACGTGTCTTTTGAAGGTTAGGGCTAACTAAAAATCATATGGATTTAATACTAGTTGCGCCATCTATGTGTCAGCCTATGAACTTTTCAGTCCCCCTGTTGTATGTCACATTTTTGAATAGAGAGACTGCATTTAAAAAAAAACAACTGGTCCGCATTACTATTGAAAAGTAATGTCAATTCATATTAGTATTAGTCAATTGCCTACAATATATAAAAATACATCGCCGAAACTTTCGTGAACTGTTAATTAGATTGGCCCTTTTTAAATGACAATGATAATCGAATCCTTATTTCTTTCTTTTGAACCAGGCACGATGTATGTAACGTTTTAATCGACCAGACTGTGATTAATTTTGTACCAAATATCAAGGATTGTTTAATGAAGTTATGATAGAGGTATATTAGGATTTATTAAGTACAGAGACACTGCAAGATGAAATTTTAATGAAATATTGTTTTGGAAAAGTTACACCTAAAATTATTATTTTTATCATCATTTTTTAAAAAGTGAATGTTTTTTATTATAATATTTGTTAAATAAATCTTTTTAGAGTGATTAGATGAAGGAAAAACTTTGAAAAATAATAATTTAATATTTTGAAATAGCTTGTTTATGTAATTATTTATGATTTCAAGTATATAACCAAAACTCTTATAAAAGCACAGACAACCGCTAATTTCATGAGTTTTATTATACATGACACTGAATATCTGCTATCAGATTTGAGTGGCTGGCTGTTCTCATTAGTACAAAACACTAATTCCATGTAATATAACTATTCCCAACACTGCTTGTCTGCTGCCAAATTTGAGTGATGGGTTTTTATTATGTATTTGTCAAAGAATATACATTCCTCTCTCCTGGGAATGAAATGTCAAAACTCTTCCAATGAGAAAAATTGCTCCAACTTACAGTTTTTTCAAAGATTTCTTAAATTGTCATTCACTACTGATATACAACTGGTTTGATTTAGTATTATCCACATTTTATTGAAAGAATCTTTTCAAATCCACCCACAAAAATTAATTGGAGAAGGAATACCTTCCTAGAAGCTCTTTAAGGATTTTGTATTACATATGAGAATAACCAGGAGATGAGAGAAATATGCTAACAAACTGCACGTTAATATGCCATTTTAAATTGTCTCAGTTAAACGTATAGACATCGAATTCTTAACCTCTTTCACTTGAAGCAATCACGATCCAATTCCCATTGGAGCTCTAACTGACCAAGCCATAAATATTCTTCCATCCCTGTTAATATCATCATTATCATATATAAGTAAGAAATTTTTTCAATGCTTTCCTAAACTGTAATTCACTGCTGATGTACAACGGATTTGATTTAGTATTACCTAAATTGTACTGTAAGAAGAATCTTCTGAAATGCACCCACAAAAAGAAAAGGGTAAAAGGAATACTTTCCTAGAGGCTCTTTTTAAGGGTTTTGTGTTACATGTGAGAATAACCAGGAAAGCACCCATGCTGCTAACCCGACGAGAGCGAAATATGCTACCAAACCGCATGCTAATATACAATTTTAAATTGTCTCTGTTAAACGTATAGACATCGAATTCTTAACCTCTTTTCACTGAAGCAATCCCGATCTAATTCCCATTGGCGCTTTAACTGACCAAGCCATAAATATTCTTCCACCCCTGTTAATATCATAAAAAAATTCTTACAAATAGATGGTCATGGCTTCTTTGGTTTTATTTTTTAATACAAGGCAAAGGGAACTATACCACCGTTTCTATAAATCTTTCACTCTGCTTGTATTCTCATAACCCTGAATGATACAGACAACTGGCGCAATTTTTTCGAATCACCCCACCAAATTTAATCAGGAATATGTCCAGTTTCCAGACAATATAACAAAAAAAAGGGAGTTTTTTTTGTGGATTTATGTAATAATTCTGGAAACATTTGTAACACTGCAATAAATGGATCTTCCTGAGAAAGAAATTGATCAATCTTTTGTGCGTTAATTGTTAACCGGAGAAAGTCGAAAAATAAAATGACTTAATAATAAACGCGATGTTCGAGCACCGGGAACACAGGTGGAGCGTGGCTGTGTGACATATTTCTGCGCTTTCCCATTCTAGGCACGTAGCCTTCTCCCATCACACGGTTATCCAAGCAAATGGTTTTTGTTGGAAATATTCACTTGACATAAATACGGCCTAAACAGACGGTTCACGAGAATGTTTTTCCTTCAAGGATATTGCCAGCTTTCATAGAAATTAGAAAAAGGAAGCATAGCTTTGACGGGACAACTGTCTGATTTAAACATTCTTTTTAAACTTATATCTTCTTTTGAAACGTCACGCTCTTGCATGACTTTTTTTATGGGAAACTACAGCTTCTGTAAGGTACAAAAATTTCAGCTTATAACTAATATTGTAATTTGAACTATTGAAACAATTACAGGACTAACCTGGTGAAAATTAATTCTTTTTTTATTAAAATAAATTGATTTAACTTTCAAACAAATCAAATTTAACTAAGCTACTAAAATTATAAATTAAAGAGAATTCATTGCATTAAAATGAGGGCATTGAGTTTGGAATTTCAAATATTGAATTTTTGTATCCTAAGAAATTCAATATCATTTATTTTAATTTCAATGAAATTTTTATCTGCAAGTGGGTTATGAACACTTTTTACTTGTTGACCACATCATAATGTGTAACACTATTTATGGGAAACAAATTGTAAAATAAATGAATCTGATGAAAATAAATAATTTTTTTTATTAAAATAGTGATCATTCATCAAATCAAATTTAATGAAGTCATAGAATTTATAAATTAAAGAGAATCTACTGCATTAAAATGATGGCATTATTTTTGGAATTTCAAAATCAAATTTTTTCCAAAGAATTTCAATGCAATAATTTTATTTTTATCTGCAAGCTTGATTTTTATTGTTGACTAATATGTGATGATCATGATCAGATCATGACTATGATCATAATATGTAACACTACTTAGATGGTTTAACATAGTTACCTAGGTTTGTAAGTGATGGATACTAAGGCCTCGAACAAGGGCAAACTGCTTCACATTTGAATGTCGGATTGGAAGGAACCTTTGAAACCTTACCAAACATTTCACAGAAATCGAAATCTCACTTTCTTGTATATTAATTAGAGATGGGCTGAAATTCCATATCATGCTACACCATAGGCAAATAGTAGGCATGCTATTGGCGTAGTACATCAAGTTAAAGAGAAAAAATATCCTTTTTCGGTGGATAACAATACGTTAGTGATTGATTAATGTATCCCTCAAGAAAGTTTCTTAACTTTTATTAACATGTAGCCATAGTTATACAACTAAAATCAGAAAAGGACTTGGAAACGAATAAAGGGCTATCTGAAACTCACTTAAAACTTTATAGATGCAATTGATAGATTAATTTAACTTAAAATAGATGGCTGAGTAGAAAAAAAAAAAAGAAAATCAATTTCCCATAAAGCATTGAAAGCTGTTACGTCAAAAGACAGTTTAAGATATAAATCATTAAGCACTATATAATAAATGATATTTCATTTCCTGATACTCGTCAAGTATATTCTGCAAAATATTATTTATCATGAGAAATTAAGTTAATGAATGTATCATGATAATATAAAGCAAAAATTTTATATGACATAAAGTATTTTACTTAGTGACTTGCAAATTAAAAATACATATTCTTATAAATCAATCTATTTGGCAATTATTAAAATAAAAAGTAAAGAAATCAAGAAAAAAAAAAATCTACATTTTTGCCCATAAAAGGTTTGTTATCATTTCTTTGTACTTTAATAAAATCGACAATTTTCTTTATCTAAATTTCGCGTATTTATAATATTCCATAATATAGAATAGAAAAAAATAATTTATTACTTTTATGTTTTCCATTTTATTTTATAAAATTACATTCGAAATATATGTAATTTAATTAAAAAACCACATTTAAAAAGCATGTTTAATGTTGGAATTCAAAAATTACTAATATATATTTTAAAAAATGGATAAAATCCTAAAAATGATTAGTAAAGTTCATACAAAGATATTATGTTGATAATTAAAAAAAATGTGTAAACATGTTTATATTAATATTATCAAATCTATCTTCATTTATAAATTTATTTATAAAACCACTTTTTAAAACATTTTATTAGTCGAAGTAAAAAAAATTCCAACTATTTAAATTTACAAAAATATTTTCAAATATTTATTTTTTTCTGAAAAATTGCCTATGGAAAGTTTATACATCAACTTCAACCTATTAAACATCAATCACCACTTACATCAATTAGCGTATTATACGCCGATTACAGCGTATTTATACATCAATTTTTATCCATATTTTTATATAACCAAAATAACAAAAAAGGAATTGTTAATCCTCATATAGTAAAAGAACATTTTTTCTATTAAAACATAATTCATACATTATTCAGTATTAAAGACTAAGCAGCATATGCATTTGGCATCTACAAAATGTATGGAAGATCCATTATTATTATATCTAATAGAATAATGTATTACGAAATACATGAGAAATCATAACAGAAATATGAAAGCCAGTGAAATTGCTTATTTATGGAAAGGTTTATAAAAATAAGAGAAATTCAATACGCGTTATTGCTTTCTATATAATAAATAATAAATAAAAGCTTTAAGAAATGAATTTTATGAATGAATTCTTTTCGTGTGCTAATAACATATAAATGTTTCTAAACATTTAAGTAGTAATAAAAAGCCCCATTTTATCAAAACAATCTTTGATTAATAATTTATGTTTACTACACCACTTTTTGTTAACTATCGCAAGAAAATCATAACAATAGAAAACAATACTAAATAATAAAGAATAGAGACAGAAGAAGAATTCCCAATCTATAAATAATATCCCAATAGAAATAAATACAGAAATATCGAATAACTTGAACAACAACGTAATTAAAATTTCTTTTCTTTTCTATTTTTTCCTTTTCCTTGCGATAACAAATAGGCTGAGAGTAAGAGATATTAAAATAATGTTGACTTTTGTGAACATTTTCAGAAATTTTATTTAGTTAAAAACGAATAAATCTAAATTTATTTTTTGTTGAATGAACCGTAAAAAATAATGTATAATTTCTCATAATTATTACTTATCTTGTAATTCACAAATGTTTCTTAACCGTTGAATATGTTTACCACTTATACTTCTTGGCTTATACCTGTTTTGGTGTAATATTACACATCGTAACTATCTAGCTCCTAATTATTCATGAAAATGATAATTTCTCCTTTAAAATTGTAAGAGATAGGAGTAAGGAGTTTATGCTACCATTACAACTATGCTATCAACTCACTTTAAATTTGCTATATTGGCTTGTTGAGTTAAATAAATTAAGGTACAATATGGTATATAAGTAGTGTTTAATGTAGTGTTCGTATCCATGCAACAAAATGCAAAAAGTCTCTAATACGCTTAAAATATCTCAAAATATCCTGAAAAAAAAATATCGAATAAAAAACAACACATCAACATCAAACACGTAAAAGAGAGACTTTCTAAATTAAAAAAAAAAAAAACATGCTTTATTTTATGTATTATCATGCTAAGTAAAAGAAAAATAAATAAGTATTTTCGGTATTTAAAAATATCACTTAGAAAACGTTTTTGGTTTTCTTTAAAAGAAGCGTATTATTCACATAAAAGTTCACTTTCTAATTAATTTTGTTCCATTTTTATTTTACTTAAACAAATTCTATTAAAATGCTATACTTCATGACGGTTTATGTCAACTAAAATTTCTAATATTTATTATCTCAATTATGGTTAGCACAAAAACCATAATTAAATAATGACGATTCTTTCAAATTTTATTCTCTGAGAATAAAAGTAACTCTTTTTTTCCTAAAACACGTAAGCGAGTTTTCTACGTTAAAAAAATAAAAAAAAATTAGTGAAAGATAAGTCCTGTACGAATAACGATCATAAACTCCCACTTGTGCCTTATTACTTACTCTACATTGTTAAACAGACGATTAATTGAATAATAAACAATCATCTTTCCAACTTGAAATCCCATCACACATTCCTTTGACAACAACTAAGCCCAATACAAATAAAGCACATACATTTTTCATAAGTAACAAGTAGACGATCTGTCGAAACAATAACTAATAAATTTTTTCAATTCTAAAATTTAACGTACATTTTGGTTGAGAGCAAAGAAACATATTGAAACATCTAAAATTTATGCAAAAAAAATTATTCCAAAATATAAAATAAATCTATCACGAATAATGTATACGCACTTCCTCGCATGTAACAAGTAGACTAATCAGAGGAATAACTAATCAACTTTCCTAACCCCGGAATATTCCTGTCACATAATCTCGCTGAGAGAAAAAACACCCTCTTTTTCTTCCCTAAAAGTAAAAAATACTCTCTCTATATATATATATATTTTAGGTTGAAAAAAAAGAAAAACAAACCCTATACAAATAGCGTACATGCTATTTTTCCGCATGTAAAAAAGTAGACTATTAGTCAGAGGAATGACTAATCAACTTTCGCAATTCGAAATCCCATCACATATTGGTGGCTGATAAACGAAAAATAATTTAGAAAAAGGATTTTTTCCCCAAAAGTAAAAATAATATATATATATATATATATAATTTTATAAAAGAAAAAAGAAAAACAAAATCTGTACTAATAACGGCACGTCATTTGCATGTAATAAGTTGACTAGTAGTCGGAGAAATAATTAAATCAGCTCAACTCTAAATACTATCACACATTCTCACTGATAAACGAAAAATAAGTTTTCCCTACAAGTTGATGTAAAAATACGCACTTTCTTCGCATGTAACAAGTAGACTATTAGTCAGAGGAATAACTAATCAACTTTCCCAACTCGAAAATCCCATTACACAGTCTTGCTGAGAGAAAAAAAAATCTTTTTTTTTTTCCTAAAATAAAAAATAATGTATATATATATATATATATATATACATATATATATATATATATAGGTCAAAAAAAAAAGAAAAACGTACATGCGATTTTTCCGGCATATAATAAGTTGATAATTATTTGGAGGAATAATTAATCAGCTTTCCCAACTCGAAATACTGTCACACATTCTAGCTGAGAACGAAAAAAAAATTTTCCTACAAGTCCATGTAAAAACACGTGCTTCCTTCGTATGTAACAAGTATACTATTAGTCTGAGGAATAACTAAATCAACTTTCCCATCTCGGAATTCCTATCACACAATCTCGCTGAGAGAGAAAATCTTTCTACTTCCCTAAAATGAAAATAATATTAATATATATATATCTAGGTTGAAAAATATGAGAAAAACAAATCCCGTGTACGAATAACGTACATACGAGTTTTCATGTAACA
This sequence comes from Caerostris extrusa, assembly GCA_021605095.1. Classification (NCBI taxonomy): domain Eukaryota; kingdom Metazoa; phylum Arthropoda; class Arachnida; order Araneae; family Araneidae; genus Caerostris; species Caerostris extrusa. Next base: position 54,804 of record BPLR01006272.1, read on the forward strand.
AGTTAACTATTAGTCGGAGGAATAATTAATCAACTTTCCCAAATCGGAATGCCATCTCACATTCTAGCTCTGAGAGAAAAAATTATTTTTTACTTCAAGTTCTTGTGAAAACAAAACTATTCTGGTTGAAGAAAAGTGAAAAAAACAAACCATATACGAATAACATACACGTGTTTCTTCTGCATATAACAAAGTAGACTATTAGTCAGAGGAATAACTAATCAGCTTTCCCAACCTCGGAAATCTCATCACACAGTCTCGCTAAGAGGAAAAACCCTTTTATTTTTCCTAAAATGAAAAAAAAAAAAAAAAAAAAAAAATAAAATATATATAAATCAAAATATATATATATATAAAATTTACGTTGAAAAAAATGAGAAAAACAAACCCTGTACGAGTAAGGTACACGCCATTTTTCCGCATATAACAAGTTGACTTATTATCCGAGGTATAATTAATCAGCTTTTTCATTACCGAAATATCCTCTCACATTCTCGCTGAGAGCGAAAAAAATTTTTTCTTTTTAAATTCATGTAAAAACAAAACTATTCTGTGTTGAAAAAAAAAAAAAAAAAGAGTGAAAACAACCCCTATACGAATAACGTACACGTGCTTCTTCTGCAAGTAACAAGTAGACTATTTGTCAGAAGAATAACTAATCAGCTTTTCCCAACTCGGAAATCCCATCACACAGTCTCGCTGAGAGGAAAAACCCTTTATTTCTCCTTAAAATAAATATAATATTATATATTTATATATACATATATATATAATTCTAGATTTGAAAACGAGAAAAAGAAACCCTGTACGAATAACGTACCCGCGATTTTTCAGCATGTAGTAAGATGTTGACTATTAGTCGGAGGAATAATTAATCAACTTTCCCATCTCCGATTACTATCACGCATTCATTCGCTGAGAGCAAAAATAATTTTTTTTTCAAGTTCATGTAAAAACTAAAACTGTTCTGATTTGAAGGAATAAAAAGATAAAGCAAACTGTATACGAATAAAATACACGTGCTTCTTTCGCATGTAACAAGTAGACTATTAGTCAGAGGAATAAATAATCAACTTTCCAACTCGAAAATCATATTACACAGTCTTTGTTTTTCCTAACAATGAAAATAATATTAATATAAATATATAAATAATTCTAGGTTGTAAAAACGAGAAAACCAACCCTGTACGAATAAGGTACACGCGATTTTTCCGCATGTAAAAAGTTATTATCCGAGATATAATTAAGCAGCTTTTTCATTTCGAAATACCATCACACATTCTCTCTGAAAGTGAAAAATAGTTTTTTTTCTTCAAGTTCATATAAAAAACAAAACCATTCTGTGTTAAAAAGTTGAAACAAACCCTATACGAATAACGTACACGTGCTTCTTCCGCATGTAACAAGTAGACTATTAGCCAGAGGAATAACTAATCAGCTTGGAATCCCATCGCACATGCTCGCTCCGAATTTCTTCTTGTTTGAGAAAAGTTCACCTTTTCCCCCATCCCCTCGGAAGAAGAGGTAAAAGTTTTTAATCATTTGATGTTGTCTTTGTTGGCCCTGTGTGTCCATGACAACGCGAGTCCAGGGAGTTACCCTGGGGTTTGCGATGCCCCCACCCCACCAGGTGTATTCCGTCAGTGTCTCGAGCCCACATGCCATTGATCTGTTCGGTATTGCAATCGGAGTGACCGCTCTCCAGTCAGTGCTTGCCTAGCGGCGTTGTCGGCACTACACCTCCTTTGTCTTCTCTTCAAGACGCTATGAAGTCCGCGTGGTCATCGCTGCTCTTCGCTTCCTTCATCACAGGTGAGTGGCAACCTCGTTTGGTTTTCCTCGGCTGTCCCCGGTCAGATAGATCTGCGTTTTTGTTTTTATTTTTTTTTTCCCGGGAGGAATTGTTTGGGATTTGTTCGAGTGGAAAAAGTTTTTGGCTGCGGAAAAGTTTTCCGGCAAGCGTCAGACGTGATGGGACGCACTCGCTAGAGTTGTGTGATGGGATTTCGGTTGGTGGGTTGATAATTTTTGATGGAAGAATTTGGTTGAATAAAAATATTTTTTTCGTTCAATGTATTTATATTTTTCGTTCGTCAAGTCGGTTCAAGGGAAGTAATTTTTTATGAGAGAAACTGAAGGAAAACAGAAAGGAATACGAAACTCAAAATTGAAGGAAATGTTTTTATAAAAAAATATTTAAAAATAAAAATTTTAGTTTATTTAAATAAAAGGATATTTCTTTTATAAAATATTTTTTAAGTCGGTTCAAGGGAAGTAATTTGTTTATGACAGAAACTGAAGGAAAACAGCAGAAATAACATTAAAAAAAATATTTTTAGATTATTTATATAACAATATTTTATATTTAGTATTATTGTTTTATTAATATAATTATTTCATTTTTATGAATAAATATATTTTTAGAAAACTGAAGGAAATATTTTTATAATATACAAATTATCTAACATAATAAAACGTGAAATAGTTTAAGCAAAATAATTAACGAAATTTCTGTTCAATAAAAAAAAAGGAGATTATAATCATTTAAAAAATGATATTTTATTTCACCAAAATAATTTTAAATCGGTTCAATGGGTAATTTGTTTATGAGAGAAACTGAAGGAAATCAGAAAGGCATATGATACTGAAAAAATTAAAGGAAATATTTTTAGCTTATTTATATAACACTATTTTATATTAATATTATTATTTTTTACTTATATAATAATTTTTTTTTATAAATAGATATTTATAGTAAAACAGAAGAAAATATTTTTATATTGTAGAACGTATTTTGTTACAAAGTATCTAACTTAATAACAAACTTATTTAAGAAACATAATTAATGAAAATTTCTGTTTAATAAAAAAAGGAGATTATAATAATTTAAAAATGATATCTTTTTCTTAAAATAATTTTTTAATTCAGTTCGAGGGAGGCAATTTGTTTATGAAAAACTGAAAGAAATACTTTTATAAAAAAATATTTAAAAATAAATATTTTGTAACTTATATATCTAACATTAGTATTATTTTTATTATTATTTTTTATTCATATAATTTTTTATTTTTTTGTAAAATAAATATTTTTAGAAAAATTGAAGTTATTTTTTATATTGTAAAACGTAATTTGTTACTAGTATCTAACGTAATAACAAACTTATTTAAGAAACATAATTAATGAAAGTTTCTGTTCAATAGGAAAAGGAGATTATAATCATTTAAAAAATGATATTTTTTTATTAAAAAATAATTTTAATTCGGTTCAAGTGTGGTAATTTATTTAGAGAGAAATCATAGAAAAAACAGGAGGAAATATGAAACTGAAAAACTGAAGAAAATATTTTTATAAAGAAGTATATAAAGATAAATATTTTTAGTTTATTTATATAACAATATTTTATATTATTATTTTTTTGTTTTATATAATTATTTATATTTTTATAAAATATTTTTAGAAAAGCTGACGGTAATATTTTTATAATTTAGATCATCATTTAAAAAAATGATATTTTTTATTAAAATAATTTTAATTCGGTTTAAGGGAGGTTTTTCCCTTACGTTTCTCTCATAGAGAAACCTAAGGGAATATAAAACTAAAAAACTGAAGGAATTATTTTAATAAAAATATTTAAAATTAATATTTTTAATTTATTTATATAACACTATTTTATATTTAATATTTTTTTTTTATTTATTTATTATAAAAATATTTTTAGAAAAAACCGAAGGAAGTGTTTTTATAACATAGAACATATTTTTGTTACAAAGTATCTAAAGTAATGAAATGTTAAATAAGTTTATGAAAAGTAATTAATGAAAATTTCTGTTCAATAAAAAAGGAGATTATAATCATTTAAAAAATGATATTTTTTATCAAAATAATTTTTTAATTCTGTTCTAGTCAAGGTAATTTGTTTATGGCAGAAACTGAAGAAAAAACAGAAGGGAATATGAAACTGAAAAACTGAAGGAAATATTTTTATAAAAATACCTAAATTAAATATTTTTAGTTTATTTATATAACAATAATTTATATACATTATTATTTTTAATTTATAGAATTATTTACATTTTATGAGTAAATATTTAAAAAATGTGAAGGAAATATTTTTATAATATAGAACGTATTTTGTTACAAAGTATCTAACGTAGTAAAACGTTAAATAAGTTTAAGAAAAATAATGAATGAAAAATTTCTGTTCAATAAAAAAAAAAAGGAGATTACAATCATTACAAAAATGTTTTCTCTATGTTTACGTTAATCGTAATAATATGAATGTTTCTTAAAAGATTACTTGTGAATGAGTTTAAGAGATATCAAAATAATTTTTAAAAATATTTAAAGTATAATTTCACTCTTTCAAATTTTACAAAATATGAATTACAGTAATAAAATACAAGAAAAATTATTTCATCAATAAACGATGTTTGTAAATATTTCAAAACATATTATTACAAAATATTTAATGCTTTAATAATCACATTTTTAAATAACAATAATTTTTATTAAAAGTTTACTCATGTGGAAACTGCAGAAAAATTTAAAATAAACATTTTTAAATGTAGAACGCATCATTTTACTCTGCTATGTATGATAAAATACAAATTATAATGATTTTACAAGAAATAAATGACGTAATATTATAATTATTTATGATATTAAAGGAAAAAAAATAACTCATAAAAATTTCTCCGCAACAATAATGTAAATAAATGCTTCAAAAACTTTATTTTGTGAAAATGTGTAACTCTTCGAGCACTTTGCAAGGAGAGCTTACATTAAAAGATTAATTAACAGATAATTTGAAAAGTATGAAGTCTGAGTGTTTTTTAACAAAGAATCTATTATTTTGCTAATTTATATATTATAAAATAACTATTAAAATATAAAATTTCTGATAAAAAAACAATATTAATGATTTCCTCAAAAACTTTATTGTGTAAGATATTTTTTATTTGTAAGAGTTAAGGATACATAACGTCTTAAAATAATATTTCGTTACATATACAAGTTTTTACACATACAAATTACTAAAAAATAATAATACACCAGATTGCTTTTTAAAAATGTACTGATTAATACGGTAATTTAAGCTTTTAACTTAAATTTGTTTTAATCGCCGAAAAATTAATTGATTATGTGTAGTTGTTTTCAAAATAATAATTTATTCATTAATGGTAGTACAGAAATTAATGGTTTGTGAAAATATTTTTAAGATATTTAAATTCGTGTTGTGCAAATTAAAGCATACACTACAATAAAAAAAATATTAAAACATTGAAATGTAGCTGGCGAATGCCATGGAAGCTTTTATGGAAGTTAATATATTTGCAAGTTAATATACACGAAATTGCAAGTTAATATACATGAAATTGCGAGTTAACATACATGAAATTGCAAGTTAACATACATGAAATTGCAAGTTAACATACATGAAAGTTAATATATATGAAAGCTAATATACTTACAAGTTAATATAGATGAAAGTTAATATACTTGCAAGTTAACATAGATGAAAGTCAATATGCTTGCAAGTTAACATACATGGAAGTTAATATACTTGCAAGTTGTGTATATGAAATTGCAAGTTAATATACATGAAAGTTAATATACTTGCAAGTTAACATACATGAAAGTTAATGTACTTGCAAGTTAACATACATGAAAGTTAATATACTTGAAAGTTAATATATTTGAAAGTTAATATACTTATTTTTAGATATAGATTAGTGGAATAATTCTATGGATAATCCTAACAAATAATTAACTTCAATTTTGTTTTTTAAACTAACACTTAGATTCAAATTTTTCTAATACTGTTTTAAAACCTTCCATTGTAATCAAAGCATATTCAGTTATTTCGATTTTTGAGTGCAGAACAGATAAATTTAAAAAAATCATGATATTCAAATTTATTAGAAAGATAAAAAAAAAAAAAAAAAAACTGCACTATAGATATATTTATTTACTAAGCAAAATTAATAATTAAGAAATCTTTTAATCCAGTCGCATAATTATCTTAAAATTCGTTCTAAATGTATAGCAATTCAATTAAAAATAACAAAAATTTAGTACGTATGTAAAATTTTAGAAATTATACTTCTTCATTTCATTTCGAAAGAAAATACAGTTTCCTATCTACAAAAAAATAGCTTTTTCCTAGAGTTAGAAAATTCTAAGAAGTGATGACATTCTGGGAAATAATTAAAATAGTTAGTTGTAAAACTATAGAAATTCTGGGCAACAATTAATTGAAAAACTTAGAAATTTCAGAAATTTTAAACAAGTATTTTATACTTGATAAAAAGTTGATTTTTGACATCCATACAAATAATTCAATATCAGTTGTTTATTACTTTTAATGTTATGAGTTATAATTTTTAAGAATTAAAATTTTAAATTAAAAAATTAGAATCAGAAATGAAGAATTTATCTGAATATTTTCTTCTCAGAAAGTACGAAATTTTAAATTTGAAGAGATAAATCACTTCAATTTTGTTAAATTATTTTCAGACAAAGACGTAGAAGAATAATAATGGGTAATTTGAATAAAATATGGACAATAATGGACAATAACATAATGGACAATAACAAATATTAACTATATGTATAAATATTGGTTTAATTTGGTATAATTAATGACACATATTAAATTTTTTTTTATTTGTTCTATCCGGTGCAGTAATATGAGTTTTAAAATACATGTAAAAATATTTCACTCATATCATAATTTTCTGATAGTTCATAATAAATAAGATTTTTAGATTTTTGAAATTTTATTCAGATGGTACCTTTTCGTGTATTATATGAACAATTGACAACAACAAGTATTAAATTTTAAACTCTTTAAGAACTATGAAATATTTTTCTTAAAAAATACTGTAATTTAATATCTTTAATAGGTTCAGTTATTTTTAAAATCATGTGGAATCGGTCAAAAGGGCAACCTATAACGATGTAAAAATTTTACCAACTCCACTTTTTTATTTTAGATAACTTTTTGAAATTCTATACTCAAGAAAATTCTCCTTTAATGACGTGAAAAACAATACTTTCATCAGAATTTCTTTTTAGTAAATAAAAAAATATCAATCTCTAAATGTTAAAAATATCTTAAATAACATTTGAAGTTGTAAACAGTTTTATAAATAGCAGAATTGGTGAACTTCAGTTTTTAACGCAAAATATATTTTTTTTTAGTTAAATAAAAATTTTAAATAAACAGTTTTTGTTAAAAATAATTTTTATCTGAAATCATAAATTTATTTTCTATATTTGATATTTTCATGACAATATGCAATTTTAACAATATAAGTTGCATAATAATATTAATTAACAGTATAACTTTTGGGGACTTGCATAACATTATAATATGTGCTATTTTATTCTTGATTTTTGATTTCAGAAAAATAAACAATGATAAATATAACTTTTTAACGTTTAATAGAAAATACCGGGAGGAATTTAATAAACTTATTTTTAATAATAAATTTTTTATTACATTGATAATGATAAAACAGTCTGCTCCTTACAAGGAAGAGTAAACATTTTCTATTTTTTATGTAATCGTTATACTAATTATTTATGAACTAATAGGAGGTATAAGCATATAAATTTTAATAAAACATTTTCTTTTAAAGACGTTTTCTAAAAAAAAAAAAAATTAAAAATAATTTTAATTTTTAAGAGTGAAATTTTGACATAAGTTTTTCTTTTGTTATTACGAAGATAAACATTCGACTAAAATATCAAAAAATAGTTTGTTGAAAACAATAAATTGTTCAAATATTTAAAAAATTTTGTTTATTTTGAATAGTTTGATGTTTACTAAATGCAAAACAATATAGAAGCAATTATATTTTCTCTTTATTCTGATGAAATGTCTATATAAGTTCTACTACCATATTTGTATTAAAACTTTTGTAAAGTAAAATACATAACTTTTAAAATGTAAAACATAATCTTTGTAAAAAAGTAAAATAATAACCTTTATTGGTGATGTAATGCATTTAAATTATTTTATGAGAAAAATTCCCTAAAGCTAAAGAATCAACTAGTAAAAAAACATATGAAAATGATAGATAACAATGATTCTATCAAAAAAAAAAAATATTATTCCCCAATATAGTTTAATTTTTATTTGAATTAACTGAAGATACCTGACACTTATTATAATTTTTTAATTAAAAATATCTTTCATAATAATAACATTGATTCTACTAAAAAATAATGTTAATTGCCAAATTACATTTAATTTAAATTAATTTTAGATATCAAATTCTTAATAGAATTTTTCAATTTAAAAACTCAGCTTTAAGTTTCAAGTAAAAAACTCAGCTTATAGTTTAAAAGGAGTTTATTATGAATCCCGGAGACCATCTGTAAAAATCTAATCAATGTAATCTATTTATCCTGGAATTTGACAAACACGTATCTAGTAACAAGTATTGTTTTAAGAAGTGAAACTCCGATGCTTTGATTAAAAGGCATCCAAAAATTAAAAATTTTTATAAGGCTATATGAATGTTTTTAACAGTATTGGAAAAAATTACTAAAAGTTGAGAAAACTTAGATTATAAATGATTATAGCTTTTCAGAATAATTAAAAATTAACTAATTATTAAGTTTGGTGTTTACTAAATGCAAAACAATATAGAAACAATTATATTTTACTCCTTAATCTGATAAAATGTCTAAATATTATTCCTAAAATTGTATCAAAACTTTTGAAAGTAAAATACATAACTTAAAATTATGTCTGTCAAATGATTTAAAATATTTTTGAGAAATAATTCCTGAAAGTTAAGAATCCAACTAGTTAGAAAACATATGAAAATGACAAGATATTTGACGATTCTATAAAAAAAAATTATTATTCATCAATACAGTTTCAAATAATATAGTTTACATTCACTATGTGAAGAAAGTGACGGGACACGACACTATAGCGACATAAATCATTTATTAAATTTGACAAAGGAGGTAGGGCCTCCTTTGGCTGTTATCACAGCTGAAACTCTGGGCATGCTTTGACTAAATTAGCCATAGTGGCAAGAGGTATTTTTCCAAATGTTTATATGAATGTTTTTAGGCTTGCTATTGGAAAAAATGGGGTAAAAGGCCCTCAACCGAAGGTCAATTCGATTACAAGATGTTCAATTGGGTTAAGATAGGGCTCTGCGCCGGCCGCTCCATGCGTTTAACGTTGTTGTTCACATACCAATCAAGAGTCCTCCTTGCAACATGGCATGTTGCGTTGTCGTCTTGATACCAGCAATCATCCATACTGTACGTTGCCCACAAGGTAGGAAGGACATGATTGTCGAGAATATCACAGTATCTATCGGCATTCATCGCACCATCAACCTTCACCAGTGGGCCAGCCCCATACCAGGAGAAACAGGCCCATACCATCAATCCTTCTCCACCAAACTTTACAGTTGGGACGACACACTCGGGCAAAGGCGTTCTCTGGTAAACGCCATACCCAAACACGTCCATCGGAACGGAAAAGGGTAAATCGTGACTCGTCACTCAAAGGACGCGTTTCCAGTCATCCAGAGTCCAAGTACGGTGGTCTTTGGCCCATCGAAGGACCGCTTTCTTGTTGGTTTTTGTAATCAAAAGGCTTATGGGTCACCGAACGTCCAGTGTAACCTAACTTATGGGCCTCAATACGAAGAGTCTTGGTCGAAACGGCCACACCTGTGGCTTGTCTAAACTCATTAGCGATCTTATCCATGGATGTTTGACGGTTACTTCGAATCTCTCCCTGCCGTGCACCCGCCGGTCCCTGTTGGTGAGAACTGTAGGTCGTCCACTTCGGGGTTTGTTCTGACAGTGTCCCTCAGTCTTGTAGCGACACACAACACGTGCTACAGTTGATTTTGAGCAGTAACGGAGATGGGATATCTCTAATTGACACCTTGGCAAGATACAATCCAACCAACACACCTTTCTCGAACTCAGACAACTCTTCCCGTAGCGGCATCTTGACAAAAAACAACTCTAGTCGACTCCACAGAGTATTTATAGGATATGGCTGACACGTGATACCTATTATTGCGCATGTGTGAGCTGTATTGTCGAGTTTTCTACTTTTCAAGGGGTGTCCCGTCACTTTCTTCCAGATAGTGTAGTTCAACATAGTTTTAGATATATTATTTGTATATTCTATATGATATGTATATATATATATATATATATATATATATATATATAGTTCAATATAGTTTTAGATACTTTGAAATCTAAGAAAAATTGTTATATATCAGCTGAGATATTCATCGGAGAATCTGAGATATAACGGTATGAAAGTTCAAAATATACTCTTTTTAATCGAAAGGCGAGGTAAAACTTTTTAAAAGTTTAAAAATAAATATGTTCGAATTCAATTTAACAGTATTGGAAGAATTTACTAAATGTTGAAAGATATTGGATTATAAACGGCTATAACCTTTCAGAATAATTAATAATTCCTGTAAAAGAAACTTAAAAATCAGAGAGAAATTTTCTTGTTGGATAAACTGAATTTATCATTGCAGTTAATTTGCGTTTTAAAATATTAGTTATTTAAAAATAATACAAGAATTTGATGTTCTCATGTAAAAATAAATAAATATAATAACTGGAGAATCTGAGAACGACGATAAAGAGACTCTTTTTAATCTAAAGGCGAGGTAAAACTTTTAAAAGTTTAAAAATAAATGAGTCCCGAATTCAATTTAACAGTATTTGAAGAAATTACTAAAAACTGAGAAAGATATTAGATTATAAACGATTATAACCTTTCAGAATAATTAATAATTCCTGTAAAAGATACTTAGAAATCAAGAGAAATTGCTCTTGTTGGATAAACTGAATTTATTATTGCAGTTAATTGGCGTTTTAAAATATTAGTTTTGATAGTTAGTTAAAAAAAAACCACACGAATTTTATGTTCTCATGTAAAAATAAATAATAACGTCGAATGTTTTTAAAAAATCAGCTGAGATGTTTATCGGAGAATCTAACCGACGGTAAAGAGACTCTTTTTTTCATCGATATGCGTGTTAAAACTTTTAAAATTTTAAAAATAAATGAATCGTGAATTCAATTTAACTGTATTGGAAGAAATTACTAAAAGCTGAGAAATATATTGGATTTTAAACTGTTATAACTTTTCAGAATGATTAATAATTCCGTAAAAGATACTTAGAAATCAAAGAGAAATTGTTCTCGTTGAATAAACTCAATTTATTAATGCGTTTCAAAATATAAATTATTTAAAAAAAAAAACACAAGAATTTGATGTTCTCATGTAAAAATAAATAATAAAGTCGAATGTTTTTAAAAAATCAGCTGAGATGTTTATCGGAGAATGAGACCGACGGTAAAGAGACTCTTTTTAATTTAAAGGCTTAGTAAAACTTTTTAAAATTTTATAAATAAATGAGTCCCGAATTCAATTGAACAATATTGGAAGAAATTACTAAAAATTGATAAAGATATTGGATTGTAAAAGGATATAAAAAAGGATATAACCTTTAAGAATAATTAATAATTAAAGAAACAAAAGCTGTAAAAGATACTGTAAAAAAACCCGTAAAAGATACTTAGAAATCAAAGAGAAATTGTTCATGTTGGATAAACTAAATTTATTATTACTATTAATTGGCGTTTTTAAAATATTAGTTATGATAATTATTTAAAAAACATACAGGAATTTGATTTTCTCATATAAAAATAAATAATAACATCGAATGTTTTTAAAAATCAGCTGAGATGTTTATCGGAGAATCTGAGACCGCCAGTAAAGAGTGTATTAAATCACTGTGGTCTCTCTAAGTTGGAATTTGGCGAACACGTATCCTAGTAACCGGAGTGTTGTTAACACTGGTGAAACTCCGATGCTTTGATTAGAAAAGCATTCGAAAGTAAACATGGATTCTTATGCAGCGGTATGAGAGTTTCAAATATACTCTTTTAAATCGAATGGCTGAGATCTTTTCATTACTAGAACTTGGAAGGCTATTCTGGCCTACGTCTTCCTAGAAAATGTCGTTATTAGTAGATGTTCGATAAATTCCTGTAGTCATCAAAATGAGCAGCGAAGACTTACACAGGAATTAAAATTGCAGTGCAATTTCGATACGAGTTTATTTAACAATATTCCTTGGCACCAAAGCTTTCTTTAGTAGGGAGCGTCTTGGAATGGAAGTATCTTTGTTAGTATTATGAAAGTATTTTAAAAGGAAATGATTAAATTTACTAACAAAAAGGGACACTACTTTTATTGCATTTAATACAAAACTGTCCCGTTTCTAATATTCGAATTAAACTTTTGTTTGATTAAAATAAATATTTTTAAACGACATAAATTGTGAATATCTATCTATATGTTTACTTATCTATGTGCAAATATATAAAAACTAAAAGAAGTAGATTATAAATTTTAAATAATGATATGGTGTCCCTTTTTGTTAATGGATTAACAAAAAAGTGACATCATACGCATATTTAATACAAAACTGTCCCCTTTCTAGGATCTAAATAAAACTTTTGCATGATTAAAATAAATATTTTTAAATGACAAAAATTGTGAATATCTATTGATCTGTCTATTTATCTATGAACAAATATATAAAAACTTATAAATTTTAAATGAGGAGTTTAATGGATTAACAAATGTAAAATGGAAGTTTAATGGATTACTTTTCTCACATTTAATACAAAACTGTCTCGTTTCTAAGATTCTAATTAAAACTTTTCTTGATTAGAATAAATATTTTTAAATGACAAAAACTGTGAATATCTGTCTATTTATCTATGTACAAACATATAAAAACTAAAAGATGTAGATTATAAAGTTTAGATGAGAGTATTAATGAATTAGTTTCAATATGAATGGGAATTTTCAAAGTATATAATAAAACTTGAAGCGTTTTTAAAGATAAAAAAATAGATGCTTGAATTATAATTCGTTAATTTTTTTATTTAAATTCAAACTTGCTATCCAAATTTCTTAATTTTTTAAGAAGGATTTTTAAAGCTGCTAGAATCCTTTTTCAAATTCCCGAATTTTTTCATTTAAAAAGAATGTGAAATTAAATGTGAAGAAATGATTTTTTTACGAATGTAACCTGGCTTGAATATTAGATATTAACATTAAAAAAATAATTCCTATGCTTAGAATTTTGCATTTGCCAAGGTGTATAAATATTTTTGTGAGACTTAAAACTTTTCATTCGTAGATTTTTTTCGTGTGAATTTTTTCGTAGATATCATATTATGAGTATATGAATTTTTAAATAAAAACAGAATAACTTTATCACCCAAACTAAATTCATTTAGAAGACTTGTAAGGTGAACAAATATTTTTGTGCATAAATATATATGCAAAACTGCCCCGTTTCTAAGATTCCAATTAAAACTTTTACTTGATTAGAAAAAATATTTCTAAATGACAAAAATTGTGAATATCTCTCGATCTGTTTGCTTATATATGTACAAATATATAAAAACCAAAAAGAAGTAGATAATCAATTTTAGATGAATGGGATGATTATGGAGGGGATGGGTTAATGGATTATTTTCAATATGAATTGGAATTTTGAAAATACAAAACTTCAAGTATTTTTAAAGATAAAAAAATAGATACTTGAATTATAATTCTTCTATTTTTTTTATTTAAATTCAAATTTATTATCCATACTTTTTAATTTTTGATTGTGAGGTAAAATAATTCTCTGTTCTTAGTCAATTTAAATTTATTCTACGTGAAATTGATATTTATATTTAGCAATTTTAATTATCACACTTAAAGCTCCATAAAATTAACTGAACTTAATTATTAATTTCATTTAAAGATGGAGATTTCTCTCAATTTTCCCAGAAAAACATACGGCTTCTTGCTTAACAAGTTTCTTTCCTACCAAAAATGTCTGGAGAAATTTATTATTAGTCTATTAGGATTTTATTATATTATTAATCTATTTCCAGAAAACTCACCGAACACCTAGATTAAGCGAAAAACAAAACAGGATAGTTTAAAATTCTAATTTTAATAATAAATATTTGTTATATTATGCAAAATAAATTAACTTAAAATTGAGATACCCATTTTAACTCGACTAAAATTAAGATAACGATATTTTACAGAAAACCGCAATTGTTTAATTATAATTAATTTTTTGTTATAATACTTTGTTACAATACTTTAATTATAATAATACGTAAATTATAACGGACTTCTTAATTATAACTAACTGGAAACATCTCCAATTGAGAAATACTATATTAAATACAATATTAAAGAGAAAACTTTATAAATAAAATATGGAAAAATTGTTAATAAAAAAGGTAATTCTTGTTAAGTTAATTAAGTGATTAATAAAGGGAATTTTTTTTATTTGAAGCTCAAAATAATCATTTCGTGTTTTCAACTCTAAATTGATTATACATTTTTGTCGAAAACTGTCATTGATTTTTCTCATAGTTCCTAATGTAAATAAGTAACATAGAAAATCATTTGGAATATGTAGTTGTTAAATTACTAAATTTATTTTTGATAACATTTTGATTCGATACATTGTTAACATTGATGTCATTAGGTGCTTGTTATATTTTTGAAATCTGCACACATCAGATTTGATTCCAAACCATGGTTGGATAACAGGATTACGGATTACAGCTTTTACTGGTTTAAACTGCTACATACGTCATTCCCATGAGTTCGTGTTTCTGTTGACAAGTGTCATAGTGGGAATTGTATGTAACATAGAAGTTGATCGCGTTATGAAATATTTATTGTTTCAGAACAGTGACATGCATGTAAAATCAGCTGTTCGAAGTTACATAACATTTATACTAATGTTTGTTATATATGCGGTTAATTCACAATGAAGAATTTGTGCGTTGCATTAAATTGTTTTATTAAGAAATCTTGAGATAATAGAGCTAAAACTAATATTATATTTATTAATAGAATTAAAAAAAGAATAATATTAATAATAGAATTGTTGGTGCAACAATAAAAATTATCATGCAATTTTTAATAGCAACAAGTACTAACACATACACATAAAAAAAATTCTTTTCACCGTCCTTTCAATTACTTAAATTTTCATTGATAGAAAAGCCTATGAAAAAAAATATCTCCAATTTTCTTTTTAACTAATAATCGTCTAATCGTGATACTTAGATTTTTAAAAATGAATTAAGTTTAAAACTGAGCTGTCCGATATTCTAATATATTGTTTGTTCCTTCTTAGAATTATGAATACTTTTCATAATTCAAAGCTTAACTCTCCATAAAGATTATGCTAATATATCTAATCTTAGAAGAAAAAAAAAAAAAAAGTTGCACTTATCTTCTTCATTGACACAACAGCTCCATGATGGGCAAGGCTGTCTGCCTACTGGAGGATTTCGAGACAAGAGACGTTTTCTTTTTACGGGTAGGGTTCTGGTCCCTACGCATAACAATCATATCAGACCGGAACCTACTGTTTAAGGTGGATTCCGAACCACTACAAGCATCCATGGCACTGCCGGGATTCGAACCCGAAGCCTGGGGCACCAAGCGCCAGAGCGCTAGTCACTCGGCCATCAAGCCCTAAAATTGCTTTTATAGAATATTTAAATCATCATTTTGCTTCATCTGAATTCCCTATAGTAATATGCGCGCCAAGAGTGTAAGAAAATTACTGTTTGAATTCGCTGCCGCTTGAATAGCAGTTATTTCATGTATGATATTTCTAGTTTTTCTCCCAAACGAATGCCAAATGTAGGGTATCTATACCTGAGTGTCTTTCGGAGGACAGTGCACTTATTAACGTTTGTTGGTAGACTGTTCGTAGCATACATTAAGAAATATTTAAATATTAATGTAACTACGTTGAGGAGAATTCGCGTTTAACTCCAGTTAACGGAAGGAAGAATTAACTGTTACTTTCAGCAATGGTTTCGGCTGTCTGTTACTTTTAGCAGTGTTTTCTGCTGACAAGTGTCAAAAGAAGGAATTGTATATAATATAGAAGTTGATTTTCAACCTCGAGGCTAGATGGCTTAAAGAGTAGGCAATTTTTTTTTTGTCAACATAGTTTAAATTCAACTCTTCGAATAGGCAAGGCTTTTTAGCAATTTATTTCAGCAGTTATTTAACAGTGCTTCACATCTTCAACGCTAGATAGAGTTTAACACTAACGTTTAGCCGATTCAACTTGTCGGATAGCAAGGATTTGATATTAGCTATTAAAATCAAATCCTTGTTGATTGAACTGTTTAAAAATTAACTCTTTCACCAGGGAAAGATTTATTAGTGTATCATCCACAGTTGAGTTAAATTTATCTCTAATTAAATCCAACTCTCGCATTCGCAATTGCGTTATTTTTTAACTTTTACATAAGTTTGGCATATTTAAAGCGTAAAACATTCTTATTGAATCCCCGCTCACATGCTAACTTGGACTATATTGAGTTTTATTGTGACTTAAATGCGGTGTACATAAACATTCACTGCTTGATCCTAACAGTGGCTTCATTGTTGGTGAATGTTTGATTCTTACTGCTGTGGACATAAGCAATAATAATGAAAAGCTGATTCAATTCAGTGACACGATAAGACGCCAATAAGAATGCTTGGGTAAGAAGGCACTTATTGAACATTTTAATCGGTTGACAGTTATTAATTATTGATAAATTTTTGTATTTTATTGTTTTTAATTGCTTTTGCATGATTAATGAATATTTTGCAAATGAGATTGCTATAATTGCTTGAATATATGATAGATTGTGAGGATATCATATAAAACATATAATATATGATATTATATAATACACATACTTTTTTGAAATTTTAATTCATCCATTTTATTAATTTTTTTATCAATAAAACTTGTTAAAATAAAGAATGTCAACTGAAACCGAGTGCGAATCGTCTTTATTTGTAATATAACAAGAAATATTTGACCAAAAAATTTCTTCTAAAAAGAGTATTATTTTTAACCGAGAATATATTTTACCGATGGATCCTCAGATCGATTTTTTACATAAATTTATAATTGCGATCTTTTCGGGCTTTAAATAAAAAGTTATTAATATTTAAGTATGAAAAAATCATATTTGGCTTATCAATCTATTCTCGATCTAATTTTTTTAAGAATTCAATCTATTTTTTATAATTTATAATTAAAAATAAATCTTTTATTTAATTTAATTAATCAATATATTCAATATAATTAAAAATTTCTAACAAATTTTTCTAACAGTAATATATCTTTTTAATATAAAATTTTTGAGAAAAGAAACTAAATCAAAATGTTCCTATTTAATTGTTTTATTCTAGTATATGAATATTAAAAATTTAATTTTCTGCAAAAGAAAAAAAAAAAAATAGTGCAATTGTTGGATACAGAAAATATAATATAAAGATGTAGCATTCATCTTAGTACGTCCCTTGATAAATATATTTTACGTTACAATTCAAATTAATGCTGTTGGTTGTATAGCATTCATGTACACATTAACACATTAAATACAGTATACACATTAAATAATTAAGAAGTGATAAATTTAACGGTTAAAATTATGCATTAATTTATATTAGCCTTAATTAACAGTTAATTAAAATTAACAGTTTTTCCATCTCTAATACATAAGGTGGAACGCTAATCTGCCTAAAAAATATTTTGTGAATGAATTTAATTTGTTAACACTTAAAAATTATGTCGTGAAGTACTTTACTAATTGTATCTATTAGAATATATATAATATATATGATATATATGAATCATATGTTAGTTTCAAATAATGCCATGAGGGTAAAAAAGAATATTTAGCAAATTAAATTTATATTAAACTGCTTTAGGATTCAGTAGTATTATAACCACAAAAGAAGTAATAGATTTTTTTAGTATCACCTCCTAAATCGCCTTAACTTACATAAGTGATATACATTATGAATATGAAATATTTTAGTGATACAGAGACAAACACGTGAGGAATATGTTATTAGATTGCAATAAGATTCATCCAAAAGAATGCCTTTTTTCCATGAATGTTGAGACGCAAAAAAATGCTTATTGCACTAGGGCAATTAAGTCCTTTCTGGGGCTGAGAAAACACACATCATCGGTTACCTAGACAACAGACTTTCTCACGAATTGCATAGTTCCCATATTTCTAAGGAAGCATGCTTCCATAGAAGTGATTCTCATAAGAAAAGTGTTCACTTGCTGGTCACCTGCTACATGATTCACTTACAATTAGATAAAAAGCCATCAAGTTTATTGCGCTTTTGAGTTATAAAAAAAAGCAATATATTTTATGAACAATTATGAATCGATAAAATCGTTGGCCAGTACACGTCGAAAATCTTCAGAATTTTTTCGAAGTGTTTTGGCAAATATTCTATGACTTAGAACTACAAAATTAAATACTACATCACCATTCTACTAATTGGTGTCAAAAAAACCTCTAAAATATAATTTAGCATCATTATAATAAATAAATTATCATTAATATCATAATTTAAAATCATTATTATCATAATTTGTAATAAACAAATTATCATTAAAAAAATTATCATTTAAAAAAACCAAATTATCATTTAAACAAATAATCATCATTTATTCTAATCACAAAATATCATCATTTAAAATCATTATCAACATCATTTATAATAAATAAATTTTAAAAATCATTTATTGCAGCTAAGAGTTTATAAATAGCAAAATTTGGATATTGTAATATATTAAATAATCTCAAAACAACATAATCGTTACATATTACTGAATTTGAATGTTAAATTGAATTATGGAAGGCATATTATAATACTAAAAAAATTTTAATTTTCTCCAATAGAAACCTTAAATATATCAAGCAAGTTTAAAAATAAAGATTTTTATAAAATATCTAGCAAAGAAGAAATTTATAACCAAGCGTTTGTTTGAATTGTACGCAAATGTAAACAAATTTTGCAGTTTATTCTAACCTGATGAAAAATTTAGATAACAAAAAGTATTGAATTTTCTATATCACGAAGATAGCATTTGATATTTAAATACAAGCTAAAATTGCTTTGAAGAAGCACAAAATACGTAACTTTGAATTGAAAATTCATCGAATTCGAATTTTTCTTAAAAGAATTGGTAAAAAACATAAAACTGGCTAGAAATCTTGAATTGGCCGGTGTATTGAAGTAATAATGATTCACATTCTGACACAAAAGTAGTGGGATGAAAATTACAATGGGCTACAAAAGTATTCGTCCACCTCTCAAATCTTGCAAATGTAAGATTACCAAATCCCTAAACTGGACACAAATTACAAGAATAGAAATTACTAGTACAGAAATTATAGTAAAGAAATTACTAGAACAGAAATTACTAGTATAGAAATTACTAGTATAGAAATTACTAGTATAGAAATTACTAGTATAGAAATTACTAGTACAGAAATTACTAGTACAGAAATTACTAGTACAGAAATTACTGGTATAGAAATTACTAATATACAAATTATTAGAATAAAAATTATTAGAATAAAAATTATTAGAACAGAAATTACTAGTAAAAAAATTACTAGAAAAGAAATTACTAGAAAAGAAATTACTAAAAAGAAATTACTAGTACAGAAATTACTAGTACAGAAATTACTAGTACAGAAATTACTAGTACAGAAATTACTAGAACATAAATTCTTAGTATAGAAATTACTAATATAGAAATTATTAGTACAGAAATTACTAGAACATAAATTCTTAGTATAGAAATTACTAATATAGAAATTATTAGTACAGAAATTACTCAGTGCCAGAATTTCTGCACTTAAAATTCTTAATATTTGTATTAAATATCTAAATTGCCACTTGTCAGTAGAATTCACAGTACTCTGAACTCACAGTGAAAATATTTATTAATATATAGTTTTGCAAAAATCCTGTCTTTCTTTTTTATTAATCTCTCTCAACCAAGGCTTATCCCTGACAACATATTCTTAATTGAAAGTATTAAACGTACAATTCCAATGCTTAAATTCTTTCCAAAAATTTTTAAAAGTTGAAAATAATTTTTCTGCAAATTCAGCAGAATTTTCTTTTACGTGACAAATAAATGTACTTTTCTCATGGCAATTCTATGTTAACTTGAGTCTCGCATTAGTCCATATCTTTTCAGCACATTTTGTGTAGTCAAATTTAAAATGTCTAATAATTTCGATGTGTGCCGTTAAAGTGATTTTTAAAACTGATAGGATCATTTTTCCATATTTTCGAGTATTTTCATTTAAAAAAATGTGAAATTAAATGTGAATAAATGTTTTTTTTTTTAAGAATGTAACACTGACTTGAAGATTAGATATTAACATTAAAAATATGTTTATGCTTAGAATTTTGCATTCGACAGGGTGTATAAATACACTCATGTCCATAAATTAAGGATAATTCAGAATCACACAGAAATTTAACTCCAAACTAAAAATTTCACCTGTAGAATTATCACACACATCTTGAAGAAGAATATGCAAATTACAGGAAACCACCAGATGGCGCGGATAGTACGTCACAATGACGAGAGTGTAAGAGAGGGGTATATAAGGAATGGTGGCAAAGAAGTAAAATTGTTCACAAGCGCTTTAAAAGCCTTTCAGTGCAATAACCGCATAGTATATGGCACAAAGGAAGCATTTGATGATTTTTACGTGGTAGAATTAACAGACGACTGGAATGTGGACGTACCCAGCTGGAAGTATCTTGAAACTTGGAAGGAACTTGGAATCGCCCAGAATGTCATCTCCAGGCTTTGGCAACGATTCCAAGATGATGGTAATGCGAGTAGATGTTACAGCACAGGTCGCTCCCGAGTTACAACGCCGAACGAGGACCGATATTTAGCAGTTACTGCCAAATGAAACAGACGGAGCACAGCATCAGACCTGTCTCGTCAGCTCTCTTCAGCTACCGGTACGACAGTTTCAAGGCAGACCGTGCACAGACGTTTAGGGCACATTGGTCTATATGCTCGTAGGCCTGTCAGATGTGTTCCACTTACCGCAACTCACTGTCGCCTGCGATTAACCTGGAGTAGAGAGCATGCATTGTGGACACCGCAACAGTGGTGTGGTGTGATGTTTTCCGACGAGTCCAGGTTTAGTTTCTCGCCGGACTTTCATATGGAGAGCGCCAGGTACCCGTTACCACCAAGAGAACACCATTGAACGACCCCGTTACGGTGGTGCAGGATGGCTCATTTGGGGAGGAATTATTCTTGGTTCCAGAACTGACCTGCATGTTCAGAGTGTAACGATGACAGGCCACATCTATCAGGATGTCATTCTGGAACAACATGTACGTTTGTTTCGGGGCGCCATGGGAGCTGAATTTCTGTTCATGGATGACAACGCCCGTCCTCACCGTGCAAACATTGTAGACGAATGCCTTCAAGTGGAGGATATCACCCGTATGGATTGGCCAGCATACTCACCGGACTTGAATCCAATAGAGCATGGGTGGGATACGCTTGGCCAACGAATTGCAGCCCATCAACCCCTTCCCACCTGTCAACCGGAACTTCGGAGGGCATTGCTTGATAAGTGGTGCAATATTCCCAAGATCAGATTGATAATTTGATACTCAGCATGCCTAGGCGTTGTAAGGCCTGTATTGCATCGTCCGGGAGACATACTCCATATTAACCATCATACTAACCCTGTTATACTGTTTTTTGTAAATAGGTTCTTTTGAAATTTGCTCAGGGAGTAAAAATCGCAATTTTTATTAATTATGTCAAACATATAGCATCTTTTTGCTCTTTACCTTTGTTTAATAAATAGACTTTACAAATAAGTCAAATTAGTTTTGCTTCTGTCTCTTTCTTTGCCTGAACTTCATTATCCTTAATTTATGGACATGAGTGTATTTTTTTGTGGTTTAAAATTTTTGAAAATCGTAGATATCATGCTATGAATTTATTAATATAAATAATAACTCTATCACCTAAACTAAATTCATTTAAAAGACATGTAAGGCGAACAAATATTTTTGTGCATAAATATATATACATAATTTGTTTATAGGCTATGTAGCTTCAGCAAATAGGACTGGACCAATTTCATAATATGACTAAACGTGTTGATAAGTCGACTTAAAACTTGTGA
The DNA here is from genome assembly GCA_021605095.1 of Caerostris extrusa. Taxonomy (NCBI): domain Eukaryota; kingdom Metazoa; phylum Arthropoda; class Arachnida; order Araneae; family Araneidae; genus Caerostris; species Caerostris extrusa. The sequence goes on from BPLR01006272.1 coordinate 76,941, forward strand.
GAATCGTAGATATGTTATGAGTTTTATTAATTTTTATGGATAAAAACAGATTAAATCTATCAACTAAACTAAATTCATTTAAAAGACATGCAAGGCGAACAAATATTTTGTGCATAAATATATATACAATTTGTTTACAGGTTATGCTTCAACAAATACGACTGTACCAGTTTCATAATATGACTAGACGTGTTGATAAGTCGTTGGTGTAAAGCACCACGCTACGGAGATGAGCCCCCTAATTTGGATAGGTGTTATAATGAGCGGATTTCCAGATATTCTCAAGGAGGAAACTCTCTGGAAGATACAGTAATGGGGTGTCGGGGGTTGATCATGTTAAATGGATACACTCGGGACAAGCACACGAATAAAACCTGATTTTCATTTAAATGATACGAAACACTGAGATGATAATAATAACATTTTTATAGTTAAAGACTCATTTATTAGCTAATGGTTACACATAAAAATTCTGGGAAAATAATATGATAATAAATAAAAGTATCAAAACTTCTATATTTATGTTCTTACCCTACAAATTTCCTTTTTCTTTCATCTAATTTATGTTTTGATTGAAATAAAAAGAAATAAAAAGAATAATTACAAATGAAATGATTTCTACATTATTCTATATTTAGCACTTCTGTAATACTTCGTTATTCTATATTTAGTACTTTTGTAATACTGTTACTCTATATATGGTACCGTTATTCGGTATTTAGTAAACGTTTTCATAATATGACAGTAACGTTATAATGTCTCTAATCTATTATGAAAAAGTTTTCCTTTTATTTCGCATTGATCTGAGTTAAGTAGCGTATTTCTTTTCTTTCTCAATATTTAATTTTTTACTTCTTTCTTTCTCATTATATAATTTTTTTTTACTTCTTTCTTTCTCATTATTTAATTTTTATACTTCTTTCTTTCTCATTATTTAATTTTTTTTTTACTTCTTTCTTTCTCATTATATAATTTTTTACTTCTTTCTTTTTCTCATTTTTAATTTTTCTCGTTATTTACACCGAAGTTTATCGAAAATTTAAAATGCAATAGTTTAAAGGTATTTTTAAAATTCATAATTGCATTTAAAAGAAAGATACTTAAAGAAAATGAAAAATTCTCCTACAAAGTGAATTATTCTGCTTAATTAAATAGTATCACGTATATTTCTTTGGTTTTTTTTTCATTATTTTATAATACATTGAAATTATTTGTATTATTGAAACAATTGATGATAAAAGTCGGTACAAATATTTACTCTTCTTCATGAGTTGCTATAAAAAACACGAGATAAATAAAGTTAACAATCATTGTGAACGTCAATTAACAGAATATTTTATGTCTAGGAAAATTTGAAGATTTATGTGTCGCAGAAGCATGGTTCAAAATAACAAAATGGAAGAATAAAAGAAAAATGAGAATTGTCAGCACCACATGGAAGGTGAAGATCGTCATTACTGTGGGAAAAGTTTATCTGAGTTTTGAATAGAAAATTGGCATGATTTACTAGTGTATTGGATAGTTTCTTAGTGTATGTTCGGATTAAAGATTTAAAATTTCCTGAAATTTTGAACTGGAGGAAAAAACCCTGCAAATGTTTTTTGGAAATTTTGGATAAAATGGGTTTAAAAAAATATTTTTATTCTATTTTTACGAGGAAATTAATTTATGAGTAATATAAACATATAGTGAAGGAGTTTAGATGACACAAGATATTGATGGGCAGTTACCAAGCTCTGTTTTTTGAAAAACATTATATATATATTTATTCATTCATGCAATTGACTAAATATTTGTATATCCCTGTAAGGGGACAAATACGTTCCCCTTCCTTTAATTTTGTTTCTTAAACACCAGTTCTTAAAAACACATTTAGCTTTATTATATAACTTGTTAAGCTTCTAATTATCACAAAAAAATTATAAATTTGAAATATGAATTTGTCGTTTTATTAATAATTAATGGCAATTCAACCGTATATGCAAATTACCATTATGCATGATATATTTTTTTCTCTCTTAGTTCAATTACCGTCGTTACAAATTATTTATAAAGAATTATATATAATTATGCTTCCCTTTTTTCAATTTAAATTGCCTTAAAAAATAGATTATTCAAAGCAATTTATCTTATTCAAAAATGTACAATTATAATTTCTAAGGTTATACTTTTTAATTGTACATTTATTATTATAAAAGGAATGTTTAATATATATATATATGTAAGGTTTGGTGTGGTTTATTTATCTTTTATTGAACAAATATGATAATGGAAGCAATATGAAATTATTACTGATAAATATCCAAATATAACCACTTTAGTTTGTTCTGCATGTAACACGAACTTGCTTCTAAATAATATTATGAAGCTTACAACAATGTTAAGCACTTTTAAATAAGCTAAACATTTATGGAAATATATCAAATGCAATCATATAAAAAAACGACAAAATGAAAAATTGGTAACCAATCGAGTAATATCTCTTAAACCACATGTAAAGCAAGGTTGGATGGAATAATTATTATGTTTGAAAACCTAGAAAATAGTAATGAATCTCTTCAAGAAATTACTATTATGGAAAATTTAAAAAAAAACATAGATAAAAAATTCATATCTTAGTATTATATAATGATATTTTCTGTAAGCAGTTACAACACTCTTTAATGATCACAAAGACAGTAACGTTAGCTATATCAAAATCAGAGTCAAATGAACTCTGCTGTCAGACATGCCTGTAATTTGAAATAACGCAGATTATGAACGATGCAATTGTGTAAAAATACATCATGCATACATTTGGTGGTCTGTGCTTTGCACAACTCATACTTTAAATCCATTAGCTTCCTGCAAACTGCAAATTCCACCAACATCTGCAGTTTACCAAAGAAATTCATTAACTTTAAGGAACATTCACATGAAATTAAGCAACAGAATAATTATAACAATTATTGAGAAATTAGTAACTATTCGGCTAAATTTAATTCTGCATAAAGAACTCAGTGCATCAATAGAATATTTTTCAAGCAGTGACGAATCATACATAACGAACAGAAGGTAATCATACAGAATCAGAATTAGAATGACCAGATATAAAATATTGCATACAAAGTCTAATTATTTGCAAAACTAAATAATGTTCGCAAAACTTTCAACTGTTTTGTCCACTTTCCCCTATTAACTTTAACCTTCGTTTCTAAAAGTTGATATTTGTTTAGCTATTAATATTTCAAAAGGAATTAATCTTAATATAGTTAATCAAGATTTTTAATCAAAAAAAAAACATTGGGATTTAATTACGACTTAAAAGAATGTCACGATTTTTAGTAATTTATTATTTTATTCTATCAATATAGTTATGCGTACATAAAATATTTATAAAAATTTCATTAAACTGATTTATGAAAGAAATAAATTACTTTGATTTAACTTCAATTTTACTTTAAATTTAATTACTTTTTAAAGTATATAATTTATTAATTTACATATTAAATTGAGGTCCTACAAATATAGAAGCCCTACAATGGCCAACTGGCTGAATCTCTGGCCTTTGGTGCCACAGGCTCCAGCTTCGAATCCTATCTGTGGCATGGATGTCTGTTAGTGGTTTGGAATCAACGTCTAATTAGCCTAAAGGACGCACAAAATAACCGTAGAATGACAAACCAAACACACCTACGATTATATAACTTTTAACAAAGAATTAGAGTGAAATAAAATTGGTAAATCGGTTCGCAACTGCGCCTAAATGTGGATGCAATAAATATCTTTATTTCAGCTGACAATTATTATTTTTTATTTAGACGAGTTTTTGGGATCTATATTAAGGTGAAAACTATATTAAAAATCATAATAAATAGCCTTAACCTCAAGTTATTATAAAAAAGCATGCACAATTTTATTTCTTAATTAATTGTTAAGCGTATATAATTATCAACACCTAGATTAGTTGCAAGAATAATTGCATATACGAAAGATAATTAAATTTATGATAACGTTATTTTGTTATGTTATAAGATGCCTACTTATTGCTATTATTATGCCAGTTTTCATGTGCCACTACTGATGCCAGTTTTCATTTAAAAAACACTTTTTATGTCATATAATAAAACCCGTGTTGCATTGTATATTCTCTATTTACATGACATGAAGAAGATTAAGAGAAGTAGGTATAGGAAACCTCTACAAAAAGAATAGTAGAGAGCAAATAAATCATAATTCAAAAGAAACACTATAAAATTTTAAATGCAGTTACATTTTCATAAATTTGTAATCTTTCTAATGGAAAAGCTCCCTTCGGAAAAAATGGAAAATATAAACCCATTTTCTTTCCCCAAATGCCCAGTTTTTTCCGACGCTTTCATCTCTAGTTCGGATAGAATCAATTCCGTGTGAATAATTGTGTCAAGTCGGGGAGAATAATCTTATTGCTTGATATTGCATTTTTTACATTCCAGTAAATGAAATGTAACTTAATATTGATAAATCACTAATTTATATTCAAAACTTATGAGCAAACAATTTTATAATGAGGTGTTAAAATGTCAATATATAAAAGATCACTAGAAAAATATTATGGCATGAGTGTGATGAAAGACACATATTTTCTTTACCAAATATTTGTATGAATTTTATCACTTAAAAATAATAACAAGGTCAGTATGTTTATGTAATGAAACTTTTATCATTGTCTAACTTTTTTATGAATATAGAACATAATATAATTTGTTTACCATTTTTTCTTTTGTTTTGCAAAAATATGACCATGAATATTTTCTGATAAAAAATATGACTATGAATATTTTCTCATGAAAAATATGACTATGAATACTTTCTCATGAAAAATATGGCAATGGATATTTTCTAATACTTTACAGCTAGAAGTTGAAACTGAAGGTTGTAGAAACAAATTTTAAACTTTGAAACTAAAGTAATTTGTAACAAAACGAAAGAGTAATAAAATGAGTAAAGGATAGTTTTATTTGTTATGCATAAAGAAATTTTTCTTCAACAATTTTGCGTCGATCTTTAGCACTATTCCTTAATTACATCAAAAACTGCTTAGGTATGGTTTAGTCTCTTAATGATAAATTTTGATAATAAACATTGAATCTTTCAAAAATTATATAAATTTGTTTTTAAATATTTACGTTGGTTTACAAAAAAATCAATTTATTACTTTTACGAATTTTTCAGTTTTTGAACTTAAAAATACCCATAAGAATACTAAAAATATCAAAACTTAACGAAGATAAAATTCAGTAAAGTAACTTCGCGTGTAATTTTCTTATTTATTAAAAATTATGCATCACACGTATTTAAGTATAATAGTAGATACAAAAAATACGGATAATATAATCTCTAATGTAAACACACTTTTACTAAGCATACATGGGTTTGCTTTTATGAAATTTGTTTTCGGGAGCAATTATTTAATTACTCAGGGACATTAGACATATATATGTGTGGTTTTACTTTTCAAATTAAAATTATTTTAATTGAAAAATATGAAAATCTGTTGATAACCATTTACTAGAAATTTTCAACAGTGGAAACAAATAATTCATCGTATGTTAGAGCTAATAATATTTTACTCTGTGTAATTACATTATTATGTTACTATTGCAACTCTAGATTTATAAGACTCAACCTTAAAAGGGATTTCAAAATCCTTAGAGACATGATAAAATTCCGTAGGACGAACATATGCATTCTATTTGTTCGTAATTTACTATTAATGCTACATGCCACGTATAGGATTTTAATTTTGTAATACTATTTTTTAGTTGGTTTATGAATTGATGTTGATCTAAAATAATTAAAACAAAATCAAATAAAAATTTAAATTATTTATTTCTTATTGAATAATACTTTTCTAAGAAGTTAAATAATAAAGAAATTTAATCAATATTAGAGATTGTGTACAACAAACAGACTAAAAATGAGACAGAACTTTAGTGTCACACAGACTAAAAGTGAAACTTAAAAGTCTACTGAGACAAAACAAAAAGTTGTATAAAACGAAATCGCTAAACTTGTGAAAAATAACCTTGTACCTTGTATATAAAAATGTTAACCTTAAAAACCTTGAACTTAAATGAATTCTATTTGTATGTAATTTGCTATTAAACGTTCAATGCCACGTATATGGACATTATTGTTTTGCAAATTTATTATTTTTCTACTAGATTACTGAATTAATAGCAACAAAAATATTGGAAAATGTGTACAAGTCCATACAGATCTTATTATAAATTCTATTTATCAACAAATTATGGAATTTCTACCTTACCACCTATAGCTCGTTCGAAATGCTGTTTAATGCTTTTGTAGAACTCTATTGAGGATACCTTTGGTGCTTAAAACCAGATTTGAATAAGTTACTAGTTTTATTATGACAAATGGACCACATAAATGGCAGGGCGGTTAGCATGCTTTCTAACTAACGGCTGTATTTCCTCCTCCTTGATGTGGCACTACAACAGCATTAACTCTTTATTGATATGTGTGAAATTCAGCCTTAGTGAGGTTCTGATCTTAGTCCTTTAGGATTATTATAATGCGCTTTTTAACTGAATGAATAGAAGATCCCCAAGGTAATGTTTTAAGCTTTTTTAATTCAAATTGTCCTTAAAGTATTTAAGTTACTACTCTTTAATTGTGAATTAAAATAATTAGTGCAAATGTATAAGTAAAATATAATAAAATAAACAAAATCAAATAAATAATCAGTAAAATTATAAATAAAATTATTATAATAATAAATTTAGTACCTTAAATACTATATGAATGAAGATCGTATACAAATAATGAAATATAACAGTAAAATAATGTGCTGAAATTTAGTTTTAATGAGCAAGCAATGCAATTGCACTTTAAAAGATATAACTAATATTAAAGAATAAAATCTACTTTTATGCAATATTTTTAAGGTTAAGTGATAAATGTAATATAAAAATTTTTCTTTAAAAATTATCATTTATGAGTGATAGCACATTAAGTATAATCCTACATATCACATTCCCTATCCATAAGTATAAGGGTTTAGCAGGGAATTTTTTTACAAACATAATATGAAAGAAAGGAAATTGTTTACGTATATTCTTTTTAGTATTGTGGATATATTGTTGCTTATTTCATGATAACATAACCATTTACATGAAAAGTATTATGTATATATAAAATTTAAACTTTACTAAAATCAAATGCATAAATTTTTTATATGTAATTGCATATTTGATGTTAAGAAAAATATTTAAAAACACTAAAACCTCCTTTTTCACATTACTATATAATAAAGTCTATAGCATCTACAGGCTAAAAATTTATACATGCTTTGAAATACTGGCTGAAATCCAAAATTTGTGACATAGGTATAATTTATTTAATATATTTTGATGTACTTACATATTTAGATGTATACTATATTAGATAAATATTTTATTTAATATCAATAAAAGATGCAATGTCTCAATTTTTTTTTTGTAAAGACAAGGATTTTCTCATAAAATAGTTAAAGTACAATAGTACAAAATAAAGTTTGGTCTAAATCCACTAGATATCTAATATTCATCCAATATCTTAAGATATGAAATAAAATTTCTATTTTAAAAACAATTCTTAAAATAAGTTGAATAAATAAATATATCTACATAAACATTTTAGTACTCTAGTCTTCAACTATCAATGCAAAATAAGTGTACTTTTATCAGATAATATTTGCAATCAATTAAAATATTAATCTTTTTAATATATTAAATTTTCAGTTATATATAAATTTGCTATGGAAACTAAATAACTAAGGAACTGCTATGGAATGAAATAATAAATTGCAATTATTATTTTATTTACAAAAACATGATGATCTCTAGACATAAACAAATTCCTTAATTTCTTTGAAATGACACAGAAAATTTAAATTTGTTGAATGTAAACACAGAATTGCATTTAATCACATCTTTACTTAATTTTCTCAAGTTCCTTCTTATTTAAAGAATTATCTAGTTCATTAATGACCAACTGGTGATCCTCGACTGACTTCGGCCCCACCAAGTTTCAAATTTTTTCGAAGTCTTACTTCAACAACTATTTTTTTTTATTTCTAATGGCAAGAAAAAAAATGATAAACTCTTACGACATCAAAACAGTGTGAAACTCACACAAAAACGAGTAATATATAAAAAAATTTTTAAAGTCAATTCCTACTTTTTTTTTGCACTATATTGCAGAAAGTCCTTTATAAATAATTTTGATTCATTTTTTTTTAAATTTATCTGGTGCCATCTATTGGTAGATATATGCAACTTAAAACTAAAAAAAAAAACTTAAAATTAATTAATTAAATTTAATGAATGAATTAATATTTGAAGAAACTCTATTAATATCAAGTGTCATCCACTACAAGTTAAAAAAAATGTATTTGAACTTGAATGGAGGAATAAAAGTATTTTATTAACGATTGAAAATTTGAACAAGATATATATAGGGAGAGTGTGAGCTAATAGAAGGAATTGAAAAAGGAAAACAATAAGATAAAAAAGTCAATACTTCATCAGTAAAATTCTAGTGCTTCAATATCTTTTCACCTCGGAGTGAAAACGCAAGGCTGGGCATCCTGCTATATGGTGACTGTCCATGATCTCGTCTTTCAAACAGAGCGCACAATTTGGACTATCAAAAATGCCAATGAGGTGCTGATGGCTCTCCAAACAGTCATGGCCCACCGCTAGTCTAAATTCCGCGACAGCGTTTCACGAGGTTTGTCCGAAATATCCTGTTCCAAAATGTTCCTCGAACTCCTCTTGGAGATACGAGCAGTGAGCAATTCCTTTCCTCTGTCTCATTTGATTTTTGATATTAAGTTTCATGGAATGAAAAGAGTTGCAAGTATTTGACTGTTGGACTATCCATTAGAATTTCTTAGCCATCAAATCTGCCTAATCACTTCCACAACTATAAGAGCATAAATTTTAGTTTTAACAAATTTTTACTAATTTGTACATATTTGAAACACCTTTTTTCCTCCTCAAAATAGAAACAGAATTTCAGATATCATGTTATTTAGCAATATTCTTCAAGAGGCAAGGCATTCAGTTCTCTTTTTAATTGCCTCACTGTTAAAAAAGGATTTTATAACATTGACTTCCAATTTTAAGACACCATATCTTTCTATTTAAACTAGTATATATATATATATAAGTATTAAGGTTCATATTGAACCCCTAAAAACTACGATTAAATGATTTTTGTACTCTACTCTGATGAAAGAGAAATTTGTATTGTTTTATATCTGAGCATTTGATTTTCTTTTCTTAAATTTTAATTATATTTTCTATGCATCATAGACTAAACCTAAAAATAATAGGCTAAATCTTTCTAAGCATAATAAAAAAATCTTTCTAGGTCTATCTAAAATTTAAAAGCATAATACCTAAAAATCAAAAACATTTTTTCTATCTAAAATATACAAGCATAATAAATTGTCTTTTTTATAAAAAAGAATAATAATAAAAATCTTTCTAGATGTTATAGGGATAGGAACAAATAAAATCGATTGCTGATAGCTAATCGTTAATAAGAGAAAGTTTTTTCAATACTGACTTGATATTAATGACGAAACATAAAAAGTTAAATACCAATTTTTAAATGCTGATGTTTTTTCCAGGGGGTTTTGGCTGACTAAGTTTGGCGGGGAAGTACATCAAAAAAAAACCACTGTATATAGCCCCTATTTAAACAAGAAAAAAAAACCCTACTGCATATGGTCCCTGATGATACTCACTAAATAAATTGTGGCTAGATATAAATTTAGTTAGCCGAACCTGATTAAGCCAATCCTTTTTCAAATTATTATTGAAAAACTAAAATTTAAGTTACCTCAGTGATTAATCTAAATTGCATCTAAAATTATTTTGATTACAACTATTAAAGTTATTAATAAAACTACTAAAAATTATTTTGATTAAAACAATTTAATTATTAAAGTAAAACAATATCTTGACTTTTTTAATTACATTTTTCATTATTTATTCATTAAAAATCCATAAATATCATAATGAACTAATTTAAGCATTTAAGTCATATCAATTTAACTCAAATATACGTAAAAAGTTGATTAAATAACACTGTTATCATCAAATTTCAAAAAAGAATAGTATAAGAACGAAGAAATCATAATTCAAAAGAATAAAGACATCTTACAATTTTAAATACAGCTAAATTTTTATATATTTCCAATTTTCCTATGCAAAAAAAAAAAATCTTTTTCGGAAAAAAACAACCAGAAAAGAAAAAAAGAGCTATTCTCCAAAAATTCCAGTTTTTCGAACCCTTCCTATCTCTAATTCGTATAGAATTAATTTCGTGTGAATAACTATGAGAAATCCTCGTGAATTATCTCATTACCTGATAATGCCAGTTTTACTTCCTCATAAATTAAATTTAACTTAATATTGGTAAATCACTAATATCTATTCATAACTTTTAAGCGAACATTTTTAAGATGAATTGTTAAAAAGCCAATTTATAAAAGATCTTAGGAAAAATATTCAGGCATGAGATTGATGAAGGACACATATTTTCTTCACCAATAAATATTTGTATGGATTTCATTACTTAAAAATAATAACAAGCTCAGTATGTTTATGTACTGAAGCTTTTTTTCATTATGTAAATTTTTTATGTATATTGAGAATTACGTCATCTGTTTTCCATTTTTAACATCTTAACATCTTGTCTCTGTTTTGCAAAAATTGGCTAGCCTAAATAAGTTGGTTATCGTATTATCTCATGTTACTATATGCTAAAATTACCTAATCTGACATGATTTAAATAAACACAATTTCAAGTATTTTTTACAAAACAGAATACGCTTATAATTTAAATGATTTATTTTTGAAAATTTGATCTCTTATTTTAAAACTAATACTTTCTTAAAATAACATTGAACTTTGACATTTTTTGAAATCTATATGATAATATTTGCAAATTGAGTGTTTATTCTATTTTTGTTGTAATTTTCAATACCCATACTTTATTTAAAAGTTTTAAAGTGCCTTTTATTTTTGTCTCCAAAATAATTAAAAAATTTAAATTACTTGTAGAATAATAAAATTTTTCATTTTATTTGCATATGGTTTCTAATTTTCTTGTTTTAATTTTATGTTGCTAATTTAAGTTTTTTTTTATTAAAATTAGTGGTGTTAAATGCATTTTTGTATTCTATCATTATTTTCATAAAATTTGATAAATAAGAAGCCTTTTCAGGTTTTCTATGTAATCTATAATAGAAGAAAAATTTAAAATAATGATTTTTGAAAAAAAAAAAACTATTTGTTACAGCTCATTACATTTTCATCACAATTCTTTCCTTCACAGTAAAATTATGAAGCAAATATTTATCAATATATATATTTTTACAGACGCATATAATAATAATAAATTCAAAAATAATATAATACCTAAAATAATATAATATAGTATTATAATACCTAAAATAATATAATATAGTATTATAATACCTAAAATAATATAATTAAGATATTTTAATAAATGTAATTAAAAGTATTTCAGTGAACAACACTTATAAACACCTTATTAAAAGTTTACTATGTTCATTTAGTTCATTAATATATATGCTCATTTAAGTTTACTACATTTGTGAAATTAATTTAATATATTTCTAAAATAAGAGCCATTTTATAGTGCATATCATACAATTTTCTTTTTTAAAAATAGGGGTCCTAATAATTTTATATGATAATTGATTTTTCTTCTTTGTTAATCGTTAGAAAATTTGAGTATTATAGAAATTATTATTTTGATCTTTAAATGAGAATATGTTAAATATTAACTCATAACTGCAAAATACTTTGAATTTCGGTCAATTGTTAAATAAAATTCTTTTTATTTTAATAATAAAAAATAGAATTTTATTTTAGTTCTTAGTGACTGTGAAAAGTAACTACATTGTTTTCGTTTAATAACTTCTGTGATAGCTATTCAAGACAAAATACAACCAAATATTTTGTATTGGTATATCTGCAATGAATATGCATATATGCATTGCTCCATACAAAATTTTATTTATTTATTGCAATTCTTCTGTTTTCATTAGAATTAATAAAGACCATAAAGCTTCTTAAGGAATGTTTTTATTTTTAATGAGTTGAATTACTGACATTATCAGAGAAGTGAGAATATGTTTAATAGCTCTTATAGCAGAATACTCTAAATTTCGGTCAAATTATTAAATGAAATTTCTTTTATTTTAATAATAAACAAGAATAGAATTTTAGTTTAGTTCCTAGTGACTGTGAAAAGCAAGCAAGTTGTTTTCGTTTAACAACAAATTCAAGACAAGATGCAAACCAAAAAAAAATTCGTATTTATATATGCAATGGATTTGCATTGCTCCATACAAAACTTTATTTCTTTATTGTAGTTCTTCAGTTTTCATTGAAATTAATAAAGAACATAAATCTTTTAAAGAAATTTTTTTCTTTTAATGAGTTGAATTACTGACATTAGAGAAGTTATGAACAAAAAATTCTATAACACGGTAAAAAATGAATTAATTTTTATTTAGAGGAAAATCAAATACCGTGTTCAATTATATTATTTAATAATTCTATAGACAAAACCGGATTAAATATATCTATTGTTAAAAATTAAGTGATTAGCTAATTTTAATTTATAGCTACCTAATGGAAAACTGCTTCCTCTGTGGCGAATCCAACTCGAGATCTTGATTCTGTCCATGAAATTTATAGAAAGCCACGGAAGAACACCACCCCAACGTCAATATTTCCTTCCCAGAAAGTCCGTAAAGCCATCATTTATTCTTCAAACTTCTTCCAAAGATCGCTTTTCCGGAATCATTTCGAAAAAAAACGAACACAAAGTATGGTGGGTGGAAATTTAAAACTTCGAGTGAGATGATATAAAAAGGCAACCCCTCAGCTGTAATCGCTGTTTTCAATATGATCAGAAACGGGGAATGGGGCAGTTATGCCGATGTACAGCTATATATACAGTCGGATAAGTGGTCGATTTCGAAATTCAGAGACAGTTATAAATCTGTCAACTGGAGAAATCCATATCTTCCTCTGGTGTTAAATAAACATTGAATAGTATCATGCCATCCAAACTACTGCGAATTCCATTAAGATTCACTCGAAGCCTTTTTGTGAAAAATTTTTGCCCTCGAATGCAATATTCGTTAGTTCCAGAATTTGTGCCATCATAGATATTCAGCTACAGGCGCATATTTTTATTTAGAAATAAGATTTGAGCTTTGGAGGATTTCGTGTTAGCTTGTTGCAGTTTAAACTCTTAAATGTTTAAGGATTTAAAGGACAAAAAAAGCTTATGTGACTTATAAAAATCTAAATTTCGTTTGAATATTGTATATCCATGAGGAATTTAATCAGGTAAAAATTATAAATCAATCTTTTAACACTAAATTTATCATAAATCATTTCAAACAATCTTAGAACATTAATCTAAAAAAAATACTTACTTAAAAATGTATAACATTAAATATTTTATAATTTTGCATAACATTATTATTAAAATATTTATAGTATTTTGAATATTATTATAAATTTATATTATTGAAATATTCGACATTTGTTTACTAACAATAATCAATTTTGTAATTATTAAAAGATAATTTAAAAAAAAAAAAGTTAATATCAAATTTGAGGTATTATTTCTGTCCAAAACTTGTTTGGGTAACAACGTATGAATATATATAAGTTTCAATAGAAATGTTTACTTATATAGGAATCTTTTAATAATTTTCTATGGAAAATGAAAATAACATTTTAAGCTGGCATTAAATATATATTGTTAACATAGCTATAGTGAGAAACTCGGTTTTAGATTATAATAAATATAAACAAGAAATTGCTCCAGAAATAAAATCACGAAATAAATTCCCAAAAATTGTTTTTTTCTGATATATTTCCTTACAATTAGGTCACTACAGACCAGTCTGCTTCATCATATATTTATTTAATTTCAAAATTTAATTGCTTATATTTTTTAAATATCCAGATTTTGATTAATTATGTTTTAAATTAATAAAAAACCAAGCTTTTAAATAATAAAAAAAAAATATTTATCTTTTTCTATTTCTTTGCAAACAAAAAAAAAAATCAAAACTTTAGTCAATAACTTGTTAATCTGGATACAGCATCCCTATCTACGTAATATATATATTTACAATAATTATTGACAAAAATATATTTATTTTTAAAATTGTGCTAAACAAAGTATATGTGGTCATCATTAAATAATTCGTTAATACGCACAAGCCTCTATGTATCTACAGATAGATGTAAACGAAAATTTTTAAGCATGGGTACAAAATAAAACGTTAAATAAAGGCATTCGACTAATTATTTTTACCCTTGCCTGCAACAAAATACTAAAGAATTTTTTCAATTAATGTGATATCATGAATAAAATATAAAACTTGTATATATAATTTATTTATATGTAATAGAAAAATAAATAACATAGTATAATAAAAAAACAAAGAGTTTTATGATATAAGTTTTATGAATAATTTAATAAATCGAAAAGATTATTTACCAGTAACAAACCATTGGCAACTTTTTTTTAAGTTGGATACTTATAACTAAATACATAATTATGTTAAGTATTTAAGACATTTTAAATAAAAGTAAAAAAATAATATCTATTCAAAAATATTTAAATTTGTTCTTAATAAAAACTATGAAAAGTTTTTATTTAGTATTTGAAAGTATAATTGCAACAAAATCGAACCAATCTCTTATTCAGCTCTATGACAAATTGCTGTAATATGTGAAAAACTAATTTTAAGAAATAAATTAAAAATGTATTTTCAATGTTATTTTATTTGTATTCAGGGATTTGAAAGACCTCTTGGAGTTTCTTGAGTTAGTTCGTTAAATTTTATGATTTAATAAAATCATTTTAGATTTCATTAAATCATAGGTTTACGTTTTCCAATAAGTTCTGTTTGGCAATAAACTTTGGCTTCAAGAAAGAAAATTTAAAATAATCCTTCTTTTAAAAAATTATTAATATACAAATAATTAAAGCCATATGAAATTAATAGCATTTTGAAAATTTTCATCACACTTATGCAGGCATACAGAATAACTTCTTCAGTCAACTTAACAGATATGCAGGCAAAGAATGACTAATATCTAATGTTTATTTTCATTCTTTTATTCATTTGTATAATTATGTAAATGTATGGTATTAGTAGTAAAATTAACTAAGAGTGATGACAACAACTCAGTAATTCATTGCGGTAAGAATGATATTTTATTTACAAACTCATTAACTCATGTTTCCTCAATGATGACTGTTGAATTCTGATTGTAACTTGGCTCCATGATTGGTTATGATTGATGAGGATACATTCCTGCAATCATTACATCTTCTGTTTCTAGTTATCCCTTTTGCAGTATTTGATTCTTCTGGTACAGAACAGATTTTATTAATCAACATTGAAAGTTTCAAATGAAAAATTTCACTTGTAAACTAATATATTTTAGAAGTTGAACTCTGTTGACAGCGTGGAAACTTTATTCAGATGACTAATTCCTTACTAATTCACGTAAATCACTATGTTAATACCTACGTCAATACAATTTATTTACTGTCAGTTTTCTTTACATAGTGGAACTGCATTCAAAAGAGCCAAATTCTTCTGGTTAAAAACAATTTCAAATTAAAAAAATCACAATTTGTTTTAGAATTTCGGTCGATATATCGATGCATCTTAAAACATTTTTGGCTCTTCCTTTCTTGCACTGATTCTTCTGGTACAGAACAGATTTTATTAATCATCATTGAAAGTTTGAAATGAAAAATGTCACTTGTAAACTAATATATTTTTGAACTCTGTTGACAGCGTGGAAACTTTATTTGGATGAGTAATTTCTTACTAATTTACGTAAATCACTATGTTAATACCTAAGTCCATACAATTTATTTGCTGCCAGTTTTCTTTACATATTGAAATTGCATTAAAAGTGTCAAACCATTCTGGTTAAAAAAAAAAATTCAAATAAAACAAATCACAATTTGTTTTAGGATTTCGTTCGATGCATCTATACATCTTAAAATCTTTTTTGCTCTACCTTTCTTTTAACAATTTTAAACAATTTTGAAATAAATATAAACAATAATCTTTGAAAGAGGGTTTTCAGAGAGTCAATTAATGTCATAATCATTAATGTCCCTGTGATAGTTTGAATAGGAAGATGATATACCTATTTAGAACTGAACTTAATCCCTACTTAATGTATCGAAACTAATATATGTTTGTCCCTATTATTTTAAAAGTAACTAACAATTTTTGAATTATGAAAATGATCTATCACCTATCTAATTCATCTATAACCTATCTAATATAATCTATCTCATTCACGATTGGTCATTGCATTTGATTTCTGAGGCTCATAATTCATCTGGAAATATATTTTAAAAACCTATAATATGCGAAAATGGAAATGCAATTATTTTGTTTTACGAATTAAAGTGATTAAATAAATGATAATATGAGTGAGATTACACAAAACTTTAAATTAAATTATAAATTTTCGAACATTAAGATAAGTCTTGTGTTTTTAAAGTAACTTTTTAAACATATATTGCAAAATGTCGATAAAATTCCAGTTAATCTTTTAATTCTGTAAAAAATGAACTAGAACTATTTGCCATTAGATTTCCAGAAATATTTATTAACGGCTACAAACATATTATATAAATGGAAATTGATAGAATATATTCCTAACTATTCGACAGCGTTATTTTGTTGACTATTTTATTCATAATATCCTGGATTAAAGATCCGTTTCAGTGTTATTATTACGTTTAATTGATTAAGATGAAATAAACTTGAATAATAAGTCAAAAAGAAATTCTGTAGAATAACAAATTCTTTAGCAATAAGTTGATTTTTTGATGTACTGTCTTCCAAACATAATAGCCTTCCCCAAATTGCATCATATCTCAATTCTGACTTATTGATACATAGTATGCTGATCACGTAAAAAGTATTGCATGCTTGCACAAGATGAATTTAAATATTTTCTTTGTCCTTTAGGAAAAGAGAAGCTAAATTGTTTTCAATGACAAAGAGTTACTGTTCTTTATAAAAAGGTTCTACTCTGTTATATATAGTTAGCTTCATTGATGGGGTCATACTTCTTTACTTTTTATTAACTCTTCTTTCGTACCATTTTCATTTAATTAAAACTTTATGAAAGAAGTCTATATATCACTTTTTATATTTTAAGCCCTAGATAGATTAGGTAGATTTATTAATTCTTTAATACTCTTCAATTGAATTTTCACATCCTGTGTTATGTATTTATTAAAATTGAAACCCATAAAGAAACTTTGAATGCAAATGCATTGATTTATTTTTAACGTTGGAACGCGCTTGGGTTTCAGAACTTATAAATCTCGGTTAAAAAGCCGACAAGGGGAGCTGACTGTTACCGTATTACTGTCCCCGTTGCAGTGCTATTGCCGTTACCGTGTTATTACCGTTATTACTGTTACAGTGTTATTACCGTGTCTATGCCTGAGATGAGCAACGATAAATATGTAGGCTGGAAAGGATATCCTTTGAGAAGAGAATGAAGGGAAAGGGGCTGAACTTCCTCAGATGTCTTCCTTTGTAATGTTTGTTCAGTAGTGCAGAGTAGAAAGCTGCTTGTATTGTACTCTGGATTACGCTGAATCTGTTATATATATGCCTTTCCGGTGTCAAATGGCCTCAGGAAAAAGTTTACGCCATTAGAATTTAGCATTTTCTTCGAGAAGACAACGTTTCATGTACTTCTGAGATAAAAATTTTATATTCGAATTAAAAATATCGTATCAAATAATCAGATACACATCAGACTAATTGCAGGTTATGTTGGCTTTTTGATTGTAACAACCAATGAAGTTTCTTTTTCTTAAATATAATGTATCTGATATTGTATGGGTATTTGGAGTTAAACTGAAGTGAAAAAAATTAAAAATTTTAAATCTACATCTATATTTCTTTGGTCTTTCCATTACTGAATTATATTTATTCTTTTCCATGACATATGCTTTAAGAATTAAATTTTAATTTTTACCATGATTTTTATAAATTTGGAGTAGAATACACAAAATATCATGTAAACAACATGTAAAATGTTTTACTGGATTTGAAAACCAGATTGCTAATTTTATATTAGATGTAACTGCAATTTAGTAGACCAAATAATCAGTGATTCAAACGATGCCCAACTTGCAATAAAAGCTTTATTAGCTAATTGATTCATCTTTTATTAACTACAATTCTAAAATCTGTTTATTTTAATTTCTATCTATTATTAGCAACCATTCTAAAATATATGCCCAACTAAATTGAGCTAAACATTTTCTTTATTCCTTGTTTTTAATAAGTTGAATAACAAAAAGAATCTATTAATAAAATCTTAATTATCTTAATGAGTCTTCAATCGCTTAAGTGAAATAACAAATATTTTGGTTCAATAAATATTTTGAAAGACTTCTCAGAGTTTAAAACTTTTGTCTATAAATTTCGCGTTTAAAATTATCTAAAAAGAATTGCATATTAAATTACTATTGAATATAAAGAATAACAAGCTTCATTATCATATCAGTTTAATTATAAACTTAGCAAAGTTAAACATTTTGAAAATAAAAATAATTACAAACAACTTTCAGATGTGTTATTTTTTACGTATATTCTTAGTAAAGCCATTTTTTTCAAATTATTTATTCATTAAAAATATCTTGTTGCATAAACAATTAACATTTTTTGCCATAGTCAAAATCAAAGCAGTTTAACTAAACGTAATATTTACCATTTCTTTTTTATTATTTAAATGAGGTTTTAAATTATGGTTAACCCAACAGCAATATCTTAAAGCTTCGCTAAAACAAAAATTTCCTACACCAGAATATTACTTCAAAATAAATTTAAAATCTAAGTATATTGGACTAATAATTGGATATATATAAAAAAAAGATATGAAAAGTAATGAAATAAAAAACACATTAAATGAAATTTCTATTTTAGGAAACTCATATTACATAACTTTTTTTCTAAGTAATAAATACGAAGGGAAATCTGTTTTTCTAAGTTTCTGGTTTCAATTTTCTTCGTAAAGTAATTTTTAATTTGATATTTTTTTTTTTTCCCGGATTAATTTATGGATTGATAATTTAAAAAAAAAAAAAAAATTCAAGTTGATTTAATTTAAAAATATTCTTGTATTTAGATGACAATCTTTCCAATCAAAATGTGATATAAAAGTGATTATTTATGAGATTTATACCAAAACTATAAAATGTCAAAGGTTTCCAACACAAATATACGATATTTGAATTTGATAAGTTTGGATATAATCACTCTGCTTAACTTTATTTTATAATGGAAAAAATGATAAGCAGTGATTGAGAATTTTAAATTTATAATTCTCGAAATAACAACAAAAATGCATTTGAATCTATTTCGAGAGTAAAATTGAAAGTAGAAATAACAAAAATATTTTTTTATTTTTTATTTTTAGACTTATTTTTTTTTCATGAAGTTGCATTGTCAAAAATTTATGCATTGTCTAAAATTAGAAAATTGCTAAATTCATAAGTGAAGTAAGCCACATTTAAATTATTCAGTATTATACTAAATAAGCACATTTTAGAAAATATATAGTAAAATGTTAACATAGTTATAATGCTAAATGCATTTTCATATACTAAGCATAGGAAGTATATGTTTATATACTAAGCATCATTTTTCTATTCATTTAAAATATATTGTCAAAATACTATTCTCAATCTTCCTCGATTTAAGTCAATATCACATTATGCTTTAAATATAAAAATATATCTTACAGAGCTATTAGTGATGCTTTCTAATATATATATATATATATTAAATGGAACTGGGTTAACATGTCAAATTATGTCTGATCAAGTATGCTGCTAATGCTAATGATACTCATACGAATTACTCACATAATTCATCAAAAGTCCAAGATCTTACAAGGAAAAAAAAAATCCTTTCTCTGGAGTATTTCCTTTTTTCACTTGAGAGGCAGATTAATATAAATAGTATTTGGCACTGTTTAGGAAGGTTTCCACCTTGACGAGATAGATTTGATGTTGATTTATTGCACTGTTAGTGATGTAGTTAATCTTGTATTACGAGGGAAAAGCTAAGTAACTATACATGTTATTGCTACTGTTTCTTCCCAGAAATTCAAAGAGCACCATTGAAGGAATTTTTCTACTTTGATCATTTTAGAATTTTTCGTACTTAATGAAATACGTATCTGTTACCGGCAATGTATGAAAAGCATTCATTTTAATGAATCCTAGAGTCTTTCGACAAAGTATGAAGCAACAATATTATTTTATTTTTTTTTCTAGAAATTGTATATAACAACTAGGCATTATATAGAAATAGAATGCAAAGACAATTTAGCCAGGGTATTTAAAGAGATCTGTCAGAAAAGACATATATGAAAAAAATAAATATATATTTAAATACAGGACTTTCTTGTTGTGGAAAACAAAATAAAATGAAAAAGGAACCCACTTGTCACAAGATAGGAAAAATTTTGCTTCAAATTGCAGTTAATTGTCTTTCTCACAAAAACTTTTCACACAAAACTTAAAAAAGAAGTCATGAAAAGTTTTTCATTAAAAATACATAAAAAAAAAAAAAAAGAAAATATCAAATAAAATTTATAACTTTTTATTGAAAATATAAGAGAACTACCTTTTATTTGATATTTTTTCACAAAAAAAATCAAGTAGGTAAATTTTTCAAATTAATAAATTTTCAACAAAGATGATTTTTGTTGCAACAAGGAAGTATTAAATGGTATAAATCATACGTGAGATTCAAGTTTTGGTTCTTAGTCTCGCACGTGAACTCGATGAATCTTTGGGCCACTTCCTGTGAACTGAATAAATTTCTCAGTCAAGAATGTCTTCAATTCTAAATAAATGCTTTTGTGATGAAGTAATTTCTCATATAATGGCATTAAAATCCCTTCAGAAATTACGGGTCAATAAAAACCTTCTTCTGCTACGCTTATATAAACTGTCAACAGATTACATTAATTATCATCCGTTATCCATTTAGCAGATAGGAATTCTCACAGTAACTTCGAAATAAACAGAAAGAAATTTCTTATCAGAACTCATTTTCCCTTTTTGGCCCGAATTTTTAGATTGAATTTGGAATCAATTTTATCTTCGACAGTATTTGTTTGACAATACAATACAGTACCCGCTTAAAGAGACCTTCGAAAGCTACGTGCTTTGTCCACTGGCATTAGAAACATCATTCACTAGAGTTTTTGTGTTTTGCCAGTTTGTCTTCTGCACTGCATAGAATGTCTAAGGAATGTATGAAATTGTAATTGCTTCATACTTTGCCCTAAAATGCCAAATATTCCATGTACCTAGTCATTCTAAGCACCTGCTTTTCAAACCTTGCTGATAACATATATAAAATAAGTAAATTGTAAAAAGAAAGCAATAAAACCTATAATATAAAGCAGATAAATTACCTACCTAATATCTTCATCCTCACTGGTACTACAACCCTTGAAGGGCCCTGACATCCTTCAAGTTTTTTTTGCCATTCCACACACTAGTTGCCCTTTGTTTCCAGTTAGTAACACTGGGTATCTTCAAGTCCTCCCTACACTTGATCTCACCATCTAGTTCTTGGTCTTCCTCTGGATCTAGATCCGCTGGGGTTTTCCTTAAGGAATCTCCTTGTTGTTTGTTCTGTATAACTCCATTCTCTCTACATGACCCAGGCATTGAATTCTCCTTCTATTTATCTCCGTAACAATATCTAATTCCTTATTACAATCATATATTCCTTTATTTGTTCTAATTCTCCATTCGCCATTTTTACATACTGCAGAAAAAAATATTTCTCAAAATCTTTCTTTCCCACACTCTCAACAACTCTTCATCCCACTTTCTCATAGTTCACATCTCAGAGCAATACAAAACAATTGGTCTGATTATGACTATGTATGCAAGAGTTTTTAATTTTCTGAAAGATGATCTTAACAGCTTTTGTAATGCGTAATAGCAGAAATTTCATGTTGCTATTCGTGCTCTAATTTCAAGATACATTTCCTTTTGATCATTAACTTGAGAACCCAGATATTTAAACTCTTTAACCTCATAAATCTCTCCAGCCTATTCAAAATTCATCATAATTTGGCATATCTCCTTTTTTCTAGTATCTATCATATATTTAGTCTTTTCGCTATTTACAGATAAACCTATTTCCATTGAGTAGAGAAAGGGATATAAAAGGCACTCGTTGATTGCAGCCTGATTCCTGGCTAGCAGGACCAGGTCATTCGCAAAAGTCAAAAACTGACAGGTTCTCTTAAATATAGTACCTTTCGGGCTCACCTTAGTCTTCCTCATCATATATTCCAAGCATATGTTAAGCAAACAGGTTGACAATGGATACTTGCCTAACAACTAAAATGATATCTGAGGGAAGTGTAATATTGTATTAATTGTCGATAAATAATGGTGCAAACACACAAAAATATCACATATTTTTAATTTTACCTAGGAAATTAATTTACACACAACTATGACTTTCACAAATGCAAAAATACTATTTTTATTAAATGATTATTCCTGCAATTCCTAATATGCAGTGAAGCAATGTTTTCTCAATATTAATTCATTTCATGTATTTGACGTACTGGTATGAAATATACTTCTTCGTATTTAGTTTCGTTATTAATCTCCATTTATTGAACACTTTTTATTTTGTTAATATCACACTTTCTGTAAGTATTGATTTAAATCAAAATTAAATAAATCGATTTTTAAATTTAGATTTCAAAGAAAAATAAAAAACCTATAAATATAATGTCTGAATTTGACGTTTCATTTATACGAAAACTACTTAAGGTAATAAAAGTAATTTTTCATATGTCTTACTTTTACAATGTTTTGTAATCGTAATGATTAACAACAATTTGAACTTAACAAATTTTTTAAAAGAAATTATTTGGAACTAATTAGCAATTAAATTCTAATATTTTAAAAATATAAAGGAAATTCTAATTTTCATAAATGTTTTGTTCACTAAATTTTGAATTACATTTCTAAAAGATAAAATTCCTTGAGATATTCTCAAGAAGTCGATTTCAAATTTCGTTCCATCTCATTTTTATCGCCAGCTTTTATCCCATTCTGAAACGAATATGGATATCTACTTTAAAAAATCGATTTTAAACTTTTTGGGACACCAAGAACTTTCACCGATATGAGGTAGACTTACACTCAAACTTTTTTCTAAAAGTAATGAATTAATGATGAAAATTTGGTTCTTCCATGATTTGCAACACAGTATAAAAGTTATCTTTTTATCTAAATTGCTTAATAAAATTGTTTATGAAACACGTTTTTAAAATATTGCGACATGAATTTTAGGAAAACGAGTCTTTAATATAAATATTTAGATATGGTGATAGGTATTTTTCTGGAAAATAGCATACATTTTATGCTTGCAAATTAATTTTGTAAAAAAATAAGTATAGGAGAAAAAATATAGCGAAAAAAATGAACACTCTACGAAAGAAGAATTTCTTACAATTTATCTCAAAAATATTTTAATGCATATGCACGAAAAAAAAGGTGAAAATAAAATCTTTCTAAGAAACGTTTTTTAATCAATTACATGCTTTTAAGGCTTTGTTTGTTTATCGAAAGTAGTTTAATAGATTAAAATTCGAACGATTTAATTTATTTCTTTTCCACCATACATTATTATTTTTATTATTTTTATTTTGAAATAAATACTAGGAAATTCTAAAAATGATCGAAGAAAACTTATTATGAGATTTCTCTTATAAAAATGAATTATATGATTATACAGAAAATGATGAATTGTTTAAAATGTAGTTAGTAATAATACTGCATGATTATTGAAAACCTTTCATCCAAATTATCATAAAGATAAGAGATAGCCATGTTCTTAAAGTAATGACATAATAATTATTACATTTACATAATTTAAATTACAAACCTTTAAAAAATAAACGGTTTTCAAACAATTCTCACGTAATTTACATAAGCTAAACAACAATACTTTACCCACGCCAATTATTATATAAGATATTTATCTTTTTAAATTTAATTTCACCAAATAAGGTAAGATTTTTAATAATTATCTAGAATGAATTAAATCTTGAAAAATATGTGTTATGAAAACTCATATTTCATACAAATAATTGAATTTTCAAAAACGCAAAGCACAAAAACATGCAATAATTAATTTTAAGTGCTATTAATATTACATTCCTTCTCCTGTTCTGTACTGTAATTAAGGACTATTGCGGCTATATTTACGAGAACCAAAGTACTTAGTAATTGTTGTTATTTAAATTGCCCACTGTTTATATAAAATGAGCTTTATTTTAAATGAACAAGCAAATTTAATTCGATTTTCTTTGCAAACCTTGTTTTTTCATTTTTAAAAAAATATTTTTAAGAAATTAACTTAATTCAATAAATCGAAATAAAATTATTTTCCTTATGTAAATACTTTTTTTATAGCATTTAGTATTGTTTATATTGCATAGAAGTTTATCAGAATTTATTTTTCCTTAAAAAAATACAGAAAATATAAAAACATTAAAAATGACTTTAAAGTTTCGGTCAAATACTCACAATAAAATAATTTTTTGAAAACTATTTTGTTTTTTAATAATCTAAAAATATATTTGGAATATATTTACCTAAAAAAATATATTTGGAAGACATAGACATTTTCCCTTTTTAGGGGCAGATTCTTTAGTTATTTTTTTTTTTTTGTTGTTGTGTTTAACATTGTGGTTATATTTAGGAGAATCAAAGTACTTTGTAATTGTTATTATTTCAATTGTACACAGTTATATAAACTGAGATTGATTTTAAATGAATAAACAAATTTAATTGATTTTCTTTACTAAACTTGATTTTTCATTTATAAAAAATATTTTTTAAAAATTAATTTTTTCAATAATTCAAAATAAAATTCTTTCCTTATATAAATACTTTTTATAAAATTTCGATCAAATACTCGTAATAAAATAAATGTTTAAAAATTTCCCATTTTAATCACCTAAAAATATGTTTGAAAGGCGAATAAGACATTTACCTTTTTTAAGCAGTATTTTGTTTTTGTTAGCATTTTTCTTAGTTGAAGAGCGCCACAGTATAGTTCGATATTAATTTCTACATTCACATGGTATACATGTAATACACATTTCATATACCAAAAATAAATAAAAATAGAAACTCTTTTGAAATCAAAAATAAATTATTTGAAATAAATATTACATGATACAGAAATTTACTTAAATTATTTAAAATGTAAGTTATTTTATTTTTGTAGGAAAATCAACAAAAATATGAGTAAAACCAGAAAACATCTTGAACTAAAAATAGATTTTCAAATTTATTATATAAGTTTATAAGTTATATTTTAACTATTATATTTAAACTTATATTAAACATAAAAACTTAATATTACATTCCTTATAAATTTCCAATAAGTATTTTCATATAAGTTTCCAGTATTTTAAGAAAGAACTAATTAAATTGTTTGTGGTTTTTGGTTACGAATTAGATTAAAAAAATATTTGATTCAGAAAGAAAATAATTTTCTCAACGTACGAATATCAAAAAAGCAAAAAGATAAAACACATATGAATCTTTAGTTTTATAATATATGCAGAATTGAAAGCTACCTGAAAGAATACTTGGAACACATCGCTACTGGTGAAAGCATTAGTAATCTTTGAACTACAACTTCGTTAAGTTTATTTCATTGCAATCTACCCTTTTCTATTTAGACTTATCAAATATTTAGCTACATGAAATTTTAGGATTGTTTCTCGTGGAAATCCAATTCCTGAAAGTCACATAGTAAATTAATTAAGGAGAATTAAAAATTCGATAAATCTTTTAGAAACCTCGTAAACTAAGCCTTCCTGGTACGCTGTAACAGTTCTCTGTGTAGTGCGGACATATCGTATAATTAGAGCCCGAGAAGTTCCTTTTGATCTTTAGTTTTGGTACAGAAAGTGACCTTTCCATTTCTAAATGATTTCCCCTTAGTGCAGCATTTGCAGATCTGTTTGAAACATGTTTCTCCCACACAACTGAAGGGGCCAGCGGAAATGATTGTGGCATGCTTCATATAAAAGATATGATTAAAGAAATTGATAAGGGTGTAGAACAGGTTAAAACTGATTTGAAAGTTACATATAAGAAAAGTATGAGGACATTGAGTGCAAATATTTATGGGATATAAACTATTTTTCTATAATTTGACAAATAGTTGATTATATACCATGTACGTTACGAAATAATATCCAATTTTTTACTATCTATTGATATATACTTCATAATATCCTTTGGTTATTTTTAAATGATGTTTAAATCCTACTGTTAACTATTATATTTCAGAATTGTGTTAGATAAATGTTGATCCATAATGATAGTGGCATGTTTCATATAAAAGATAAGATTAAAGAAATTGATTATAGCTTAAAAATGATTTGAAAGTTACATATAAGAAAAGTATGAGGACATTGAGTGCAAATAATTGTGGATATAAACTATTTTTCTATAATTTGACAAATAGTTGGATTATATCATGTATTACGAAATAATATCCAATTTTTTTACTTTTATTCATAATATTCTTTTTTATTCCTTTATCCTTTATTCATAATATCCTTACATTATTTATTAAATGATGTTTAATCTTCCTGCTGAAAACTTTGACATTACAGAATTGCGTTTTATAATTCTTTCATATCATGAACTTTCCTTTTTATTATATTGCTTTATTATATTTATTCGAGAAAATCATTAGCTTTTCTTCATCATTATATTTCTTCTTTTGTGGTAAACGAAACTACAAAGAAGAAGGTAGATAAAAAATTTTGGTACTGGAAGATAAAAATTTTATATAAACGTTTGTTTAAATCTTTTAGATATTTATTTATTATTAATCATATTTCTTTTTACCTTCTTCAGAAAATATTTAAATTTTCAACAAAACTGCATACAAACTGCTTCACAAATTTATTCTATTCTGTTAAGAATAAAAAGGAAAAATATGGCAGCTGTATTAATCGAAGGTGTATATTAAATTCATTGCTTAAAAAATTTAATATACGTATATCGAAACGAAAAATTTGTAATCTTTTCTTTTAGAGGAAGAAGAATATATTATTAACTTTGAAAGAAATAATACATTTATAGAAGAAAAATTATATTTAGATTAATTCCGATTTATAAAATTAGCGCTCATAGTAAAAGAAATACAAATATTTTCAATTTAATATATAATGAATTTTTTATATGAGCAAATATGAAGAATGTATATTTCTAACAAACTGAAAATCCATTAACCAATACAGATTTCTCGTGTTATATTCATATTATATTATGTTCATTTAAAAATAACAATAAAAAAATACCCAGTGAAAATGTAATGTTTCTCTTTGCAAAATTTCATATGGTAGGTTGCTGAATAATAAAAGGCTTAAAAATTCATCAGCCTACGTATAGCATACATTCTATATATAGCATCCTACGTGTAGCTAAATAAGAATATATTTACTTTGAAAATTGAAGGAAAATGGATTTCATTTGACAAAAATCGATTATTCAGCGTTTGCATATTGCATTGTTTGATATATAATTGACGTCAAAATAGTTCTCAATGAAAATCGAGAAAGATTTAAACTTTGAAGATATATATTAGATGTATTCTAAATGAGATATTTGAAAACACAAGGGATTATGATTTTTTACAATGAGAAATGTTTTCTAATAAAAACACATAATAATGCGACAAAATTGAAGGATATTGTTAAAAAATGCTTGATTCAAATTCTTTTATCCTGAATATCATAATATATTTTAATATTAAAAGTGCTTATTTGAAGAAGCATATATTTTAATAGCGAAAGGATTTTCAAAACAGGTTACGATAAATAATGTTAAAGGTTTTAAAGTTATAAAAATAAATTATTTATTTTTTGCAGAAATTTTTTGGTTTTATTTTTTTTTAGAAATAATATTTTTTTTACCATTTTGAAGTAATGGTAACAAAAATAAGAAACATACACATTAGAAATTCTAATCAAATACTTGGATATTGGTTCAAAATGCTTGATTCAAGTTTTTTTTATCCTGAATATCATAAATTTTTGTATTAAAAGTGCTTATTTAAAGAAGCATATATTTAATATTGAAATGAATTTCAAAACGGGTTACGATAAATAGCTTTGAAGGTTTTTAAAGTAATAAAAAATAAATAATTCATTTTTTAAAGAAATGTTTTTTTTAAATTTTATTTTAGAAATAATGATTTACTACCATTTTGTAATAATGGTAATAAAATAAGAAACATACACATTAGAAATTTAATAATATTTAAAACAAAGAGACAAAAGTTATAACAACACTTTACAATGTAACAGAGTTAATGACAGTTTTAGTAATACAGAAATTGATGTTGTAGTATGCTATGAATAGAGGAATTAATCTACATGTATTTTGAATGAGAATAGAAAATTAATGGGAAAATCATCATTCATTTTCAAACACAAAACAATGATCGTTGATTTCTGCCAGAAATATACATTCTATACTCATGAATAACACTTACTATTTTCTGTGATTAATGAAAAGTCTCTTTACTGTACATAGGATTTCAGACAAAAAAAAAAAAAGTGTTTAATTAATCACTGTATGGTAAAAAAAAAAATCAATATTTTAATATCACAGACATTTTTCCTTTCTGAATAAAATTTTTAAAATTTTTTTTCCTGAATGATATAATAAAAATAGAAATGTAATAAAAGTATTTTTCTAAATTTCAGCTTTTATTATCCTATGTCCTGAATTTAATAATTCTAGAAAAGAAATAAGTATTCGAAAACATAAAAAATATTTTTAATAAAGTTAAAAGTTTCTAATATAATTCGTCATAAGATTAATAAATTTTTGGTTAAAATTTTTGTTTACTTGTCTGTCTTTACGGAAATTAATACATATCTGTAATATAGAAAATCGCGAAGGTAGAATTGACTATTTATAACACTGATACACTGATTGATTGTAGCATAACCATGGGTTGCCATAAAATTCTATAGTTGTCTATCAAATATTTATCTAATCATCTTGTATGTAAATTAACATTAACAAAAAATTTCATATGTGATATTATATTTTGAATTTGTTTCCATTTTTGTTGTGACCAAGCTCAAAAAAAGTAATTAATCAGATATTTTCTATTTATTGATTTTTATAATTCATGCCTAAATAGGTTTGCTCAGAAATATATTTTGATCCATAAAGAATTTAGCATTTTAATCTAGTAACAATCACATTTATTTTGTTAACCGCAATTTTAAAATGGTTCATGATTTTGAGAATGCCATGTAATATGTAATGAATTCTTGAAACAATGAATTTTTAGATGGTTAATATTTTGATAGTCAATAGAAGTGAGATATTTGTGTTAATTTAGCTTAATAAATAAAAATAACAAACTTAGGAATCTTCTAAACGAATTATGGAAAAAGGGCATTATGGCTTAAGCATTATAGAAAGAAAAAAATTCTAACCTCCCAGTTTATAATAAGTTAGAAGAGAGTTAATATGAATATTTAACTGAATTTCTGGAATATTTAAATGTTCATTAAAATTTGAAAGGCTTTTAAAAAAATACCTGTTATATGTATTTTTAAAGGATATGATGAAGAAGGCTGTCTGTGCCTCCTTAATTTAGAAGAATGCAAAAAATTTTATTTGTGTTTCATGAAAGCTATTTAATAAATATATTTCATTTAATTTTTAAATAATTTTTTATTAAGTAGACTAAAATCGAAAATCGATTAAAATAAGTTATATTAGGGTCGTTAAAATGAAAAGGATGAATTTCCTCCAAATAAAATATAACCTATAAGATAGGTTTAATATATAAACTAAGAACTTTCTTGATATCTTGAGGTTGCTATATTCAGAAAGCTTAAATCCAGTCCCTTTTTGTTTTCCATAAAGGAAAATTTTTCTTTAAACACCAGAAAACATAATAAAAAGCATAGATAGCAAGTAATGGTCAATCACTGACTCAATCAAAGTTCGTTTAATAAAAAAACAAAAAACGCAAAATAAAAACTTTATCGAAAATCGCATTTATTGATTTTTAATAAGAGAAAAAAATGTCGACATTCTTCTTAAGCAAATGGTTTATCGGAAACGTCATGTAGATTATCTGTACAGAACTCTCCAGTCGTTACAACAGTACTTCTCCGAATCTTTCACTCGTCAAAAGCACCATTCCTAACGTGTACTTACGTTTTTTCAAAAAGCAAAAACATCTATCTTTTCAACTTACCCTAGCAATTACTGAACCCCTGAAACCCTGAGGTATCTCAGAGATTAGAATTCACAAAATTGGGGTGTTTTATTGCATACATTTTTAGCTGAAGGGATTCAGTGAACGCCAATGTGTGATGCACACACATGCACACATTCATTATCATAGCTTCAAAACTGATCATAACAGAAATATTAGAAAAGGTAAAAATGACTTGAATCTTCTTTTGTTGATTAACTAAGGTTTGAATTACTAGCAATTCTTCGTAAATTATTTGCCTCATTCTCATAAGAAATGCATAGCTGAAAAAAAAAAAGTAGCAGCTAATAATAATAAAGTTGTTTTATAGTGTCAATTTTAAATTTGTCTATTTCATTTTATAATTGTCTAAGTGGCTGTTTATTTTTATAATTGTCTATGTCTATAATTGTCTAAGTGTCAATAATTTTAAAAGCGTTTATTTGATTTTACTTAAAAACGAATAAAGAAACAATTTTTTTCTGCGAGATATTTTCTTCTGAACCCTCAAAGTACATTTATTGATTTTAACATGAAGAAATATTTAATTTTAGAGTTCGAAACAATTTGCAATATTTTAAAGTGACTGACAAAAACTGTAATTTGCACTAATTAAAAATATAGATTAATGGTGATTTTATATCACTGTAACCTAATTTATGCTAATTAAAAATATAATGTATGTTGCTTTTGATTTCTGAATTTTATCTTCACAGTATTTCGTGTGGTGGGAAATCTTATCATCCCAATTTGGACAATCATTATTACATATATTTTTCGCAGAAAGATTCAGTGTATGTCAATGTGTGATGTACACACATGCACACATTCATTTTCATAGGTTCAAAACTGATCATAACAGATGTATTAATATAGGTAAAATATGAGTCAAATCTTCTTTTTTACTAACTAAGGTCCGAATTACTAACAATTCTTCGTAAATTATTTGCCTCACTCTCATAAGAAATGCATAGCTGAAAAAAAGTAGCAGTTAATAATAAAGTTGTTTTATAGTGTCAATTTTAAATTTGTCTGTTTAGTTTTATAATTGTCTAAGTGTTTATATTTTTTAAAAATGTCTATTTAATTTTATAATTGTCTAAGTGTCTATAATTTTAAAAGTATCTATTTAATTTCTTAATTGTCTAAGTGTCTATAATTTTTAAAGTGTATATTTAATTTTACTAAAAATAACAAATGGAGAAAATAAATTTTTCTGAGAGATATTTAATTTCTGAACTCTCATAGCATATTTATTGATTTTAACGCGAAGAAATATTTAATTTTAAAAAGTTCGAAATAATTGACAATATTTTAGAGCGATTTACAAAACCGTAATTTGCTTTAATTAAAAAAAATTAATACCGATTTTATATCCTTGTAACCTAATTTACGCAAATTAAAAATATAATGCCTGTTGTTTTTGATTTTTGAATTTTATCTTTATTGTTTTTTTTGTGTGGTGGTGGGGAGACATTGTCATCAATATCCGAACAATCATTTTTAATTTGAGAGATGCAATCCATAAGCCAATTCGTTCAAAAATAATTATCAAGTCAGAAAAGGAAATTAATTCACTTAATTGTCAGAAATAATTGAATTTAAAGTATTAGAATTTGTGTCAATGATTAAATAAGTAAAAGATAGATATTTTTTAAATTTAAATGTAATTATTATATTTAAAAATTAAAATAAAAGTCAATTAAATTTTTTTTCTATCATTATCCTTGACTTCAAATCTGATAAGGCTAAACTAAAAATACTACACTATAGTGAATAAAGTAAAATGATTCTTGCGAAAAACAAGTAATTTAGTTAACCTTGAGCAATATAAATTTAATCTACAAGCTAAATGAAGCAATTACATGATTACTGACATTGTATTGACATTTGACTGTAGTTCATTTCTTAAAACGAATGCATTTCGTCACATCTCCTTCCTAACTTAATGTGAAAGCTTTCCGCCAATTTTATCTCGTAATTAAATTGCTTTGAAAGTATACTGCTTTTTGGAAATTTGGACAAGATATAAAATATATAAAGCTGAAGAATGTGGACTAATAGTAGGAATTGAAAAAGCGAAAAACATGGTCTTTTATAAAAAACATCAGTGATTCAGTTAATTGTTCATATTATGAGTTTCAATAGGTGATGATTCTTTTAATGTAAGAAAATTTTTTTGCTTTAGTACGACAGAAATTGAACCAAATATTAAAAATAGTTCTTAAATTAATGTGATGTCATTTTTCAACTTGAACTATTTATTAATTTTATCGTTTTGCAACTGATAAATATAAATAAATATATATATATATATATACGAAGAGAACATGCTTGAAGCAGCCGGCTTTAGGTCGCTGAAAGCTTAGATCCCTTTGTTTTTAAATTCATAAATTTGTCAAATCATTTTCTTGTAGTCATACATATATAAAGAACACAATAGCACAACACATTAACATACTACATGCACATCAACCAAAGGAGAACTGATAAGGGGAACTAAAAACACGACCGTTTTACACAACAAAAGCCACTACAGGTATTCGCTACACATAAATTATTTAACAAATTCATCAGCATTCGCAATACAGAAAACTTTAAATGCCTCGTGTTCTGTCCTCTAAAAAAAATAAATAAAAATAGTTAAATTGTTCAAGATTCGCAGATTGTTGTTCAAGATTCAAGATTCGTAAGCTGAAAAATATTAGACAAATGTAAATATCATAAGGTTGAATGGCATGAAGTGCATTAGCAAAAAAAATAATAATAATAATAAATATATTTTAAAAACTTAAAAATTTATACAAACCATAAAAAACAAGCTATGAAATATGCTGTCCAGGAAATCTGTAAAAACCCTAAAGAAAGTAGTAAAATCTAAAAAGAAACACTTATATGAATACAAAAGAAATTAATTGTAGCATCCTGAGAATAGTTTTATCAAGGAATGTACACTTACAGGATGTTATATACCATGTTATTTCTACTAGCTAGATAACTGAATCCAAATCAAAGACATATCTAGCGATGCATTACGATAACATGGAGCAGACAGTATAACTTTCCGTTTAGAGTCGGTAAGGTATAGAATTGGAGAAAACTATTTAGAAGTGTAGCCTGTTTTATAAAGCAAAAAATTGAGGGACTCATTATAATAATATGGCCATTAAGCGAGTGATTTCTTGACCGACTACGATCAGCAATTTGTATACGTGTAGTATTTGACTGGGAGGATTTATTGTTCCCTGCAGGGCTTCCGTTTAATTAGAAGAGTGGAAGAATTTGAATCTTTAGTAATTTCCTCGATTATTAAATTAAATATCTTCATTAATCG
The DNA here is from genome assembly GCA_021605095.1 of Caerostris extrusa. Lineage (NCBI taxonomy): Eukaryota > Metazoa > Arthropoda > Arachnida > Araneae > Araneidae > Caerostris > Caerostris extrusa. The sequence continues at coordinate 110,753 of BPLR01006272.1, forward strand.
AAGCTAGATGGATGTAACATAAATTGCACAATTTATATACTTTACTAAGTATATAAATTGTGCAATTTATGTTGCATGCATCTGAAAATTTAACAATAATTATGTATGCCATAGTAAAATGTTTAAACGATTTTTTGTGTTGCACGAAATTTTAAAAATGTGTTTTTCTCATTTAATGAATGTGATTGAAAATATTAAATCCCATTGAAGTACTCAAAAGAGAATCATGCAATGCTAATTAGAGATATTATTTAGGTGTTCCCTTGTATAGTGCAGTATTTCCAAGTAAATCTGAGCATTTTTTCAGTTATCACAAAAAGAAATAAACAAAGGTACAATAGAGTTTAGGGAATCCGCGATTCTCAATAAATCGTATCCCTTTTTCTTCTACCGTTAGTTAATTTGTTCCGCAGAAAGATCTTTCCAGTATCTATTTGTGTTTTGATAAAGCAAAAATTGAGGGATTGATTATAATAATATGGCCTATTAAGCGAGTGATTTCTTGACGATCAACAATTTGTATACGTGTAATATCTGACTGGGAGGATTTATTGCCCCTGTGGGGTTTACTTTTAATTAGATAAGTGGAAGAATTTTAATGCTTTAGTAATTTCTCGATTATTATATTGAAATATTTTCCACAATCGAGAAATTACTAAGCATATAAAGCATAAAAATTTAGCAATTATATAACTTGTTTAAACATTGTAATAGTTTAAACTAATTTTTATATGCTGTATAAAATTTTAAATATATGTTTTTCATTTAATTAATATGATTGAAAATTTTTAATTCCCATTGAACTACTTAAAAACGGATCACGCAATACTAATTAGAGATATTATTTAGGGTGCCAGTATTTCCATGTAAATTTGAGCACATTTTTTGAGGGATTTCAAAACAAAAAAAAAAAAAAAGTTACCAACACAACAATAGAGTTTAGAGGAATCCACGATTCTCAATAAATCTTAGCTCTACTGTTAGTTACTTTGTTCCGCAGAAAGATCTTTCCAGTATCTATTTGTGTTTTTATAAAGCAAAAATTGAGGGACTGATTATAATAATATGGCCATTAAGCGAGTTGTTTCTTGACCGGACTACAACGTATACGTGTAGTATTTGACTGGGAGGATTTATTGCACCCTGTAGGGCTTATTTTAATTAGAAGAAAACCATAATTATGTAACTTGTTTAAACATTGTAATAGTTTAGACGAATTTTTAAATTGAATTTTGAATTTTGAATTTTGAAAATTTTTAATTCTCATTGAACTATTCAAAACGGATCACGCAATACTAAATAGAGATATTATTTACGTGCCAGTATTTCCAAGTAACTTTGAGCACATTTTTTCAGTTACTTCACAAAAGAAATAAACAAAGGTACAATAGAGTTTAGAGGAATCCGCGATTCTCAATAAATCTTATCCCTTTTCTTCTACCGTTAGTTACTTTGTTCCGCAGAAAGATCTTTCCAGTATCTATTTGTGTTTTTATTTGCGACATGATTTAAGACAAATCGGAAAGTAGCGTTTTCCGAAAGGATGGGGAGTACCCCGGCCCAGTATTTAATTTTCTGCAAAAAGCTGTCGAGAAGTATCTTTTCCGTGCTTAAAGGGCATTGTTTGAAGTAGTGTACTGAGAGGAAGCGGCAGAATCAATTAAGAGCCCACGGACCTCCTTACTTCCGGAAATTGTTCTCCCGGGCACGCTCCACACGACAACCAAAAAATGGGCTGTATTGACAAATTGCCCGATTGCATGTGAGCCTTGACAACAACAAGCCTTACGTAAAGGCGGGAATTTACCCTGCTCGCCGGCTATTATATCTTTCCTTCAATGAGATTTCTCCGGACCAAAAGGCTCTGTATCAAAACTTCCACTTCAACACAGAGCGGTGAAATAAATCAATGATAAAAATGGAAAGAAAAAGAAAGAACCCAGAAAGAATGAAAACCACTAAAAGGGAAACTATTTGTCCACTCCACCAGGAACCAACTAGCCTGTTCATTTTGAGAAACGGGTTTCAAGTAATATTAAAGAAAAGTTTGTATTAAATACATCGGCAGATTCGCCATCGGCACTGTAAATTGCAGAAACATGCTTTAGGAGGAATTTTCCATCGGGAATTCTCTATATATTCCTCACTTTCTCTACAGGTGTTGCTTAAACCATTCAGAGTAGAAATTTTCACTTTTGGAGAAATGCATTTTTTTTGTTAAAAAAGAGTTTTGTCTAAGACTTTAAGTAAATTTTTTGTAGTTTTTCCACTTTTCATAAGAGAGACTGGATGCAAATATTAGTAATGAAGAAAAATAATATCATATATTCATATTTTCAGTTATATATACATATTTCAAAGAATAAAAATTTTAAATTTATCCGTTATAAAACATAAATATATGTATGTCGTAGGTGCTTAAATTACAATTTAAATTCAGATAATATTTGTTCCTTTCTATAGAAAGAGATATTCATCATCGGCACTTTAAATTGCAGAACATACTTTAGAGGCCTTTTCCATTGAAATTCCTACATATTCCCTCACTTTCTCTACAAGTGTTGCTTAAACCATTCCGAGTTGAATGTTACGTTTGAGAAATGCGTTTGTTAAAAAGTATTTTGTCTAAAAAATTAAGTAAATTTTTTTGTAGTTTTTCCACTTTATCATAAAAGAGACTGGAAGTAAATATTAGTAATGAAGAATAACAATATCATTTATACATATTTTGAGTCATATGTACATATTTCTCGAAATAAAAATGTTTAATTTATCCATTATAAAACATAAACATATGTATATCGTACCTGCTTGAATTACAATTTAAATTCAGATCATATTTGTTACTTTTTATAGATCAGTAGATTCAACATCGGCACTGTAAATTGCAGAAACAGGCTTTAGGAGGAATTTTCCATCGGGAATTCTATATATATTTCCACTTTCTCTACAAGTGTTGCTTAAACCATTCCGAGCTGAATTTTACGTTTGGAGAAAAATACATTTTTTAAAAGGATTTTGTCTAAAAATTAATTAAATTTTTTTAGTTTTTCCACTTTATCGTAAGAGAGACTGGATGCAAATATTAGTAATGAAGAATAACAATACCACTTATTTATTTTATTTTGAGTTATATATACATATTTCAAAGAACAAAAATTTTAAATTTATCCATTATAAAACAGAAATACATGTATATCGTGGGTGTTTGAATTGCAATTTAAATTCAGATCATATTTGCCCTATCTATAACTTAAAAAACCATCCTGCATTTCTTGATGTGGAGGGAATAAATTATAGTTGAATTTTAAAGAAATATTTCATAAAAACATTGCTTAAAGAGCATGTATGTTTATTTCATATAAAATAATTTTTTCAAGATGCTTTTCCGACGAAAAGAAACATAGCACTCTCTTCCTATCGAGATATAATGTCTAACTTAGAGATATAATGAAAATGATAGTGCTGCTTTTTCTCCCAAAAGTCAACCTCCCTTTCTCACTTATAACTTCATTATTTTCCATTCATTAGAGAAATGGCCGGGTGGATTTACTCTGAATGAATATCACATTTTTCAAGACTGTGCATTATCATATAAATTGAAAATTTTAAAATTTAGTTATAAAAATATAAATTTTGGCAAAAGAATTTGGAAACATATGTAAAATAATGGTAAAATAAGACCAAAATAGAAAAGAGAAAAAAAAATAAATAAATCATTCAAATTTATCTATCCTTAAAAAATAAAAGGAAGCAATTGTAGGGAAAGCTAGTTCAAAAAGATGTAATGTAAAAAAGAAAAATAAAATAAAAAGATGATATCGATCACACAGTTGCTATACAAGGAAGGAATAAATTATATTTTATTATTATCATTAAATACGAATTTCCTAAACATGTATTATAAAATTGTTTATTTTTCTATAGAAATAAGAGCTTTTAAAAATTGTTTTCAATATATATTTATATACGCTTATATATGAAGCCATATATATATGGCTTTATATATAAGCTCTGTATAAGAAGGAAATATGGCACTGTAGCTTCAACCGAAGTGAAAAAGTTTATGTCAATATACAAAAGTAGCGCTCATGCGGCCAAGTTGTTATGAATGCAACGTTTCACGAATACTTAAATTCCTTTTATTATTTTGATTCTTCAACAATAATTTTACTTCTTTATAAAAATTATATTTATGTAAATATATGCTTAGAATAATTTGGTTTATAAAGTTTTTATTTTATTATTATTATTCAATCTTTTTCTTTTCTTTTTAAACTGTCATTAAAGATGTTTGAACGATTTAAATTTCATTACCTGCTTTATAATATTAATAATAATAATAATAACCTCTGTACGAAGAGAAATAAAAGATTATTATATTGCGAGTGTTTTGCTTATTTGTCATGCATACAGTACATTGTACATCATTACTTACTTTTGTGCTTAAAAATATCTTCGAATTATATGTGCATTACGAGAAAAGTTTGCTTTTTACCAAATGCAGCTGAAGGAAGCTAAAACTCTAACTCTTCTCTGACAAAAGGCTCTACTCAAAATGACTGACTGGATGAATTTCATCCCTGTCCCTACCTGAATCTCAGTATGCGGCATATTCTAAACCGATCATTCACCAGCAATTGTTTCTCTGGGCAAAACAAAAATTATCTACACTCATGTCCATAAATTAAGGATAATGAAGTTCAGGCAAAGAAAGAGACAGAAGCAAAACAAATTTGACTTATTTGTAAAAAGTTCTATTTATTAAACAAAAGGTCAAGAGCAAAAAAGATGCTACATGTTTGACATAATTAATAAAAATTGCGATTTTTACTCCCTGGAGCAAATTTCAAAAAAGAATCTATTTACAAAAAACAGTATAACATGGTTAGTATGATGGTTAATATGGAGTATGTCTCCGGACGATGCAATACAGGCCTTACAACGCCTAGGCATGTTGAGTATCAAATTATCAATCTGATCTTGGGGAATATTTCACCACTCATCAAGCAATGCCCTCGAAGTTCCGGTTGACAGGTGGGGGGGTTGACAGGCTGCAATTCGTCGGCCAAGCATATCCCACACATGCTCTATTGGATTAAGCCCGGTGAGTATGCTGGCCAATCCATACGGGTGATATACTCCAATTGAAGGCATTCGTCTACAATGTTTGCACGGTGAGGACGGGCGTTGTCATCCATAAACAGAAATTCAGCACCCATGGCGCCCCGAAACAAACGTACATGTTGTTCCAGAATGACATCCCGATAGATGTGGCCTGTCATCGTTACACTCTGAACATGCAGGTCAGTTCTGGAACCAAGAATAATTCCTCCCCCAAACGAGCCATCCTGCACCACCGTAACGGTGTCGTTCAATGGTGTTGTCTTGGTGGTAACAGGGTACCTGGCGCTCTCCATATGAAAGTCCGGCGAGAATCAGACTGCAAACTAAGCCTGGACTCGTCGGAAAACATCACACCAGACCACTGTTGCGGTGTCCACAATGCATACTCTCTACTCCAGGTTAATCGCAGGCGACAGTGAGTTGCGGTAAGTGGAACACATCTGACAGGCCTACGAGCATATAGACCAATGTGCCCTAAGCGTCTGTACACGGTCTGCTTTGAAACTGTCGTACCGGTAGCTGAAGAAAGCTGACGAGGCAGGTCTGATGCTGTGCTCCGTCTGTTTTTCTTTTGGCAGTAACTGCTAAATACCGGTCCTCATTCGGCGTTGTAACTCGGGGGCGACCTGTGCTGAAACATCTACACACATTACCATCATCTTGGAATCGTTGCCAAAGCCTGGAGATGACATTCTAGGCGATTCCAAGTTCCTTCAAGTTTCAAGATACTCCCAGCTGGGTACGTCCACATTCCAGTCGTCCGTTAATTCTACCACGTAAAAATCATCAAATGCTTCCTTTGTGCCATAACTATGCGGTTATTGCACTGAAAGGCTTTAAAGCGCTTGTGAACAATTTTACTTCTTTGCCACCATTCCTTATATACCCTCTCTTACACTCTCGTCATTGTGACGTACTATCCGCGCCATCTGGTGGTTTCCTGTAATTTGCATATTCTTCTTCAAGATGTGTGTGATAAATCTACAGGTGAAATTTTTATTTTAGAGTTCAATTTCTGTGTGATTCTGAATTATCCTTAATTTATGGACATCAGCGTATTAAATGAAATCATATGATCAGAAGGTTTAATCACTTTATGGTACGATATAGGTAGACATCTTAGTTGTGCGCAATGTATTGTTCCCAAGATAGCATATGCATGCAATGGGACCAAGATAGCATATGCATGCAATGGGACCAAGATAGCATATGCATGCAATGGGACCAAGATAGCATATGCATGCAATGGGACCAAGATATGGGCATATGCATGCAGTGTGCCCAAGATAGCATATGCATGCCCAAGTGTGCCCAAGATAATATATGCATACAATGTGACCAAGATATCATATAAGTACAATATACCCAAGTTAGCATATAAGTACAATATACCCAAGGTAACATAGTATATGTACAATGTACCCAAGATAGCATGTGCATGAAGTGTGACCGAGATAGTATATGCATGTAGTGTACCTAAAATTGCATATGCCTGCAATGTGTCCAAGTTAGAATAAGCATGCAGTGTACCCAAGGTGGCATACGCATGAAGTGCACTCAAGCTAACAAACTGATTTCTATTTCAACTGGTGACTTTACAGGTACAATCGAAAATCAAAATAGAGTCGATGGTGATTGTGACAGAGTCCATTCAACTTTTTGTTGCAGTTTTCTTTGTGTTTTCTTTGAAATAAAATAGTAATTTTTCTTCAGTGAGAAATTGGAAGTTGTTGTTTTTCGTGAAAGATTACACATCATAATTTCGACCATGGAGTACAAATACTTGAAGAGTGAAAAAATTCAAATTCACTTAGCATAGATTTTTATAAAAAATATTTCACAATAGTTTTAATGCCGTATAGGCAATGCAGCAATTTTAAGACATCTTTTTTTACTGTTATTTAGATGTTATCCTTTTATAAATATATTTGTCTAATCAATTAAAAAACCAATTCAGCACGGAAATTTCTTATACAGCACTTATTCTATAGTCTACATTATATTTGCTGTAAATGGAGAATAAATCAAGTTCTAATTCAAGCAAATATCAGTTTAAAGAAACGATTTTTATGTTAGCCCTTTGAACAAAAAATAGCTTTTAAAAAAGGTTCATTCAAGAAATTCTGAAAATAAACGCCATTTTCCAAACCTTAGAGAATGATGACTTTAAGTAGTAACATTGATCAAATAATCGTTTAATAAGGGTTAAATCTTCAAGAAAAGTTATATTTATCCCATAAAAGACTGCGATATAATAGAAAACTGAATAAATACTTTTAGCATAAGAAAAAGCAAAAAATGACGAGACAAATTATGTCGAGACAGATTTAAAAGTTTCTGCTTTGGTTCATTTCTCTTGGCAGACAGGCGATTCATATTTCAACAGCTTCATATATTTATGAGTTTTTACCCATATCACGGAGCAGAATGCATTAAATAACTTCTACGAAAATTTTAATCTTTAGGCAATGCAGTGCTATCAATTCAGTTTTTATGTTCTTAATATATCTCTAGGAGAATTGCTGGATGGAAAGATACTGCCTGGCAAAATATATATAAAAAAGCAAATTTGAAAATCTTTCACAAAATAATTTTTAAAACTTGAGTAGAAAAGGCTTTTAATGAAGGAAAAGTTATGTTTCACTTTAGATTAATAAAAATTTTAGATATGAATATTCAAGAATTTTTTTGAACATGACCATTTTCAGATTAAACATTTTAGAGTAACAGAAAAAATATCACAGAGAATATTGCTGTTGGATAATGATAGATTTGTCTTGAATGCCTTGAATAGATTACCTCAAAAGTGTTGTTGAAAATAAATCTGAAAGAAGATTGCATGTAGCTTAAGATCCAAATTGTGTCTACTTTTTTACACTGACATTTAAAAAAGTTATACTTCTGTGATCCTTAAAAAGATTTTTTTTCTCCCAATTTTTTTTTTCCCAGTTATAAATGGTCTGTCTGAAGACTTGGTTGAAAATCTAATGTAGTGAAATTCAATATTTTAAAAGGATTTTAAGCAACAATCTGGATTATTTGTTCATGTTCGTCTGTTACTTAATGGAGTCTTTTGCATACATCATTACAATACCATAAGGCTATGTCTCATGTATTCTTATGATGTACTTTTAAAAAGGAAAGTTCCTTTCTAGAACAGAAGAAATCGAGACCATCGTATACATTTAATTCCCCAGTTCACATTAAGAATAAGTTTTGAAACAAAGCAAGGCATTTTTTGCCTAATAATCAGGTATAATTTTTAAATTATAAGCAATAATTTGTAGTGAAATTAATTAGTTAATGCCCTTTTTTGTTTAGATATAGGAACTGACATTTTAACCGAAGAGTAGATAAAAATTTATAAGAATATAAATATTTTATTTATAAAAGTATTTTATTTTTATATATTTATTTAAAAATATTTTTAAGTATTATATTTATTTTAAAAATATTTTTAAGTATTATATTTATTTAAAAATTTATATACTTTTATAAAAATAATTTATGATTCAAATTGGTTCAGATTAGTTTTCATAAAATATTTTAGGACAGTGGTTTTCAATATCTTTTTATTATTTTCTTGCTGCCCATTACAATAAAAAATTCCATCCACTTTTCTTTCCATCATTAATTAACACATATTCTTCAATTTCTTATTCGGTTTATTAAATATTAACACTATGTATATAGTAATGTTTTTTTTTTCACTTTAAACTAAATTTTGAAAGCAATATTGTTAATTTTTAATGTAATCAAAGCAATAATGCTAAACAAAAGCATAATTACTTGCAACCAATCAGAATGCTTCTTTTTAAAAATATTAGAACTATAGATGATATGTTATTTAAATCAAGTAAGCAACGAAACCTATTGATTAAAGAAAAAGAAATTAAATTTGTATTAATTCTTTAAATGCTTAAATAAATAGTCCTTTTCGATTTTTAAATGTTGAACTTCCTTGTGTGATAATATGCCTCTTTATGTAAGAAACACTCTGTTTTTCATTTGACAGAAATTTCTTTCAAAAATCTTTAAAAGAATCAAAGGATTTGATAAAACGAACGCTTTAAATAATGTAAAAGTGCTATTACTAAATGGACAGATAGCGCAGCATATCAAAGGAATAGAATTTTTTAGCAAGCTTCGCTGTAGGGTAAGATTTCTCTCTATGCAAAATTTGCTGCTTTGAATGCTTCTTTTTAGTACAAAAAATGTTTTTATAAATTTTTAATGATAAATAAATTCTTAAGAAGCAGTGACATTTGTAATGGAGGGTAATCTAATTTTTAATACTAACTATTTTCACTAATTCGTACTCCGAAAAATATGTAGAACTCTATCAAATATTTTTAATCTTATCATTTTAGTTCATCATAATGGATTGTTAATACCGTTTGTAATAATTAGTTTCTAAGTATTGCTGTATATTTTCTTGAAAGCTTAGAATTAAGTTTAAAAGTTGAAAGCTATCTGCTTTGTGCATCTTTTTTAATATATAAAACTAAATTAAAGGATCATATAACAGAAATGATAATAAATGTTTAAAAGAGTAAGAAGGTGCATTTGTTAAGATGTTTGTTGATAGATTTAGATAATAAGATAATAGGCTTATCTTTCCATATTGGTTTATGAAATCAATGTAGAAAGATCCTGGACTTTTCTTTCTACGTGCACTTTTCTTTCTTATTGGTTTATGCTCAATAATTTTTTTCTTCCTATACACAACAAAGTATAAATTAATCGGTATATGTATATATCTATATATATAAAAAAACTATATATTATTTTATCATTCATATAGATGAATGTGAACATAAATAAAATAGTATACGTGTGTGTGCTGTCCAAAGTTTTTACATCTTATTTAGTGCTGTTTTTCTTGTTAAAACGGCTATTCACCCTGGTGTACAATCGAGACAATATTATCCATTCGTGCCAGCAATACGAGACGTGTTTAAAAGAAATATTGAAAGGACTTAACTACCATTCGTTTTCCATTTTTTAATACCTTTCCGTTGGCGATCGTAAAACGTATGCTATCGAGAAAATATATCCGTAATCCTCCCTTCCCTCGAGTTGGCCTAAAGCTGTACCAAGGCCAACAGTTGCTGAACTTCAGTTTCCGTATAGGAGACTCTGCAGTCCACATTTAGCCATTTTATACGCTGTTAATGGGAATATTTCCCGTAAAGTGGGGTCGGGTTTTTTCCCCTTCTGGCTGGGAATTATGGAAGATTATTTATTGTATGCGTAGATAACGTGATGTGCTTTCCTTGCTCGTGTGATTAATGGAATATTCTCCGCAGAGTGGTTGGGTGTGTCGAGTTTTCAGTCTGCGCTATGTATCGGCTGTCAGGAACCCTGTACGATGCTGGTACTTGGTGCGACTTGAAAGGTTTTGCCCACTTTCAAAATGATACTGAACAAGTAAACGGAACACGTTTGGTAATTGTAAAAAAAAAAAAGAAAAAGACCATTTCCCAATTAACGAATGAGAAGGTTTTGTACCAGTTGAAGTTTTGCTGTTTTCTTTTCAGCAATATGAACGGTATGAAAAAAATTAATTAGAAAATAAAAATATAAAAAATTACCGTTAATGTTTGAAAATTATTCGCACTGTGAAGTGTGTGTAAAAAATGTTGTTATCTGAGGTTAAAATTGAAATTGGCAACGTAACATAATGTATTCATATTTGCCGATTGAACAAATGTTAAAAAAATTTTCAGCATTCAAATTGTGTATTTGCTCTTTTTTTTTCTTTACTCAATTGTGGTACTGGGAAAAATGCGTTGCCTAATTAGTTATTATTATTTTTTCTATAGAAGGAATTAAATAGTAAACATTTTCCGAGTACTATTTAACTAATAAAAGATTTTTCACTATTATTTGTCCACTAATTATAAAGAACTGATTTAGGGAGGAGAGTCGCCCTCGAAAATTTGCTCCGATTGCTGACTTTTTCAGTAATTTTATATATTATGATATTTACTAATAAATTTTGAAGAATTTGTGAGATAAATCCAATGACTTTTATTGAACTCATATATCTATAAAAATAGCTTCTTTATGACAGAGCATTTCTTACCAATTTAAAAATGTAGTATTTGCATTCTCTTAAAACCCATTGCTCTAAATTTGCTTATAAAAATACATGTACCTAAGTAAAAAAATGAAATGAAACTGTGAATGAATGACTGTTAAATGAATGACTGTGAATGAATGACTGTGTGAAATGAATGACTGTTATGAAAATAACAGTACTAAAGCAACATATACCAAAATATAATAGAATAGCTTAAAAACAAGCAAAGGAAAATTATACATTTTAAGCAAAAAAAGATGCTATATTTGTAATGCATTAAATTTTATTTTGTCTCAATAGTAGAATAGCTTCTCAAAGATCTTATATTGTGGTTCCAAGACAGTTTTTTATAAGTCTCAATCCTGAGAAAAGTATGTATTGCTGTATTTTAAGTATGCTGTGAAAGAATCACTATCTTTGTTAATGGTTGCAATATTGAAGGATACATTTTAATTGCTTCTTTTATAATTTAATTTTAACACTTATTCTCAGAATTTTGGAAAATAAAAATATTTAAAGAAAAGAGTCAGAAAACGTATTTCTAACTCTGACACCGATTCCCGACTCTTTCGAAAATACCCGACTCCGAATATGACTTCCTGCTTCTGTTTACAATAAAAGAAGGTGAAGATCTTCATAATTTAAAAAAGAATCGCTAGATTTAAAACAAAACAAAAATATGACCTGTTTTATAGTTTATAAAAATAATTATCATACTTAAAAAAAACGTCTTTAATAGTGTAAGTACAGAAAAATATTAAAAAAAAAATTACTTTATTTGGATGGTTATTATTTCTGTTTCAAAACTTCTCGTTGAAAATAAAATTACTCGTTTTTTTAAGTTTAAAAAGGAAATAACATATTAGAAACGTTTATTCAAAATTGTTCAACTTTAAAAGTATTTTCAGCTCTTTAGAGCTTAATTAGCAGTGAAATAATTTAATACTACTACTTTATATAATATTTTTAATAGTCTATGCATTCGGATCATAATTCTTTCTTGACAGTAAATAGCAAGAAAATATGTTTTTGAGAAAGGTTACAATTTATAATAAAATTTTAAACAACTCTTTAATATGAAAAGAATATTAAAGGACATTAACGTTTTCTTTTTAAATTATTATTTTTTCGACGATTTTTATCATCAAAAATTTGTTGTTGTGTTTATTCATGGCATAATGATGACATTTTAATGACTGAACAAAAAATATGTATTAATTAAAAACATGGAATCTTAGTAAGAAACATCTTGACGTAAGTACTGTGAATAACATTTACTGTCTTATACCGCTATGATCAAAATTTAATAAGTTAAGAAACACAAGATAATGTTTTTTCAGATGCTTATTTTTTATTACTTGAAATATGTGTTTTACTCATCTTACTCATAAGAATCAAAACAATTGAAAATGTCAAAGATAACTTAAATTTTTATGTAGAAATATAAGTTCTTCAGACCATAAAACTGTGCTCAAAAAAGCAGAAAATACTTCCATAATAGCATTTTCCTTACTTGAAATTGAATGTGTTGATATCCAATTTAAGTAAATTGAAAATATTCTTAGAGAACAAACTCTGTATTAAAATAAAGTTAGACCTGGTAGATATATACTGGGAAAATGTGTTTCTTTAAAATTTCTAAAGGAAAATGGTTTTCTTCTTTACTTTCAAAATGCGTGCAGTCTAGAAGTGAGTAAATTTTCTTTTATAGCCACCAACATTCTCTACATTTAGATTTAAAACTCGCATAAAAGAACATACCGCATGCTAAATTTGCACCAATCCTCTGGAAATGTTCGAAACGATATTTAAGGTCTGCGAGCTTGAAATCACACGATCCTAGAACCAAATCTAATAGCATCGTGCTATCTAAGAGACAAGTATAAAAGAAAGAAGCAAGGTGGATTCAAATGTCCGAAAAGCTTCAAGAGGTTCATTTCAAGAAACTCTTGGGTAGCTATATAGCAGCATTGCAGGTGGAAAAGTTAAGTCCTTTGCGTTTCTGAAAGGCGAATGCTTCAGGGAGAGATTGGACCTTGAATAAATGATGAACACTAGCCATTAGGCATGCTAGTGGATGGCGAGGAACATCGTGTCTATCAGTCACTCATTTTGTTTTTGTTCAGCTACAACAAAAAGCACCCCTCAAACTGATGCCAAGTTCGTATCTTCTCATTTAATGCGTATGAGGTGTTAATGTGTCTCGAATGAAAGAAAGCTGCGAGTTGCTGTCAGTTCTTGTCCTAGTTTGCGGACAAGACATTTAGGATACTATAATCATTGATGAGCCCACAGTATTTTTTATGTAATCGTGGTATTATAAAAGAAAGGGCACTAGGAAGTTCCTAGAATTTTCTTTGTACTGCGAAACATTTATATAGGTGTAACTTGAGGATATATATAAATTGCTTCAATACAAATTTAAATATTCATGGTCCTAAAAGTTAAACGTGACCTTCGGTTCAAAGATCTTATATTTTATTTGTTCCTTAAGATAAAGATAAAATAAAACAAAACAAAGAAAGGTACCTAAAATAATACTTTCAAAACAATTCTCATTTGTGGAAATATATTATATTTAGTGTTTTAGTATAAACATTATTGATAAACATTTAATAATATATATTGTTTTAAAATAAGTAAATTGATATTTTGGCTTTCTCAAAAACACTTTGTGTTTTTTGTTTTCTATTTTAATATAGATGTATAAAATTTAATTCACAAAAACTTTGTGTTTTAAACTTTTGTTTTATGAAACATTTCTCACAATTTTTCATTTTACAATATTTTAATTTGTCTATTATTTGAAAGGCATTAATTCCAGATAGCAGTTCAAATTTAAATCCACTAATTATTTCTATTAAAATCTCGTGTGGCTTGAAATTATCTCTTAATAATTAGTTTTAATTTATTTCATGTACACTTTTCGTTCTCTATTTTAATATAAATGCATGACATTTTGATCCAGAAAAACTTTGTGCTTGACACTTTTGTTTAAGTAAACATTTTCTCAATTTTCATCGTGCAATATTTAAATTAATTTTAAATATGAAAGGCATTAATTTTATATAGCAGTCCAAATTTAAAACAGTAATTGTTTCTATTAAAACCACCGATTTCGTATAGATTAAAATCATCTCTTAATGATTAGTTTTAATTTATTTCATGCATAATTTTTTTAATATAGATGCATAAAATTTAATCTACAAAAAAACTTTGTGTTTGAAACTTTTATTTTATGAAATATTTTCCCCGTTTTTTTCATAGTGCAATATTTTAATTTATTTTAGATTTAGAGGACATTAATTCGAGCTATCAGTCATTTAAATTCACTAATTATTTCTATTAAAAGCTCATATAGCTTGAAATGATCTCTTAATTATTTGTTTTAAATCATTTCATGTACAATTTTGATCCTTTATATATATAACTTAAATATTATTACTTAACCAATGAGTATTTCTATTGATAGAAAGATTTATTTTTAGACATTTTAAGGGATATTCTAAAAAAAGGCAACATTTGATGGAATAATTTGGATTCCTCCTAGTAATATAGAGAGTGACTTATCTTCCCCTGATTGTACTAACTATCACAGTAGATTCAGAGATGAATTCACAGTTCAGTCCCTTGGAATTCGGATTAGCAGCAATTAGTTACTTCGACCATTATAGCACGAAACAGGGGATGCCATTCCTCTCGCTTTCCATAAACAACGTGTTTTTCTTATGTCAATCATGTTAATTGCCAGGAGCGAAACATTAGTATAAACTCATAGCAAAGGAATATTTTTGAACTGAGCAATATCATGCAAAGATTTTTAAAGTTAACACTGATTGGATCTTTCACGTATCGAATTTCCAAAGCAGGCTAATGAAATCATTCTACCCATTCCAGAATTATTCAGTTTTAAGTTTCAGGAGACAAGTTGTGAGATTCTTAGAATTCTTCTGGCTTCCATTTGTTTTGTTTATGATTAATTTCAACGTATTTGTTACTAATTTCAAATTTTTGATCGTCTCTGTTTGTTACACGTGTCTGAGTTTTGAGTTGAAAATGTTGCAGAGATAATCATGTAACATCATCAACAACATATGTTGCCGTGTTAATTTCAAGTTCAGTCAGAGGAAATAAAAGATATTGTAAGGAATTAAATTTTATTACATTTAATAAGACATTATATTTAATGTATATGTCATTTAAGAAGAAAAATGAATTATCTTTGAATATTAAAGACATAGGTGAAATGATGTCGCATATACTTTAGGCTTGATTTGTCGCTCTACGATCATTTTGTGTATATCGAGACTTACAGTTTAATGCGGATTCCGAACCACTAACAAACATCCATGCCTGTAGTACCAAAGGCCAGAGAGCTAGCCAATTGGCCATCAGGCCGCCATGTACCTTAGGTGTGGATAATTTTATATCATTTTATTAAGAATTAATTATAAAAAATATACTATGTATAAGACTTTGAGATAATGTATAATAATAAATTATTCACAAGTTTTCTAAGAAGAGAACAGTAATAAATATTCGCAGGCAAAAATTTAACTTTTGGAAAATTTGAATTTAGATAAAAAGTTACTTGACACTTAAAATGAAAAAATTAAATACTAACTTATACAGAATAAAACTTTATATAAGTTTAGGTAACTTCAACAAACAATTGAACGATAAAATAAGTAAATTCTTCTTGTATTGTTGTAAAGTTTAATGAAAAAAGAGAATAAAATAAGACGATATTAAAGAAACGCGTGGTAAAATAACAAAATTAATTAGAGCTTCTTGGATTAAATTGAATATTAATTAAATTAAGTTTGATACAAAATAATTTACGAAACATAATTAAGGTATAACTTGAAATTCAGAAACATCAATATTTTTCAATTAAAATAATGATTTACATTCCGTTTAAATTGGTTTTCATTTTATTTAAAGAGTAAAACTAAATAATTTCTGAAATCAAACAAAATTTGGGAAACTGTTTTGTTAAATTAATAAAAGAGATTAAACATTGTTCGATAAAAATTATTTGCTTTTAAATTAAATTAGAAGCTTCTTTAAACAAGACGTTGTTTAAAAATTTGTCAAGATAAACTGGTTTTTACTTTAACTATTTTTAGATGGCAAGTTTCTAAAGATTAATTTTAAAACAAAATTCTGAGCTAATGTTTTAACCAATCAAAACTTAAAAATATTATTTATATCTAAGTACTTAATAAATATTTTAACAAAGAACGAGCACACATATTTCTTACGTCTCGCGAAAAATAAAAGTAGTAATTCCAATGACATTTGGTATAAGTTAAATCTAAAACAAAAATAACAGAAATAATAGAAGTTTACCAGTAAATCCTTTTCTTATACTGTCATGAAACTGTTCGTCCTCTTCCTTTTTCTAAGCTGATAGAATAAAAAAAAGAAACAACCGAACGTAGACAAATCGAGATCATTTGAAGTGAACAAAGTAAAGCTATTGCACCAGATTTTCAACTCCCACGGTTTTAGATTATTTAAGGCAGCACGAACATGCTAGGCGAAATGTCCAGGTGTTTACTTTTGAAATCACCAAGTATTCTACTACATTTGAGATACGCTTGATTAAGATAAAGTTTAAAAATTGACGTTAAATGAAATTCTATTGCCTTTTATGAAAGGTAAATTTCTTTATCACTAAATATTTGTTCAATATTTTGTATTGGAAAATTTTGTTTTCGTCATAATTTTAACTGCTACGCGACTTGCCAAATGATTTAATTAGTTTGTAACTATTTTAATAAATTTGTTTTTCAATTTACGTAGAAGTGTTCGATTGCTTACAGTTTCTTCTGAAAATATTATTTTTTTATTTGTTCAAAGATTTCTTTTGTACAAGGTAACCTTTCTTTCCTTTTAAACAAAATATTGTATTGTATACATTATATTGTATTGTATAAATTATATTGTATTGTATACATGTGTACAAATATTGTATTGTATTGTATTGCATACATGCGTATTAAACTACATATTAATATGTTTAAATTGTCATAATTTAAAATGGAACTTGAAATCTTGATCTTGAGAAAGAATGTTTTGAATGGTACTTCATTTTAGAATAACTCTTTCTTTTACAGGAGTAGTATATTTTACTTTACATAAATACATGAAAAATATGAATTGAATATAATTGAAACTTGAATTAAATATAAGTGGGAAAGATACTTATTACTTGAAAGATTATTTTATTTTATTTTAAATAAAATATTGTATGCATGCTTATTAAACTACAGATTAACGGATAATATGTGTAAATTACCATAAATTAAAAGAATCTTAAAATCTTGATCTTGAGAAAGAATGTTTTTGGAATGATACTTCATTTTACAATAACTCTTTCTTTTACTGCATTAATAAATTTTACTCACGCATTATGTAAATACATGAAAATAAATTTGAATTAAATATAATTCGGAAAGATACACAAGATGATTCTTTCTTTTTGTGGCCTTACTGCAATATTTCTCATTGATTGTGTATTAAAATTTTGAATTTTATATTAATGGTAATGAATTGTTTCAAATTACAGTGTAAAATTATAAATATATATTTTTATATATTTATATGTTCCCATATATTTTTTTCCTTGACAGATTCTTTACGTAAAAAGAATTACAAGAAAACTATCGGTTATTCTTATTATTTTCTGTGAAACATCGAAAAAAAAAAAAAGATGTGGTTTTTGTCTCTAAAGCAAGAGTCCATATCAAATCGTTAATGTTTGTTTGGTTTACTGCAAAAGTAATACTGCAAAAGGAAAGAAAAATGAATTTCTATTATTTTTAAACTATTTAGTAAAACACATAGGTGGTCAATCTTTTATAGTTGATGTGCCCTTTTTTTCTTTTCCAGTTAAGATATGTCATTTAAACTTAAACCATAACTAAACGTAATTTAAACTTAAACCATAGTTAAATTTAAATGTTATTAAACCATTTTAAGACTTTTTTAACTATAGTAATATGGATATATCTGACAGTTTCTTTTACTAATTTTGTAATGTAGTTAAATCGGTTACAGAAACCATCAAACAGTTTTCAAAATTGAATCCGTCAATAGCACAGTAGTTTTCTCTTAATGGTTTTCATTGATGAAAATTCGTATTTGTGCAGCTGCCTTATTTATGTATGTATTTAGTTCCAAAAAGATATATATATATATATATATAAATTTGAAAAAATTTTCATAGAGCAATAACGATCACAAGAAGTTAAACTATATCAGAAGCATTTTGAGACTCATGAAAGTTTATTAAATTTCCTTTTTAATCAAAACTGGTTTTGAAATAAATAATTTCCTTTCGTGCATTACTAGACATTGTCAGTTTTTTTGCTCAGTAGGTGTAAAGGGATATATGAATAGTTCAGAAATCTATTCCTGTATAATTCAATAAGTTATAAACAAATTAGAACTCCATCGTATGTTATGATAACAGAGTCGGCTGTAAACTGATTGAGTTGCTGGCAATACATGTCAGTATTTGTCAATGCCGGCTACTTCAAGATTAATCAGTTATAATCATTGGGCATTCAATTCAGTGGTAGGTTTATTGGTAGGTTCAGATATGAATTATATATAATTTTTTTTATTAATTTTTCTACCCCTTCAATTCAATTTTGGAACAATTGTTTTGAATTGAATTTTAAACAGATGTTTTAGATTGTACCACAGTTGGCCATTATTGTTGGATAATAAATGAAATTATATTTGTGACTCAAATGTAATTTCTAAAAGTCTTAAGCTGTATTTGATTGTTAAGCTGCACTGATTCATACCAAGGAGGTGTATTTAGTTGTTTTAGATTGTTATACTTTAATTTCAAGGTAATTTTTTAAATAAAAATAAAAATTATTTATATATTTGACGAAAAATATCAGTAACGTTACTTTAATTCTTAGGCCAGTAAAAACTTTAGATGTAAAAATAAGTTCATTAATGCAATGAATCTAATAATTAATGCAATCCTTATAATGTAATAAGTTTCATTAGTGCTTTAATACAATGAGTTGACCCAATTTGAAGCAAATGTTTTTATGTCTATGTAATGGTTAGGTACGATTAAGCACATACCATGTTTCCGCATGAACCACGTTGTTCCATGCAACTATTCACAAAACATTCGATATGAAATTTAAAAAAATCAATTCATAAATGTGCCAACAAAATGTATTCCGTATAAAATCTCCCTTTCATATTAATAAGGGGATTTTTAATACTATCACTACGAGAGTAATTTATCAGATTTAATATGTTTTACACAATTTAGTGAATACCATTTCGAAATGTACAGGTTTATAACAGAAAAATTACTGTGATTATTATTACAGAAAAAGGTTATTATGATATATAAAGAATATGATTATTATTTTAAAATGTAATGCGAAGAAATAGGAATTTACATTTTCAATACAATAGAAAAAAAATTCCCAAAAGAAAATGGTAAGGCCGTGATTGGCCAAGTGACAGCGCTCTGGCGCTCGGGGCCACAGGCTTCGGGGTCGAGTCCCGGGGTGCTGTGGGTGTTTGTGGTGGTTCGGAATCCCCTTTAAGCCGTAGGTCCCCGTCTAATATGACTGTTGGGAGTAGGGATGACAACCTTGCCTGGTAAAAAGTCAGCGTCACGCAGCCAAGTCAGACTTCTAACTACAGGTGCTCCATCACAGCAGAAGCTGCCCCTCCTTCCATGAGACCACATGGCTTCTTGGACTTGGTCTAGATGTTGCTGTCTACCAAGTGGGATAAAGAACAACAAAAATGGTAAAAAATAAATAAATGCGAAGTATCGTTATATTTTTAATACTACATAAAATAGAAGTGTTATAAAAATATAAAAAAAAAAATTTTATTATATTAGAAAGAGGAATAGTAAAAAAAAAGATACATAATTTATAAAGCAATAATTGACAGGAAATTTATATATTATTCTAATAAAATAAATGTTTTAATTTATCGTTGTATAATTTAGGATTTTGTATAAGTTAATTTTTGTGGATAAGATAAAAGATTACATTATTCATTATTCATAAGGTGACAGCAAACATAGAGTAGAATTGTTAAAAACCGATAAAAATGTTCCAGTTAACATAAAATAACGTATAATAAATAATATAGTACATAATGCATACCATTTGCGCAAATATATATTATAAAATATATTCATGAAATATTAAGGAAAAAGTTTGCCATGAAATCATTATCGAGTGTTAACATGAGAATCATCATTTAAATATAAGATATTAAATAAAACATTGAAAAAACTCAACTCCTCCAAATTCCATTTTTTAAAGAGGAAGCTATTAGCACAGAAAGAATTAATCCATACATGGCACTTTATACCATTCTTACGTAAGAAAAGAGATCTTTCGCAATCAAATATAATAAAAATGAAAATTTTGTTTAAAGAAGCATTGATTTTTACACATCAAACACTGCTTTATAAAAGTTTATCTGATACATCTCAAAATTACTCAAGTAAAGCAAAAAATCAATTGACTTTTCCTCTTTTAACTCTTACTGAAGAGTTTGAAGTAGCTCTTTATTGAATTAGTAATCTAAAATAATGTATTTTTACTTTACTTTCATTATAAAAATTTTAAAAGAAAAAAATGACTCTTAAAGACCTCAATCGAAATTCAATGCGTCGTTTAAAGACTAGAAGGAGTAACGATTTTATGTTTTTGTTAATAATATAGAATATGAAACTGTTTCAGATGCTCATTAGAATGGCTGTATATTTTTCTTAGCTCAATTATTTAAATTTAATTTAAGCGTTTTTTTTATAAGTCAGAAAGCATTAATTATTATTTGGTCACATTATCAGCTTGGATAAAAAAAAAAAATAATAAAAATAAAAGCTCATTTATTAAGTTGACTGAAATACTTCTGTTTGTTTGTATTAATCGTATTATCGACTGATGTTATATTTTGTTTTGCTTGAAAAAATTATATAATTTACTAAAAATACTGTAGAATTATTTGTAATGCAATTAGTGAAAGTTAAATTATATTGATTTGGAAATTAGTGGTTTATATAATTTAGCAAATTTTCTAAGGAAATCTTTTTTTAATAAAATATAACTTATTTGCTATTTTTAGTATGTCTTTATTATATACATATTTATAAATCATAAATGGAGCTAACACTAATTTTTGCAATTATTACATTTCGATTACTCAGTTTCTTTCATAGTTTGTCATTTATATTTTGCCACAGATAAAAATGTATACAGAACCAAACTTTATTTTTGGAAAGTAAGCCATTGTTTCATATTGTTGATTGTTAGAAGAAAAAAAGTACTTAATCGAATTAGTCTTAAGTTCTGCTTGATTTTATATAACCTAGAATATGGCCAATATTATTCTTGAGCACCACGATATTTGATTTTCTTGTACTCCTCAGGGTATACGTCCGCAACAACAACAACAATGGCTAAGCCGTTCCTATATAATATATGCATTGTTAAAGTTTTAAATTTAAAAAGAAATATATTTTTAAAAAAGACACAGAGAGGAAACGCATCAAATCATGGATTTTAAGATTTTTCTTTAAAATTAGATACTTTAAAAGAATATATTTTTAAATTGTCCATTATTACTAAAAGTGATATAATATTTCCGGTTGATTCGGGATACACGCTATACATCAGAAATTAAAAATAACAATATTTATGTTTAATAATTCAAGAAACATTCCGTTGCATATAATTGGTGCATCAAATTGTCTATAGATGAAAGCAACTAAACTTAGTTAGAAACTAAAAACATAATTTTGCTATAAGAAATTATTTGAAAGACTAAGTGGTTAAAACTTAATCTTCAAAAATTATTATTCTCTTTCAAAATAAATTTCAAGAATCTATAATTGTAATTCGAATATATGAAATATTATATCTTTTCAAGGTATGCATTATCAGAAAATGGGGTCATATATAGATATCGAAAATAGATAACCTTCACAAGAAAGAGTAATGCACTTAATTCACTTAAAGATAAAAAAAAAGTATGAAAAGAAGCTTTGTAGTTTTTAGCATTTATGATTCAGTATTTTAATCGGACTTAGCATTGTTGTTGTTATAAAATATTCTAAAATTCAGTGTGTTTAAATACCTGGCAAAATTTAATAACTGGCATATATTTTGTGTCTTTTAATGATATAAAAACGGCTTTGCTGACAAGACCTTTTATCATACTACATTTCTTGATCATAAAAAAATTTAAATATCTTTGCTTAGTAAAAGACTTTATAATAAAGACTAAAAATATATTTAACTGCTACAGAATTGCATGAAGAACGATAAATTTTGAATTAGGAGTTGCGGTTGATTCAGTGAAAAAGGATAAGCCCTTCTTTTGAAAGGATTTTCAGTTGCCCCACAGTATGTTTTTGACCTAATGATGTGTCGTCATCTTAAATCCTTTTTCAAAAACTTATGAATTTTAACAACTATTGACATCGAGGGCTATTGACATCATTCACTGAATCATTTGATTAAAAGAAATCCATGAGGATTAGTGAACCAAACTAGCAGGGGAGCTAGCTAGAGAAAGCTAACAGGAACAATAACCTTCTAGTGATTAAAATATCATTTACTAAACCATAATAATAATTAAATAACTTATTTACTTATACTCTCTTAAATACATACAGTGCTACTCTAAATAACATTTGAAATTCCCTTTAATTACAAAGCAGCCGTCTTTAAAGGATCTGAATTAGAGAAAAACATTGTTAAGTTCGTATAACTACACACTACAACCGTCTGGCTTGATTCAGGCTTGCGTGATTACGATTCTGTATTTTCTATCGGAAAACAAGAGAAAAAAATAATATCTGCTTGTAGTAAAAGGCCAACTGAGCTCCTATAATTTACTCTTTCTTTCGCACTTGACAAAAGCTACCTCGGGATTGTGTCACTTGCGCGGCTTTCGACATTTTACACGGCCCTGCCTACGATGGGAGGGTGTGTCTGGCCCTAACATAGCGACACGCAAGAGAATTTTAGGAACGCGAGCTTTCCCAATTGCCATTGACATCTCCCTGTGAGCTATCACAATATGATAATAATTTATAATTGATCTTCTTTGAGTTCTGATATCTTTCAATATTTTCCCTTTTTCTTTTCTTTCACTCATATGACTGAAACTCCCCCTTTTGTTATTTAAGTCAGGAAAATAATTAGACTTTTTGTAAGCCATTCGCTCTTTTGAAATCGTCACGGAATAAGTTTTTATTTTTATAAATTTCTTAAAAGAAATGGTTTTTTAAGAAAGCTCAACTTAGCTTAGTTTGTGAATGATATATTTTCTTTTGAAAACTTTTGAAAAATCTATTTTAAATGCCAGATATTTTTAGTAGGAGGAGTAGCTTAATGTTCATATACATAAGGTCTTTACCCCTTCCCCTTCCAGATAATTTTTAAATATACAAAAACAAATTAACTGTATGTAGTTAATGCCTTCATAACTTTGTTAGTTAACTTATGGAAATCCCGCTAAATTTACTTAAATATTGAATTTAATTTGCGATATGAGCAAACGTATCATTTTTAAAATTTTTACTAACGACCACATAGTATCCACACTCTGTATGATATGTTGATGAGGATAAATACTATAATCACATTAAGCAACAATAAGAGAGAACATTTAAAACAATTTGATAATTAACAGGTGCTTAGTAAATTTAAAAAAAAATAACTGTGGAAGTATGAAAATAGTAAAACAATTCTATTCCATAAATAAATAAAATTTAGGAACAGAATGTTTCAATTTCAATATGAAACAGCTAGGTTTCAAATTTTCTGCCTGCAAACACATGTTACGTGTATTTTAACCAACATAAATGTAGCTTCTGTTAAAAAAAATCTAATAACAAATACAAACATAACATAAAGAATTCATACAAAGAGAACTAAAAGATGGAAACATATTAACAAACATATTAGCTCCAAATTTTTAAAGGTATTGTACTGTACGAAAAGGTATATGAAAAGGAAATATACTATACGAAAAGGTACAGTATATTTATCCTAAGTCAAATACATCAAGTTCATAACCCACTTCTGCTTATTTTTATGAAAGGTAGTAAGCTTACAGGATTAGAAAATATAAATAATAAACTATCTATTCAGCTGTCTGAAAAAGTAATTATATATATTTAAACTTTAATTTCTCTCTATTAATAATTTTTTTTATCAAAAGAGCTGCTACATGATATGCGACAACTGCAAAAAGTTGGTGACGGCTTTAAAAATATAATGACAATTTATAATCACGTTTTGAAACTGAAGCGATATACATAATATCTTCGAATGCATTAAATAGATTCTGAATCATATATTTTCTTAAATTACAATTAAAATCAAATTGAATGTAAATCCTCTTTGTCCAATTGTCTGTCTTGCCACTACGTGTCAATTTAGACAGCCAACACTGAAACACGTGTAAATACTCTCTTCAGTCAGAATCGTGTTTATTTGTTACGTCTGCTTGACAATGACCGATGGCCAAAGTCATGCGTCATCGAATTTGCCACCAAACTACCAATTGCCTCTTCGCAGACCTTTCAACTACCCACTCATCCCGACCTCAAATTGCCCAATTAGGGGAAGAGTTGATTATATCTTTCCCCAGCAAATGCTTTAATCTAGTGGATTTCAAATGTTCTGTTTCCCTCTTACCATTTCCAGCGTGGATGTTATATGCTTGAGTTCACACTTCATGCGCCCGATTTAGAACTTCTGAAACCTATCATTCAATTTGAACGTTCGTACAGTTTGAAGCAGAGTGGACTTAATTGGGGTTAAATTTTGAGATAAAATTTTTTTGACTTATCTTATTTTGTTTTTAAAATGGTATCAGAATTTTTATTTGATTCTCAGTTTGTAAAACTTTTAGAAAACATTATTTCAAGAACTTTTATTGGTGTTTTTTTATGTAGTAATATATAAAATAATATATATTTTTAACACAGTTATCCATTCTACTTATTCGATTCTCATATAGTAGAATTGTATTATTAATGTGGATTAGAATTATTCAGGGAACATTACAGGATTTATGTGCACATTATGATCACAAGAAATGATAATGCCTTTAGATAGGACATTCAGGGATAACTGCGTTTGTGTGTTGCATTGAATACTATGATTCAATGTTAGAATTTGTTGCTGAGTTTTGATACAGAATGAATTTCTGTGGAATTTTGAAATAAAGTTCATTATTCATATCATTTTGCCTTTAGAATGCAATCCGAATATTTTATACTTTTATTTGTGAAGCTTTTGATGAAACATTCTTCCGGTTCTTTTATTGATGTCTTTTATGCACTGATAATATGCAATAAAATATTATATTTTTTGATGGATTTAATATGGATGAAACAAGTATATCCCAACATCGAAGAAATGAAAATATTTTAATTTAGTGTGCTGAAATGTCTAATTATTTTCATCCTAAAAATTTTTCTTCGAAAACAAAATTCAATAATTTAATAAGTAACCGTAACAAAATCAGTAACTTAATAAGTAACCGGAACATAATCAATGACACACGCATGCAACGAAATCTTGTCTATGAAACACTACAAAAATTACTGAGCAATCATTTAAAAAAAAATCACATCCCTTCCATAAAGAAAGAATAAGATAAATTTTTCAGCTTATTATTTTTGAAGAAAAAAGCTATACAAAATATTTCATAGAATTTCAAAATAAGAAAAAGCTGTTATTAAAAATATATATCCAACAAAATGACATATTTTAAATGACACAAGTATTGAAATGTCTTTGAAACACTACACAAATTACTGAGCAATCATTAAAAAGAATCACATTCTACTCGTAAAGAAAGAATAGGATAAATTTTCCAACTTATTATTTAAAAAAAAAAAAAAAAAAAACTACAAAAGATTTCACAGAATTTCAAAATAAGAGAAAGCTATTATTAAAATATATATCCAACAAAATGACATATTTTAAACGACACACATGTATTGAAATGTCTTTGAAACACTACAAAAATTACTGAGACATCATTTAAAAAAAAAATCATAATCTTTCCTTAAAGAAAGAATACGATAAATTTTCCAACTTATTATTTTTGAAGAAAAAAAGCTACACAAAATACTTCATAGAATTTCAAAATAACAGAAAGATGTTATTAAAAATATATATCCAACCAAATGACATATTTTAAATGACATACGTATTGAAATGTCTTTGAAACACTATAAAAATTACCGACCAATCATTTAAAAAAATAATTCACATCCTTTCCAGTATCTCAAAAAACAAAAGATAAAAATCAAATCTCAATTAACTTACAATATACTATTCTCGCAACCATGGCAGAAGAAAAAAATCCGTTAAAGATAAAAAGGTTATAATCTTGCGAAAGAAATTAAGAGCGCGGGGGAAAAGAAGCGCCTTTTTGTAACTTACGTTTTAAATAACTAATAAGCGTTTACCGCCTAAATTGCTGGCAAGTCTCTCATGGGTACCTGACTACTAGAAATTATTAGCGCTCTGCAGCTTACTTCAAGTCCATTGGGATAGCATAGGGAAGGCAATGAGGTAAATTGCTTTGGGTCAGGTCAAGCACGGCACACTAAATACTTAAGAATTATGTGCAATTTAACATACGTTCCGTTACTTTTCATCTTACGCTAATGCGAGTTCTTTTGTTGAAAGAGCTCTTCGGGAAGAGTTTTATTTTGCTTTGATGAAGATGTCTTTAAAATGGATGGTGATTTGTTTCGCTATGTTTCCATCAACAAAATGTTTTGCAAACTGTTGCATTCAGAGATATCAGTTGTATGTTTGTCATTTGTAAGGTCATAAATAGTTTGCGGATGATAAAATGATGTTATTTTTTAAATTATTAGTTTCTTATGAAGTTACAATAAAATTTAATTTATATGTGCTAAACTTTCATAAATAATTATGTTCTCCAATTTAACACTTTTGTTTACACAAATTGTGAAAATTACAATTGAAGAAAAATTAAAAAAAAAAAAAAAAAATTGAAGGAGCCCTTGGGTAAAAATTTTATTTCAGCATTTATGAAGTTGTTTTTAAAATTGATTGTGATTTCTATCATTATTAAACAGCTTTGCTAATTATTGATTAAAAAACCAATTTCATCTTTCTTCATTAATTGATTAGGAAACGAATAGCTCACATATGACAGCTTTTCAAATTTTATTATAATAAATAAAGTGCTCTTTATTTTAATTACGATTTTTTCAGTCAATTAAGAAGAGCTTTAAAATAATAGCCTATATTTTCAAAATTGAATTATGAGCTAATATTAAGAATTGTTAAATAAATGTTGTGAATGATATAAATAATTTATTTTGCATTCAATTTGTCAAAAGACGAAATTCAAAATGCCAAATTTCAATTTCAAGAGAAAGAAAAAGACGTTAATTTATAAATTTTTAATTTTTTGTATATATTTGCTTCGAATGTGAATTGGGAATAATTTAATATTTATTTCTTTATTTATTCCAAAATTTCCAAATACCAGTTTTTTAATACGATTATTTTTAATTTCAAATTCTCCTGTTACTGGAAAATTTTAACACAGGAATTCAAAACGTATTGACAGCATGAATTTTTTCCATTTTCTATTCTTAAAGAACACTTACATTATTTACATACGTTATTGTAAATATTTTTAAAAAAAAAAATCCTCTTTCTAGATTCAAAAAGTAAAGTTTTTATATAAATAATAATACTTTTAAAGAGCCAGCATCCAAAGAGCTTCATTATTTGTTATTCACTAAAGCAAAAAGCAATAACTAAACTATTTTGAGGAAAATAAAGCAAGCTATTGAGGATTTGATTCTAACTGTTAATGGTTTAGAAATATACTATCCATTAGTACATCCTTCTGGCTCATAAGTCATGATTTATTTTCCCTGAGGGACACATAAATCAATCGCTTCTAGTGCTTTTCAGTTGTAAAAGAGGGAGGAAACAATTATTTGAAAGTTGATTAGCTCTGAACCTTGCAAAATATTTAAAGAAACATCGAAATACCATTGAGTTATAAGACGTCTTCAAAAGGTAAAATACTCATATTAAGACTTATAACAATATTTTATTTCTGCCAATTTATTACATATGGAATCTATCCGTTTTAAATATGAATATGGAATCTATCCGCTTTGCATATGAATATGGAATCTATCCACTTTGCATATGAATTTGGAATTTATCCGCTTTGCATATGAATTTGGAATTTATCCGCTTTGCATATGAATATGGAATCTATCCGCTTTGAACATGAATATGGAATCAAGTGTATAAAAAAACTTCACCTTTACTTTCTCCTTTAATAAAATAATTATATTTTTTTCCTATTATATCATGTTGCATATATGGATTTAGACTTTTTTTCTCACTTTGCTTTGAACATGGAATCTTGCCGCTTTGCATTTAACTATCAATTAATATAATAAATAAAAGGTTTTCTGGCTATCTTCACGTGTAAATCAAATCAAGCCAGTTCCCCTCAAAAGTTTTTTTTCAGATGGATAACTTTTCCTTTTTCCCTTCATGGATTTTGCAGATCTTCACTGTCCTACAAAATGCAAAATCTATAATCTCAGTGGGGAATGAAAGGAAGTCAATTTACAAATAACAATCTAAACAAATATCTTTAAAATAATAAAATATAAATATATCTTTCTTTAAATATACCTTTAAAATAATAAAATATAAATATCTTTGAAAATATATTTTTAAAAAATAAATGAGTTAAACAATTCATTATTTATAGGGCTGACGAATATATTTTGTGGAATGGCAATCAATTGTGTTATCATTGCTAAACTCTTTATTTTGCCTATGGATGCTAATTTCATATAAAAATCTTTAATATACAACAATAATGTGAGGATGTAAAAAAATACCGGTTGGTTTTATTAAAAAAAAAAAAATCTAGATCAATAATATTGCATTAATAAAATATTCATATATTAATTAGTAATTTATCAATTAATAGATACCCAAAAAATAAAGTTTTTGGTATTAGAATTTTAGAAATATACGTTTATATATATATTAATATAAACAAAAATAAAAAAAAAATAAATGTTTTGCTGATGATTAGAGGTTTACTTTTTGCTTCAATTATACCACATTAAATAATTAAACTTTTTGTATCAAATGAGAGAAATTCATTAATTTTAAATTTTAATTGAAAAAATATTATGATTCAAGTAAGAAGAAATGCATCGTATTTTATCATTGAACATCCCAAACTATAGTTGTTTACTTGAAAAAGTAACTAGAGAAACAAGATAATAATTTTATTTCCTAATATAGAAACCAAATTGAAAGACATTGAAGTACTCATCTCATTTTAAAATATCGTGAATTAAAAACGATTGAATTTTGTTGAACGGCTATTATATTTAGATAAAAATAGAATATTTTTCATCTCACAAGACGAGGATGTAAAGGAGAATGTAAAGATTTAGTTTATTTTATACTAAAATGCTAAAGATACTCTTATCCTTTGACAAAGTTAGGTTTTATTAAGGGTGAAAAATGAACCAAAGAAGTATTGGAAATTTTTGAATATAAGAAAATAGATAAAATTAAAAACGGAAAATTTCATTGCAAGAAAGTAAAATTTATTCAAGTAGCTTAGAAGAGTATTTTAATATTTTGTGATGAAAAATAATATTATCAGTCACAAACATTTAAAAATATTTCTATCAAATCTGTGTGTATTGTATATATACCGATTTAACATTTATATATACACTGAAAATATTTCGAAATTTATATATAATATATATACACCGAAAATATTTCTATTAAAAATTTTCCCATTTTAGTCTATTAAATATTTCTATTAAACAAATTATTTTAACATTAATATTAAAATAATTTGTTTTATTTTAAATTCTTTAAAATATTAAATTTTAGTTGTTAATTTGGAAATGCATAGTAGAGTATCTATGAAAAGAAGTTTGGAATTGTGAATAGTAATTTAAAATTGTGAAAATAACTTATAATTGCGAAGAATAATTTATAATTGTTAAAATCAATTTCTAATTGTGAAGAGTAATTTATAGTTGAAATAGTCTTTTTATTTGTGAAATTAAAGATAAATTACATTCAAATTCAACTTTTGGTAAAAGTTTGCAACGCATTAGAAAAATTCATATTGAATTTACTTTCAGTAATTGATTAAAAGAAGTTTAATTTATGTGACTGAAATGCTTATGAAATCTAAATCAAACACTCTTTTTATTTTTTTTTTAATTATGATGTTATTAAAAAGTTCAAAACGTGAAGCTTTTTTTAACATAAGAATTTTAAGAAAACCGATGTTATTCCATAAGAATTATAACTAATACTTTTATTACAGTTCCGATGCAGATAGCATTCAATTTTTTAATTCTATATAAATCAGTAAAATACAATATAAAAATGTGCAATAATTGAAACAATTCAAAATTACGTAAACAATATTTTTTTTCAAATCAGAAGGTTAGAAAAAGATACCATTACATAAAACGTTGAATTAATTCTATAAATCTTAAATTAAATTTCTTACCTACAAATATTTACAATATTTGTTACATGCCACATACAATATTTTTTAACACTTCTACCCAATGCACGAGCTTTATAAAGGCACTTAATTCCAGTTTTAAATTTATTTTATGGACGTAACTCATCCTTTTTGAGCAATATTTCTTCCAAACTGCCCGGGGGATGGAGACCTGATGAAATAAAATTAAGTCACTCTCAACTCCCAGTGACTCAATAAACGAGCATGACGACCCCAGTAAAAAGCCATTAGCAAGAGCCAAATATTTTTCAACGATAGATGAAACGGTCATTATAATTTTATCTTGAAGCGAGTGTCCTGCATATTTTTGGCTCTTGTGTTCAGGTGCCGTGACTAGCGGTGCGGCGAAGCGCACTTTCTAATAACAGGAAGACACAATTACTTCATGTTACCAAGTGATCGGATTTTATTTCTAAAACCGCCCTTTAGATTCGCTCCTTTCTGCTTGCATAGATAGAAATCGGCCTTTTTTTTGGCTTTTGGATGAAAGACGTTTTTGAAAAACACATTTTGGTTTAAAATGCGGAAATGCTTTCGTAAACGGGTTCATACTATTTTAAAATTTTGATTTTGCTAAAAAAAATGAAATTAAACTGAACTCTGAAGGATATGATGAAACGGCCTTGTGTATAGAGTTTTATTATAGATCTTGTGTATAAAGCAGTATTATAGACCTTGGGTATTGAGAACTGGAAGAGAATGATTCGTAACTCAACAAGTGAAACTAAACAGAAAGCTCGTGTATGGCAGAGTTAAACACGAAATATCAGCAGGTAGGAAAATCTTTTGTCAACCCAAGGAGAAGGCTAACATAGGCCTCCTCCTTGCATCATGGGGAACGTTGAATCTGCTATATATCTTCATTCTAAAGGCGAATAACTTTAGGACCGCCCCCTTCCTGAGTTCTCCTGTAAATATCTCCAAGGGTGGCATCTGCAGGGTTGAACCCTCTTCCACGAGCTCAGCTAAAGGACATTCCTGCTTACAGATTCATTGCGCCCATTCCCGGCACAGTCCAGTAATTAATCAAATGGTATATATATATATATATGTATATAAGATTTGTGAAATATAAAACCTTTTTTTTTTTTTTAGATGAAAATATATAGAGACTCTGCTTTTTCTTCAATGACCAACAGCTCCATAGTGGGCCAAGGTCGTCTGCCTACTGGCAGATTCCGAAATATGAGATGTTTTCTTTTTATGGGTAGGGTTGTTAGTCCTACATCCAACGCTTTACAATTATATTAGACCAGGACCTATGGTTTAAAGTGGATTCCTAACTGCTACAAACATCCATAGCACAGCCGAGACCCGTACTCTGTGGCACTGAGCGCCAGAGTGCTAGTCACCTCTCCATTAGGCCACTATAGAGATTAAAATGGGGATATTATTAAATATTTCAATTTGCAGACGAGTTGTATTCAATCATATTTAGCAGACTTTGAAAATTTCTAATAAATGTCTGAAGATCAATCATATGATTTTTCAGGATATTTGATTAAAATCTGAATAAAACACTAAAATTTCCTTTAGTGATTAAATTTGAATATTGTTAATTAAACAATTAATATTTGATTTTTTTAAATGATGTATTAAGTTTAATTTTTTATATGTATTGTAATCATTTAATTGGCGAAAAATGATTAATCAAAATGTTTATTCAAAATAAACCTAAAAAAATATGTCTCGGAAATATATGTTTTTTTAATGACAGATTTCTAATAGTTATTGATTTTTTGATACCAACACAGTTGATTGGGAACATTGATTTTATAAATAGAATAGCAAGTAAAAGAATAACAAAAATGATGTAAATTGATTTTGGAAACAGTACAAATGATTCTAACATTAGGATAAATAATATAAAAATTGATAAAAACGAAAAATATAATAATAAATCTCTCTTTAAATAAATAATTTTATGTTGCTAATCGCAGAAATCAATATTTTTTAGTTCAAGGCACCAAAATTACTCAATGTAAAAAAAAAAAGACATTATGAAAACATATTGTATAAATATGCATATTACATATTGTAAAATATGTAAAGAGCATATTCTTAAACATAATGTATTTCATTATTATTTTTTATTTATGCATGCATATTTTAAAAACCATTTTTAATATACTTTACCTTTTTTAAGTAATGTCAAATTTATATTTAATGCATCTCCCTACTTTAAGACGATTTATGAATGTTTTAATTTTTCATAGATCAATCTTATAGACACAATTTTTTAGCTTGAAGAAGATTTTTTTTTCTTTCCGATGAATATTTATGAAGTTATAGGACTTCAATGGTTAAATAGAAAGCAAATTTTAATTAAAAGAGATTTCTTAAAATAAAATTAATTTTCTTAAATTACATTTAATAATATGCTTTATTTTTCAAAAAGACTTTTAAGGTTTCCCATGATATTTTTAAACTTATTCATTATAATTTCTCTGCCGGTTGTTGACAGCGTTTATATTATAAAACCTGTTTACATGTAACTAGTTTTAAAGTTTTAAAATGTACATTAAACTTTAAAATGTGTTTTTATAAAAACTTAATTTTTTCAAATTATTCTCCTGTAATAAGATTTCTAATTAAAATTATACCAACGTATTTTTCTAAGACTTCACTTTTAATATCTTAAGATTAAAATAGACTATTAACTTTCAACTGATTAATGTTTTTTTTTTTTTTTTTTTTTTTTTTAAATCTGAGTTGTTTGCTTTAGCAATTTTTATAAAAACGAATTATTTACCGAAAATATCCACAAAGAGAAATGGATTACATTTAAGAAGTATTAACGAAAATTCTTAAAAAAGTTACATAGCTAAATCGCACATTGCAATTATCGGCACATTGCAATTATTTTTCAAATTTTTCTTAATAATTAATCTTCATCTTTATGGAACTGGAGCCTTTACACCTATGCCTCCGGGTACCATAGAGCTCTCTGGAACTTTTACGTATGCCCGCTGCTATGCAACAATGACAAAAAGAATTATTAAAGTTTTCAATTAAAAGTCATGTAATTTTATTATAATTAGTAATTAATTAGAGACTGTACATTTACCGTATATAGTTTAGTTTAATTTGTCGTTCATTAGCTACCAGCAATTTTGCTATTTTTTTAATTTCGCTCACCAGCAATTTTTGATCATCAGCTATCAGGCCGCATTTACTTTATATAAGCCAAGAGATTTTAGAACTTTTTCTAAAGCTAAATTACGAAAGTCGGCTTATATATAGACCCATTAATATAAAAACGTAGGTAATTTCCGTTAGCCGGGCGCAAGCGATAAATATCCAAATATCGGCTAAATAAAACATATTTTTATTTCTTTAGTTTATATTTCTTAAGTTTATGAAAAATAATTAATAATAATTTTAAATGAAATGAGTTATTCGTTTAATGAAAATGAGTTGTTTTATTTTCGAAATTGCTTATTGTTGGTTTGTTACGTCGTCGAGAAAACGAAAATCTTATATTGGAGAAATTGGCGCAAATCTAAGGGAAAATATCAAAATGTTCACCAGAAATAATACTAGAATACAGTAAATAATAAGTCATATAAATCCTTCAAAGTCAGTGTCAAAATCCAAGCAACTTTTCGTAGATAAAAGCGTAAATATTTGTTCACACATACACAGAGCGTATATGTTTGTTCTTTGTTATGATACCATGTACACAAAGGAATCCCCATTTAATTAAAGAAATAAAAACCATATCGATACACAAAAATTTAATTTTCCTAAACTAACAGACTTTCGCTAGCTAGAGGATTTAGGTTTTATCACAGACATAACTGAGGAATTGAATTATTTAAATAAAACATAAAAATTTAAACATATAGTTTGAAAGATAGAGCCTGTTAATTCGTTTATAGCTAAACAAATAACAGACTGTATGAGGATATCACATCTGCAGAGGAATTCTCTTTGTGCATTTTCCAAATATAAAAATAAAAAAAAAAAATAATAGGCAAAGCTAAAAGTGACATGTACTCATTTGTAATCAATCTTCAATTATTTTAAGACCAGTTTGAAAAACATTTCAACAGCCAAATATATTTTTTTTTTCATTATCGAGCCAATGGTCCCCTTTTCCATCAATCCTTTTACTTATCAAGTAAATGTAATCGAAATACATACATTTCAGAGTTAATTTAAGCAAGAAAGAAAGAACTGAAACTAGAAATTATAAATTTTCAAAATAATTTTATTCTAAAATCCAATGTATCAGATGAAAACTTCTCAATATAATTTTGCAGAAAAAAATTTATATTATTGAAAAGAGCACAAAAATCGATTTTTGGTTCCTCATACTTGTGCGAATCATTGTTTTCAATAATGAATATCATACAATCAAAGTATAGATATTGATGTTTGCTAATGAGCAGGAATATCATAATATTCTCCTAATTATGAAGAAATGAACTATTGATTGTAATGCCAAAGATCACACTAACTTTAAGAATTACATTCTTATAAAGAATCTTTGTACTAATGAATTATAAACCAAGGAATTTGTAAACGTTTATCTGAATTATTTAGTAATTATTTATATTACATAATAAAATCAATCTTTTTTATATCTTACAATTATATTTTTAGAATAATCTTTATTGTGTAGATTATATGTATTATTAACAATGTGAACTTGTAAATTTGCCTTGAAAAAGTAATTATGGCCACAACCCCAATGGTATTCTAGAATGTGCTATAAAGTACACAAAAATTGGGGATCCCTGTTATAGACATTGGTTGTTTTTTGTAAATACTTAAAAAATTTACTTAATTTCTTTATGTCTTTTATCTAGATCTTCTTTTGTAACGGTAAAACTCACAATTTTTATTTTATAAAAATTTCCACATATTTAAAAAAAAACTTTTTATTGATTTTATCATTCAATGGAAGGAAATTAGCAAATTAATAGTTTTAAACTAATTTTCAAAAAAACAGCAATAACGCAAACGCAATACTCATCAGCATAGTTTCATTAAAACCAGTCAACCAAAACCTAAAGTTTAGTTGTTTGTAGGCAGTCCATCTGAACGAGCAACTCTAAAACAGACATTAAATGATTGGTTATTTTATGAGAGTCAAATAACGGTTGAAGCATTATCCAATCCCAAGGCCCATAGTTTCATAAGTGGCTCGCCTCCAAAAAGGTCGTTTTATCGAACGATGGGAACAAGTCTCCTACATATGACGTGGCTCAAGATTGATGAACGACATGCGAATGGCCTCATATAATATGAATTAAAATGCGAGGCTTATCGGCCGACTTCATACATTAGCTCGATCACCAACTCTGTTCCTCGTCTTCTGTAAATAACAGAGCCACTCCACCCTTTGGCAGTAGCAACCCTTTATCGAGCCAATTAAAACTTCTTCACATATGTGTTTATCACGTGTGAAGAAATTAAGATTATCGTAGTTTTAATAAATGATAGTTTATAGGGTATTAGACTTTTTTTTTAGAGTTAAATTTGCAAAGGCTATTGGAAGGGATGGGAAATTCTTACATTTTTGTTCATTAATAAGTTTTATCTTGGACAATTTTTCGTAGGGAAAACTTTTGAAAGTAAGGCGACTGATTAATGGAAGTAATCAGTGGAGATATGCAGTACTTTTGTTCTACTTTTTAAGATCAGGTTTCACATACGGGAATGAGTGAATTCGTACGATTCATTCATTTAGTTATACAAAAATAGAATAAATAAGTGCTGTTATTTTTCGTAGGGAAAACTTTTGAAAAAGTAAGGCGACTGATTAATGGAAGTAATCAGTGGAGATATGCAGTACTTTGTTCTACTTTTTAAGATCAGGTTTCACATACGGGAATGAGTGAATTCGTACGATTCATTCATTTAGTTATACAAAAATAGAATAAATAAGTGCTGTTATTTTTTCGTAGGGAAAAACTTTTGAAAGTAAGGCGACTGATTAATGGAAGTAATCAGTGGAGATATGCAGTACTTTGTTCTACTTTTAAGATCAGGTTTCACATACGGGAATGAGTGAATTTACGATTCATTCATTTAGTTATACAAACATAGAATAAATAAGTGCTGTTATTTTTCGTAGGGAAAACTTTTGAAAGTAAGGCGACTGATTAATGGAAGTAATCAGTGGAGATATGCAGTACTTTGTTCTACTTTTTAAGATCAGGTTTCACATACGGGAATGAGTGAATTCGTACGATTCATTCATTTAGTTATACAAAAATAGAATAAATAAGTGCTGTTATTTTTCGTAGGGAAAACTTTTGAAAGTAAGGCGACTGATTAATGGAAGTAATCAGTGGAGATATGCAGTACTTTGTTCTACTTTTTAAGATCAGGTTTCACGTACGGGAATGAGTGAAATGATTCATTCATTTAGTTATACAAAAATAGAATAAATAAGTGCTGTTATTTTTTCGTAGGGAAAAACTTTTGAAAGTAAGGCGACTGATTAATGGAAGTAATCAGTGGAGATATGCAGTACTTTGTTCTACTTTTTAAGATCAGGTTTCACATACGGGAATGAGTGAATTCGTACGATTCATTCATTTAGTTATACAAAAATAGAATAAATAAGTGCTGTTATTTTTCGTAGGGAAAACTTTTGAAAGTAAGGCGACTGATTAATGGAAGTAATCAGTGGAGATATGCAGTACTTTTGTTCTACTTTTTAAGATCAGGTTTCACATACGGGAATGAGTGAATTCGTACGATTCATTCATTTAGTTATACAAAAATAGAATAAATAAGTGCTGTTATTTTTCGTAGGGAAAAACTTTTTGAAAGTAAGGCGACTGATTAATGGAAGTAATCAGTGGAGATATGCAGTACTTTGTTCTACTTTTTAAGATCAGGTTTCACATACGGGAATGAGTGAATTCGTACGATTCATTCATTTAGTTGTACAAAAATAGAATAAATAAGTGCTATTTTAAGAATTATGGCTAATTTTAATGTAAAGTTTTCCAAAAGAAATGAAAAATCAACAATAATGATTTTATCGTTTATCTTCTCTTATGATACAAAAATAATTCCATAAATAAGTTTACAATAATAAATATAAAATAATAAGAAAAATTTAAATTAATTTCGTCACTTAAAGACACAAAAAGAAAAAAAAATATATCGCTTTCAAACATTTTTATGTATTCCATATAAACTTGTTTTTCATATGCCTTAATTATTTTATCTCATAG
The DNA here is from genome assembly GCA_021605095.1 of Caerostris extrusa. NCBI lineage: Eukaryota > Metazoa > Arthropoda > Arachnida > Araneae > Araneidae > Caerostris > Caerostris extrusa. The sequence continues at coordinate 148,802 of BPLR01006272.1, forward strand.
TCTTAACTAAAATAAGGAATGCATTTCTATGATAATTGTTATAGAAATATAGCATAATCCATAGTTTATCGGGTCTAAGATACCATAATACTTTTATAAATTTCGTAAATATCTGTATAGCCCCTACTTTACTTTAGAAGTTATATTGTGACAGGGATCATTTACTTTCAAAATCAAAAAGATCAAAATTTGAGCTTTCGGTTACAAATAAGATGGTATAAAATTCGTAAATTTTAGAGCAGGGATAACACAGACGGGGTTGGTCACCTGATATGACAATTTTACTCACAGAATATGATGAGTAAATTGTTTTGAAAGATATTTCCATTTCGATGAAAGACTAAAAGAACAAACACAATTTAACTTGAATTAAATAAAAAGTTAATATTTAAATAATAAAAAAATAATTTATTCAATGTTTTCTATTTCATTGATGACTATTAGATCAAATCCTTTGTTAATAACGCGTAAGGCTAGATGCAGATTTTCTATCCACTAATTTGTTTTTATTCCCACATTATTTGTAAATAAAAAGTGTTCCATTTTAAAATTGCTCTAAACAAAGTAAATGTGGTTGTTGCTAAATAATTTCATTAATTATCGTAAGCCTGTTTGAGGAAAGGCATATTTATGAACAAATATTTTTGGCCATGAAAATCAAAAAGGCTGATCAGTTAAAAGCATTTGGCACATCATTTTGTTTGCTTACTACAAAAATTTAAACAAATACCAAACATTTATTAAATTAATGCAATATCGAACACCAAATTCACTATTGTCTTTATTATATTATATATATTTTTTTTATTTTTGTTATGCATAAAGAAATTAAAAATAAAATGAAATTTATATATATTAAATATACAATAAAATAAATATTATAAATGTTTTCTATTTTGTTCGATATAAAAAAGTCTTAAACAGTTACACCGTATGGCTTGGAAAAATGACAGTTAAAAGAAAGGCATTTGCCATCAGTGTTTGCCAGTGGATTCTTATTTATCCTATTTTATCTATGTAAACCTATTTTATGAAAATGAAGTAGAATTAATGCTATATGAAAATTCTGATATTGGTGAGACAGCATATACTATAAACATAAAACCAAACTTTAACTAGTTAGGATGACAATTATTAAAAGGAAATTACGTTTATTTAAATTGGGTATGCTACTATATAGATATGGATTTTCAGTATAAAATTATACTATAATATACCAATGCTATAATTTGTTTAAACACGTTGACCACTTATTTCAAATAAACACGAATTTACTAAAAATAGACAGACATTCTTTTTTTTTATATTTTAAAGTTACCAGTATAATCCTATTCCCTACTATAATCTAAATGATTTGGTTAAGTTTTAATATCGTCAAAAACATATCAGTAGTTCACGTATAACTAAATATCAATAAACCACATATAATACCATATCAATGTTTAATATATAATAATATATCAATGTCCACCCTATAACAATGTATTAATTACCCACATTTAACAATATGGCAGATTCCGAATACCAGAGGCTATTTAAGTCATTCACCCTCTAAAACAGGCAGGTGGCAACATGGGTTGCTTGCTATGCTACAGCCTCAGATATCCAACACCCAGGGATTGACTGGGAGATGTTTGCCCCTTTTGTTAAGTCAATGGAAGGACATTGCGATCAACAGATATAAAACGCACACATTGTGGTAGAAAATATTAAAATTTAACAATATAACAAAATTACATGTGCTCTGTCTATACATATGAAAATAAATTTACCACTAATTTCTGATTAGTTAAGAAATAGATTCGAATATTCGTTTAGTATAGTTACATTAGTTGCAACTGGAAATTATTTATTTATTATACAAAGTCTAGTAAAAAAATTTAATATATCTACTAAGTATGGTCTAGATAGAAATGTAAAAATTGAAATTAATCTTATTTTAATTAAAATGTAGAAACATAAGGCTCAATTTAATTGTCTTCACTAAGCGAACTATCTCAGTTATGTAGAAAACCAACAAAGCGTGAAGTTTAACCTCTGTGAATTATGGGATCATTGTCACGATTACCAATGATTTACAGCAGCATAATATGATGTGCAGTGACCATATATCTATACATTAATAAATGATTTGCTAATTAATTTTTTACTTATTATAACAGGTTCAATTGAGTTATGTTTATTTTATTCTGCGTTTGTTATGTATAATATAAGAACTAGATAAAATGATTTATATGGTAATGCTAAACTTACTGTTTTGGAATATACTGTCTTATTTATATTTTAAGGATACTTTGTCTTATAATTTAAAGATAAAAACATTGATCTTACTGTACTGTTCAGTGGTACACAGCTTATTCTTTTGACAGGATAATTGTAAGGATTCAAATAGTATAAAAATAATTTTTGTTAACTAAATAAAATATGTTTTTGAATAATGGAGACTTATTTTAAAAAGTTTTCAGTGGAATATGTTACAGGTGAATATCTTTTGGGATAAAAGGAAAACAAATTATTAATTTTAGAATTGGTGCTAAATAAAACCACTTAAATATTTTAAAAGAGAATTAATTAGAAAACATTTTTTCAAACTGAATATAATTTTTATCCTTATAAAGTTTAGTAATTTTCTATTGTTTGTTGTTCAACTGAATCTGAAAAATAAATTTACTATAGTTTATCAAGTATAATTTAAATGTTATGAATTATTATCAAGTATAATTTAAAATGAATTATTATCAAGTATAATTTAAATGTTATGAATTATTATCAAGTATAATTTAAATGTTATGAATTATTATCAAGTATAATTTAAATGTTTATATATATATATGCTCTGAATTTGAAATATTTTTATTTTCATACTTGATTCACCAATAACTCTCAGTGATCACATTTTGCCATTTTTTGACTGCATATTTCCAGTTTTTAAATTTTTTCCAATTAATTTCATTAATAATTTTGTTAATTGACAATGACTTGAAAATTTCAAAATTGTATTGCTTTATTGTTTATATATGGCACAGTAAAAAATTGGCGTGATATTAGCAAACTGTTTAAATTAATACGTAAGATCAGCAAAAATATCCTATAACTTGACAATTTAGAATCACTTCTAAAATTAGCACAATATAAACCTCGTATACAAAGCACATAAAAGAGATTAATGGTGATTATAATTGGTGAATAATCCTTGGCAATTAATTAAAAATTATGCAAATCATTGTTGTATACATTTATGTAATGAATTATTTGTTTTCATAATTTTACTAAGCTATTATCCAAAATATCTAGAAAAGAATTTTTCCACAAATTTCAGCTATATATAATCAGTAAAATAAATTATAAGATAACGGATAAATTGTAAGAAAATTTAGAAAATGGCGAAACTTGAGGAAAGCTAAATAAATTACGTAAATCATATTTAATCTTTCAGACATAAAAATACTTACTGAACAATGGTAAACACATTTCCTTCCACCCGTCACATTAATTGGCTAAATGAAATACATCATCTTGATAGAAATTATGCATTCTGTAGCGAAGAAGCCTTTCATATGCAGGGTGGTAAACATTGTTAATAGTCAACCTTGCAACAAGAAATAATTATGACAGCAAATTTCAAAAAGTTAATCTAATCTATCAGAGTTACGGCAATTAAGTAGGTAAAATTAAATTTTCAGATTCAGTACATTCATTTTTTTAAGCAAAAGCATAATTCATCATTGAAGCATCATTATATGTGCATAAAACTTTCAAACAGAAGAATCCTTCTTTTTTTCCATAAAAATATTTTTTTTTTTTTCACATGCTGTAGTTGGATAATTTTACTTCACTATAATATCTTTATCTATATATATTGCATATAAATTTTATTTTTCAACCAACTGTTTATACTTTATAGCGTTCACTCAGAGGATTTACGGAAATACTTAAATGATTTTTCTCCTTCTGACTTCTACGGTCTAATGGCCAATTGGCTAGCGCTCTGGCCTTTGGTGCTTCAGGTTCGAATTCTGGCTGTGAGATGGATGTTTGTTAGTGGTTTGGAATCCACGTTAAACTGTAGGTACCGGTCGAATTGCCCTAAAGTGGTCACAAAATGACCGTAGAGCGACAGATCAAATCTTCTAACTTTTTCAGTGAATAATTTTTTTCAGTGAATTTGCTACTAAACATATATAATACTTTGAAGACGAAAGACGCGAATTCCGTCTTTTATTTTTCAGCTGTTAACGACGAATGACAGAAATTCACATCCTTTGCAGAGATGCTAACCATTACAGAATATATTAACCACTTAAAAATATTTTAAAATTATTACAAATTACATTTATTTAGAAAATATGAGGCAATTCATGCTTTATGTTTTTAATTGCATACTATCTGAATGTGTTAATATGTCCGATTAGAGACTACGATATTAATAATATTTATGGCACTAATAATTTACCTTGCCAGGATATTATTCTTTGATCTATTAATTTTAGAATTTATACATAAATTGCCTTGCCCTGACATTTCTGACTGTTTATTAAGACACAGAATAACCGCTAAGATTAAACGCTTTTAATTATAAATAATTTATAATAGATTACTTTCCTAAAGCGCACATAACTGATGCTGATACATATTCACTAGTTTATTAAAGTCATTTAAAATATGAATTACGAATATGTAATGAAATGGTTTATAATTATTAAGGTTATTATGCATAAAGTACCTATATTTCATTTCCTAAATTATAAAAAATATCATAAAAAATAAAGCATTTTAATGAATATTATTTAAATAACACATTATAATGAATATCATTACAATAACACATTTCAATGAATGTCATAGAAATAACGCATTTCAATGAATATCATTGAAATAACACATTTTAATGAATATCATAGAAATAACGCATTTTAATGAATATCATTGAAATAACACATTTTAATGAATATCATTGAAATAACACATTATAAAAGATAATGCAATCGAATATATTCTCAATGAGCATTGGAGTCTGCATGCACACATTAATACAGAATGAACTCTTTTCTTCCATTTCTTTCTCTACCCTCTTATCAAAAAGAAAGACTAATAAATAATATAACAAAAGAGCCACAGATAGAAGTGATAGATTCAAGATTTGGGGAACGAATGAAGGAAATAGGGGTGTTCGTGTAATTGGCTCCCTGAGGACTACTTAGTAGGTGTGTTGCTCCTTAAAAGGAACGGAGGCATAATTTTTAGCCTATATTCTAACACCCTATGTAACGCTATGTTGTTCTTATGAACTAGAAAATCTATTCTTTTTCAACATGGAATGGTATTATATTTATTATCTATTACTTAGAATGTAAGTAAGTACTTGAAAATTAAGGCCAGATGCAAATTTAAATTTTTTTGCTTTTTTTTTGTTTAAATGTAGACGTTAAAAAAACACAGGTTATATAACTTTTTATAAATAGTTTTATTAAATAACCTAATAATGTAATACAATTTTTAAGAATAAAAATTAGCATTTTTTAAATATAAAACTGTTTAATTAAAAAATATATCAAAATTTACTTTTTTTTTATAATACAGTTCGAGATTTATAAAGAAAAATAATATTAATTTAAAATTTATAAAATTGATTGATTGAACAATTAAATTGACAATGATTTCTTTCTTCTTTCTTCATTCTCCATTTTAACATTACCCAAAAGAGAACTATACTTTCATGTAAAATAATCTTGTTAACAGCGATATTAACTACATGAAAAATTAAGATAAATATCGAAATAATACACAAAAACAATACAAAAAAATGCAAACTGAAACAGTTTTTGAAAATTTCTATTGATCAAATTTAGCATACACACGGAAACATATTAATTAGATAATGATAAGTTAGGTGTTTTGTTTTCAAGATTAAAGTAAATAAATACTGGAGAAAGTTTGACAAATTTTAACTACAGCTCCATTTTTATTTGATTGTTATGTGTATCAAATTTGAGAATAATTTTTGCTTTTCCTAAAGAAACTTCAAATATGTCTTCACTTTAAAGAAGATACAAACACTATTTAAAATCGCTTTATTTTAAAGTTTAAATAAAACAATTAATTTTATTCATAACTATAATTCTATTGTTTCATTTTTATTTTTTATTATTTTATTCTATTATTTTTGTCGTGTTTTCATGCAAAATTCAAATGTAAATTTTTTGTTATTAATTTAGATTTTGATAAATTATATTGAATAATCTATAAAAATTGTACAGTTATACAGCAAAATAGTTTTTAATTTCCATAAAAATTGCAGTTTTTTAAAAAAAATATTACAATTAATCCAATGCTATAGTATAGCTATAGATCTGATTCTATGTGCTAGAATATTTGTACAACATTTTTCTGATTTGACTGTGATTGTAAATAAGCATGTACAAATATCACAAAGTATACCACTTATATCATTGTGTGTCAAATATTTTCCTCATAATGTTTTGAATAACTTTTGTAAATATTGTTTTATTAACTAATGTATAACAATTATACTATGTTGTTTATTTAAATAGAAAAGGTTCAGGTTAACAGTTAATTAATTGCTTTTAAACATTTTTAATTACTCTTTAAAAAGCATTTTGGCGATGTGACATTTAAATAAAATATTTATGATAATAGCTGTTTATTAAATAGCTGAAAAATGATAGATGATTCATCCGCATTATTAAAATAGATCGTTTCAGACATAACGATTTATGCGAAGAAAATGGAAGAGTTTCAACTTGGCCTTTAGTCTCATGTATAAAAGACTAAGCATGATAACTTTGTATAATTAGCGAGAAGAAAAGGCTTTGCAACATTGTTTAAAAGGTTGTTATGGTGGCTGAATGATTAGAATAAAATTGTATTTATAGTTATAAGTAGTGTTTGTGAGTTTAACTTGGATGAGTCATTCTTGTTTAAAGAAAGCAATAAGAAATGCTTAAAAAGAATAAACTAAATTTCAGTACAATTTGTGGCAGATGTTATTTTAAGAATGCAAAAAAATTATGTAACACAATCTAATAATAATAGTTCCCTTTATCGTGTGCGAAAATTCTTGAAATACTTTTATCGGCAGATGACGTAATAAATAGACTAGAATTTATCACTTTTTATGCTTTTAAGTCAATTGCAAACTAGTTTCAAATAAATGTATTTTTCGATGTGGTTAATTCAGACTCTGTAAATCCTCCTGGAAGTCTAACTTTCAAGACATTATATTATCACGCTAAAAATAATAATAAATTACAAATAATATTTTAATCACGCTAATAAATTACAAATAATATTTTAATGTTTTGAATAAAACAATATAAAATGTATTTGTTTTTAATTGCAGTAAGACCCCTCTTAATGAGGGATACGTTTCAATGAATTCCTGGTTCTAAATGAAACTAAGTTGAACGAGGTCATCTTTACACATAACTTAATAAGTGAAACAGAACAGATATTAAAACATTTATCAGTTTCTTTATTTTATAACATTTATTGTTTAGCACTCTATTGCATTTATTGTATAATTATTTGTTGCTAATATCAACTTTGAAAACATTTTGACTTATTTATTGCTAATATTTATTACTAATGTGACTAATATCCTTTTTCATAAAATATTTATGAAGATGAAAACAAAAACTTCGAATAACAAATTTCTGCTTCTGATGAGAAAATTTCTGCTTCATTTGTCGTTTTTTTTGTGAAATTTTGTGATTTCATCTAACGTCGTTTGCTTTTTCTTGTTTAGATCAGCAAGTAGTTATCGATGGCTAGACATCGCATCAATGACATTTCATCTTGCCTTTCAATTTCTATCAAAATGTAAATCTTTTTGTATAAATTATCCATAATTTTCGTTTTAGTGGATAAATGGTTTTTAATTTTAGAAAATTCGTTGAAAGTTCATTTTGCTCCTCATCTTCAGAATTGTTAATTTCGTCATCTTCGTGCACTTTTTCTACTAATTCTTTAAGGCTGTCGTTGGAAAGATTCTCACCAGTTATAACTTGTAATAATTCTTCAATATCCTGCGCATTTATATTATTAGCTCATTAACTTGCCTTGATTCATTAGCTAGCTTGACAATATCGTCAACCTCAACAATGGATTCTTTTGTGAAGACATCCTTGCTTAGCACAGACCATGCAATTTTTACTCTTTGAAACATTTCTCGGACACTAAAGCATCCATGATATTGTAGTTTTTCCTAAATTCTTTATTACAATGCTTATATTCACCATCGGTTTTAACAATCAGACGTCTGAATGTTGTCCACCGCAGATAATAAGATTTTTTAAAATTCGCGATTTGAAAGTATGCCATTATTACCACAATGAATCAGTTTTATGCGGGGTCTTATTGTATTTTTTTTCTAATTGAAATATGAATATATACATTATTTATACTAAAATATACATTATTGATACAATTTTCTTGTTTGAGTATCATTTAATACATATTTTAAATTATAACAACATTTCATTTTAAAATGATTTTCTCGATGATTATAATATTTTGATATGAAATTGAATTACTTTCAAATAACTTTATTTTGGATTAACAGGTAATGTTTAGCTCAACAATTTAAATATTTAGCTAGAAAAATATACTGATGGCTAAAAAAGAAAACTTCACTCAAAGACATTTTAGAATAACTACTTATATATATATATATATATATTTCTAGATACATATAACATGCTAATAATTGAACTTTTACAAAGATTCAATTTTTAAAATTAATATATAGAAGTATAAAATGTGCAGAAAAATTGTGATTAACTATAGACTACTATATATTTCTGTACAAAATATACTACATTTTTAATCTACATCCATCCCAGTGCTCTTTGTAGCACGCAAGACAATATTAAAATTATCCAGCACATCATACTACCCATGTATGTTATTTCGAGTTCTAATGCAGAACTGGGTTAAATTTTGAATAAGTAATTATTCGAAGGCTTTGCAATAATAAATGCACCAGCAAAGATAGAATCATATGACGTGCAAACTATCTATATATTTTCATCACGCACTGATTAAATTTCGTGTCCAATGCTTTCAATTAAATGTCCTTGCAGTGATTGAAGGAAACGTATTCCTTCCACTGCAGCTGAATAATTAATTGACAAACAATGATTTAACAAGAATAATCCTTTTATTAAAGAGCACTTATGCCTTTAAGAAACAAGATGATGTTTCAGTGAATTGGTCAAAAGTCTTGTATATTAAGTAGGTCAGTCTTTTGACTCTTTTTTCTTTTATGAATCTGAAGATTTTTTTTTTTTCCGGTATTTAATTTAGAATTCTTGGCTGTTATTCAACATTTGAAATCCATTTTTTTTATATCTGGTAAGTTAGTAATATTCTTTTTGAGAGTTATAAGAATATCAACTGTAAAACTCAGTTGAAGTTTTCGTTGCAGTGGTAATCAACCAATGCTTTGCGCTTCCTTAGCAATGGTCAATTTTATATAGCTCCTTCAATTTCTTTCATTGTTTAATATCATAATATTCCTTGATTTTTATTCAATTTATTTAATTTTATCAATAAATGGAAAGAAAATTAATTTTTTAATTCAAAATTAAAGGGTAACTAATCAATTTTATATTATTATTTTTGTATTGTGGACACTTTTATTTAAATAATTTGCCACTAAAAGGCAATAGTGTTGCAAATTAAGCTTTACCCGAGGTATATCACAAGAGGATTGCCATCTTAGTTTAGAACGAAGAGGCATATGAGCGTCTAATAAATTTTATTAAATTGCTATAAATATAATTTCTCACTGCAAAAATAATGAAACATATTAATATCATCTGTTATCAATGAAAGGTTTAGCCTGTTTTAAGATTTCTTTTTATCTGATGTATTAATCAGGCATATCGTGTACTCTCAAAGTTATTAAGAAATATTTGGCTTAGAATTGTGTTGTGATAATGGTCAACTAATGAAAACACACATCCACATCAGTACGTTGTTGTAAAAATCGCCATTTTTAAAAAAATTTTAGTTTTAATTCAGAAATAATTATGAACCAGATAGTACTTATTCGCCATTTTAAAAAAAAAATTATTTTTATTAATTTTGAAAATAATATTTTGAGTAAGTCAATATTATTTTTAAAAATTTTTAAAAATTTTTATTGACTTAAGTTATTTAATTTTTATCTTTGGGAAATATGTTAAGCAGCACCCTGCAATTTGAGAAGCACTTTTTTTTGTCCACTGTTAATTCCTTTATTGCTATACGGTTAAAGTATTAGTGTCAGCTCACTTTCAGTTGTATTATAAATAGAAGGATAGCAGGGCTTAATTTTGAGTTTAGCCTGGCATAATTTATTTGGTGCACTTACTTTACCACTGATTCTTCTGAAAAATACATATAAGAGATATCTCACATCATTCAATACTTGAACAAAATTTTTAACAGTGAGATGACAGATTAGAAATGGTGAAATCAGCATTAATGACAACAATTAAAAATAATAGTATAATCACAGATGAAATCTGAAGTCACATGTAATACTAATAAATATTGGTTGTGCTGAGAAATTATATTCGGTTTTGGAAGCACCAATGCAATTCCTGTTTTAAATATGATTTTAATACTAATATATATATATATATATATATATATATATATTCAGGAGTTCAGTTTTCTTTAGAGTGTCGTCACAAAGTGAATTTTTTTAATTAACTTGTAAATTAAAAATTACAAGATAATTAAAAATTTAGCAGATTTTATGATCCAGATAATGTTATTGTTTCAAATGAGACAAAGATTAAAAATGCTTAATTTATGTTAAATGCATATTTTAGGATATTTTTCATGAGTAAAAATTCATTTTAAATCTTATAAGTCTAAACTTTATGAATATTAAATAACATGAAAAATGTTAACTACTTTTTACTTAAGATAAAATAGATAGTGAGGACAATTGAATCTCATCACTATAAATATTTTAATTTGCCATAAGGATTAAAAATACAATTTTTCATATAATAGATTTATAATATATTATATGAAAAATTATAAATTTATCATATAATATATTTCATATAACAGATATACTTTTATCTTTCGTTTTTTATGATTATAAATACTTCCAGAACAATACTACATTTGAAACTTTTTTGTTTTAATACAGACATATTTTAATAATAATAATAGTGGTGTTATAATTGGAAATTAAGAATATATAAATGAATTTTACAGAAACAGTAATTTTTTAACAGGACTAAAATGTACTAATTATGCAAGTTTGGAAACAAACCACTCATGTAATTTTTAATAACTGGATAAGAAACATTAAAACCTATAAATAGTCTTAATTTTTTTAATAGTATACGGACATTATAAAATCTATAAATAGCCTTAAAAATACTTTTTTAATATTAATATTGTATAAATTCTGTCTAAACAAGTTTAATTAATTACAAGTCTTCTTTTAAATGTAAATATTTTCTACTTTTATTTTGAAAACATGAGTTAATAAGGTAAATTACCTTAAAAATTAAAAAGTTAAGTTTGGTTACAAAATTTATTAAAAAAATAATTAATTTTTATATTACTTACGATACAAATAAAAAAAGTATTCTAAGAAAATATTAAACATTAGGTATTTCATGAGCTAAATGCTCCAATAAAAAATATTAGTATTTCGCCAATTAAAAAATCTTGCCACTTATTAATTTCATGTGTGTCATACTTATCACTTAGAATGTGTATTAGTTTTCAATTAACATGAGTGGTATTTGGTATATAATAAGGATAGTGTATACCACTTGCTAGTGGTATACGCTATAATTAGTTATTATAACAATATTTTACTTATAACGGACGTAGCAAATTGGTAGTTGAATGACAATTTTCTTCTGGTCATAAATCGTTTAATAAAAAGCTTTACCGTGTCCTGTCAGCTGTGACTTAAACACCATTAGGTATATTTCACAGCACGCAAAGTGTATTTTTGTTTTTAAAACTATCGGTTTTTGTTTAAAACCTAAATGAAGTGATACTTTTACTTATTTCTTTTTCTGCATAATTTTCACTCATCTAAAAATTTAAATTAGGCATATCTATCAATTAGAACTTAAAAAAGAATGCAAATTGTTATCATGACATATCGGTTTGAGTTAATAGATTCTTTTTGTTTCAAAGTGTCTGAACAAAATGTTCAGGAAATATCAGTACTTATAAAAAAGCAGTTGTAATTTACTCACATAGAATTTTATTCAAAATGAATTCATCTGTCATTCTGGCTTGGAATGATGTATTTATCTGAATTTCACTAAGCATTTTTCCTCATTTTTTAAGTATATTAAATATCCTAACACCATATTGATCAACAAATTAGATTTATTCAAAAAGTAATTTTTTTTTAAATTTTAATATTTTTAAACTAATTTTTTTTATTTGAATATTTTTTTAACTTGCTAATTAACTGCCAGTAAATTAAATTCAAAAATTGTACTTAGACTGAATAGTACAAAAATGGTATAATAATATTAACAAATCGTAGAATTTTAAGCATTTTATTGAGTAATAATTTTTTGAAATCTTCAATTGAGATGAACAAATTTATTATTTCAACTGATATATAAATTCATCATCTTTTTTAGAATATTGCTTTTTTCTTGGTGGTTGAAACATACTTTTTTTGTGAAAAATAAGAAATACATTCAACTGTAAACAAATATAGCGACTATACGCTATTTTGAACTTAAAACATACAGAACAATACTACATATCAATATCGATTATCAGAAGCAGTATTCAAAATATATAATTGCATTAACAGTGGTCAAAATATTAGTAAATAGTAATGTGAACACGATGGTGATGATTTTTGATAGTCGTTTTATTATTGCAATTGTCGCTTCATTTCAAGAGAATAATGTATTTAATACTAATCACAGTCGTCAAAATATTAGTAAATAACAATATTTACAATGGTGGTGATTTTCGATGGTCGTTTTTATTATTGCAATTGTCGTTTTATTGCAAAGAGAATGATGTATTTAATATTAATCACGGTCGTCAAAATATTAGTAAATAATAAAATTTACACTATGGTGATGATTTTCGATGGTCGTTTTGTTATTGCAATTGTCGAATTATTGCAAGGGAATAATACATTTAATACTAATTATTGAAACACTATAAAATTAAAAAGATAAATTACTTTTTTGTCAATTTTAGAGTATCATCGATTGTTTTTAATAATCCATCAATGTTATATACAATATCCATCAATATTATATACAATAATCCATCAATGTTATATATAATAATCCACAAATGTTATATACACAAATCCATCAATGTTATATACAATAATCCATACGTTACATACTGAACAAATGTTATATACAACAAAGAAAGAGCTATCTTCGACATACAAACAGAACTCCACATTCATTCATCCCACTCCACAAACATTCTACACACATTTAAAAACGTCTTTTAATTAATTAAGTATTTTTGAAGACAGAATACCTAAAACCGGATTGACCTACAGGCATATTCTATAAATAACTACCTTGCAAGACACATTCACTGGATTGGTTGTGCTTTCTAGGAGACATTTTATTATAATCAGTTTAAATCGAAAATTCAGATTACCTGAATCAATTTGAAGCAAAAGAGGTACTTTGAATTGCAGATGATTAAAATGATTGGCTAGTGGTTGAATGCAACGTAGCGGCGCGAGATTTGCGTGATGCGGTCACCAACGAAACGCTTTTACGCCGCTTTTAATTCAATTAAAAGCGAAGAGCAAACATAGCGTGTCAGCTAGACAACCCGGGTTACTTAAGTTACGAGCTTTTGTCATTGAAGCTCATACTGGAGATGTAGGTTTAGGCACAGAAAATAGTGAGAATATATTTTATTTAAAGTTTAACCCTTTCCGTAATCTGAGTTAGCGGGAGAGGTTTTTATTTTTGTTTTTATATTCCTTGCTGAACAGAGAAAGTGTTGATGTGTGCTTTGCTTACAAATCACAATTTTATGTAGTATTTCCTCATAGCTATTCGGTTGCACAGACTTAAAATAAACGTTGTCGTTTTTAAGCTAATGAGAATTTTTGCTAGCCTTACGAACAAACTTCGTTTATTTGCTCAAGCACAAAGTCGTGTTCATTAGAAAAAGGTTTCCAGTATAATTGGCCTTTTTAGGTTAAAACAATGGGTGTCTTTAAGCATATTTTGAAACAAAACTTATAATATTAGAAATATATTAGTCAATAAACCTTTTATTTTTATATAAACTAGAATTTGTGGAAATAGGTTTTGAAGTTTTTTTTTATGGAAGTCTACTTTTGATGTACAGTAAAATTTTTGGAAGATTCTTAATAATATGGTTCGTTAAATAAATGTTTTTATTTTAGCAAATGAGTATCATATTTGTATTTCATTTAAAAATGAATACGATGCAATTTCTTACGTAACTACTCTCATATATTATAATAATCTAATTTTTAGTAATTAAAATTTTGCATAAATTCTTTTCATTATTTTTTAACAATTAATGTAATTAAAAAATTTTTGAAACTAAACTAATTTGAAAAATATATTAATTTGAAACTAAAATATTTAGTTTTTAATTTTAAAATAATTGATAAAATGTACTTTTTAGTTCATGTATTGGATCTATATTTTTTTGTCTTGATGTTTGAAGATTCTTAATAATATGATTCGTTAAATAAATGTATTTATTTTAACAAATGAGTATCATATTCGTATTTTATTTAAAAATGAATGCAATGAAATTTCTTAAGTAAATACACACGTATATTATAATAATCCAATTTTTAATAACAAAAAATTTTGCAGACATTCATTTCATTATTTTGTTAACAATCAATCAAATTTTAAAATTAATTTGAAGCAAAATTATTTATTTTTAATTTTTAAAATAATTGATAAGATGTATTTTTAGATCATATATTGGATATATATTTCATCATGATTGTACGATATTTAGAATATGTGTGCAACAATTGCATGTTTTATATAAAATAATAGCAATTTATTGAATATGAGATGAATTCTTTACTCAATTGATTAAAACTAATATTTAAAACGATAAGAACTATTTGCAGTTTCTTTTTTAATGTGAACTGTAAACTGTAACTTACAGTTGAACTATAACTAACTGTGCAGTTTTGTGTAGTGTGCAACTGATTGAAAAAAAGCCTTTTGAAAGTTTAATCAAAACTGAATAAAATTGTGAAGTAATATTCCTCTCGTTCAAATATCGATCTCGAACAAAATTTTATTTACAACTTCTACGCTTATTCAATTTAATACGCTTTCGTTTATCATTTCAATGAATATTCAATTTAATCATGCCTTTTAGAAAATGAAAATATTTTCTATATTTAAATATATGCAATCAAAATTGAAAAATATGATATTCATATTTAAGAAGAAATTCTAATTTATTTCTAATCAGTAAAGAAGAATAAGTTTTTTTATGTGTAGGTAATCATTTTATCCGTTTTGCAATTTAGATTGCAAATAAGTTATCCCATGGCAGTGGTTCAGAAAAGGGTGTTTTCTAGGGCGCACTGGCCCTAGAAAATTTCCAGGAGCGCCCTGTAGTATTTCATAGAAATATGTGTCCATATATAAGACACTAAACTTTTTGATTTTTTATTCTTTTAATCCCTTAAAAAGTGCCAAACACCGATAAAGCACCAAAAAATGTTTCCTTGACACTAGGAGCGGTAACTTTCACATTTGGTTACTAGAAGCATTAGCGTCTATGTGGTTTTCATAGTTAACAAGTAATATATATAAAAAAAAATTTAAGCCAATTCCTGTTTTTTTCACTATATTGCAGAAAAGTCCTTTACAAATAAAGTTGAAATTTTCCTCTTACATCTGGCGCAATCTATTATTAGATAGATGCAACTTAAATCTAAAAAAAAACTAAAAATTAATTAATTTAATTTAATTAATGAATTAATATTTGAAAAAAATGTATTAACATCAAGTGTCATCCACTACAAGTTAAAAAAAAATGTATTTGATCTTGAGTGGATGAATAAAAATATTTTATTAACGATTGAAAATTTGGGCAAGATATATAGGGAGAGTGTGATCTAATAGTAGGAATTGAAAAAACATTCTATTGCAGCCTATGAGACTCTGCCGTCTGTAAGTTGTGGAGTTGATCATTTAATATTAATTGAAAAAAAGAATTACTATTTATATCTACTGATGAGGATTACACTGAATGAGGATTAAGCATAAGGAATTGTCTCTTGAAAATTTATTTAAAAGAAAAATGTGTGTCATTATCTCAAAAAATTTCAGAACTTTTACTACGATTTTCAACCTCACATTTATGTGAATTAGGATTTTTTTTTACCTTTACCAAAATAAAGTGTAAAATGAAACGGAATCTTCAGTGTATTGCTGAGAAAATGAGTGTGTCCTTTCAAATATATGCCCATACATTAAAAAAGAAGTCGCTAGGTCACTTCAAGGTTATGCTTCTCAAAAACATTAAATAAACTTGGAGTGCGTTTTATTTTATTTTTTATCATATTATTTTTTGTAATATTTGACAACTATTATAACAAATTTACCAGAAATTTGCATATAATGCTCTTACAATTATTTGCACGTTTTTAAATGTACTCCTTGTTATTTTTGTTATAAGTCCAATGGAATTAACCGAAGGCATACAGAAAATGTTTTTTATTATAAAACAAATTTGTTCAAAATATTTTAAATATTTAGCAATTAAAAATATATGAAAACAAAGAGCAATTTTTTTACGTTTGGAAAACATGCAATTTCCTTTTTAAAAATTTGTATAAAAATTAATATAATATTTTAACAACGATTATCCACACTCTTAACTTTTACGTTTATTTATTATAAAGTCTTCATATTACTGTCGAATATAAAATTTCATTTCAACTAAGAAATGGCAATTAAATTATATGTGATATAAATATTAATTTCAAAAAATTTTCATTACATTGAAATTTTTTTTGAAAATAATTGTTGAAGGAGTAAATTTCGGATTTATTGTTGAATTTAAAAAGATCGTGGTTTTTTTATTATTTTCTCCCACATGTTTAGAAATTTTCAAGTAAAAGTTACTCAATAAATTCTTTCTAATACGAACAGATACCAGGATTTGATCAAGAATAAATCTCAATTTCTCCTTTATAACCTTGTCCTTTGAAATGAAGGGGATTAACATGTTTTTTTTTTTAAAAAGGGATCTATGTTCAATTTATCTTAGTTCGGCCTGCGAAATAAATCCTGTTCATAGCAGCATTCCAAATGTGTCTTTATATATGTCCCTGTGCATTTAGTTTATTTTATATTAATATAAAAAAATAAGGAAAAAGTTTTTTATTTACTAGGGAAAACTATAATCAATGACTATGTATATAATCGAACAAATGATATAGAATTTAACATTGCAGCTTTAAATAATGCAATTTATGTTGTTGTTTTTTTCCTTGACCTTAGTTTACAGTTTGGAATTAAATTTACTAATGGCGATTATCAAAAGAGAAATGCACTGTTTGCAATCCTTTTTAGTATATTTTATTTTGGAAAAAAGCAAAATTTGTTCATCTGATCAGTTTGCATCAAATAAGACATTAAGAAAGTTCTCATGCAAAAAAGGAATATCTTGTTGTTTTCGAATACCAAATCATATGACCTAAGTTATTCACCACTACAACGGCAGAAATGTAGTAGATTCAGTGTTATACACTTTTCAGTGGTAATATTGGGATTCAACGTTACCACATTGTAGATTCAGCGTTATTATGGAAGAAGGAATTATACACTACACCCACATTTTGCCACCAAAATTTTGAATGAAAGCCTAGCTTCTGGGATTCTCATCATTTCCTCCTCCTCTAGATCAACGAAAGAACGTTCTGGACTACATATTTAAAATGCACATCCCTTGCATGGAAACGGAAAAAAAAAGTATCATTAATCAGACGTTTAGAAAGTTCTTACACAAAAATAAATGTATATCTTGTTGTTTTCGAATACCGGATCATATGACTAAGTTATTCGCCACAACAACGATAGAAATGTAGTAGATTCAGTGTAACCCCCGTTGTAGTAGTAATATTGTGATTCAGTGTTTCCAAACAATAATAGATTCAGTGTTATCATTGGAAGAGGAGTTCTAGACTACATCCACGTTTTGCCGCCACAATTTTGAATGAACACCCACAGGGATAGCTTCTATATGTTCTCATCATTTCCTCCTCCTCTAGACTAACGAAAGAGCATTCTGGACTATAGATTTAAAGTGCACATCCCACGTAAATGGACATGGACACGGAAATAGAAGTACCATTAAATTATCTTTCAATTATTACATCAATAATTGTCGAATTTTTCAGATTTTCTCTCATTGCAACCAAATTTTTTTTTGTTATACAAATGTTTATCGACATAATATAAATACAATTTTTTTCGGTTACTTTTTGATAAAAGACTTAAAATGAAAATTTTTCTTGTTTTAATTTTAGAAAGTTTATATAATTTCAGTATGGAAAAATAGAATCGTCTCTGAGCTTGAAATTTTGGAGAACTCTAAATCAAAAGATGACAGAACGAAATTTTCTAACCAAATAGAGTATAAATCTTTCAATAAAAATTAGAATTTCCGATACATATTTCATCAATGCCTACTTCATGCTTAAAAACTCACAGGAGATGACAGACGAAGTTCTGTAAATTATTACCTTAAAAAGTGAAAAAAAAAAAGCCAACCCCTTCCCTAATATCTTTTGCTTTAATTCACCTATAGAAATAAAAGAAAGCTTCCAATTATGAATAAATCATTTATCACAATTATAAAAGCTCATAAAAAATGAGGGGAAAAAATAGACCAATCAGATTATACAGGATCACGATAAGGGATAAGAATCAGATAAGAAGCATTCCTCATTAAAAGTTCGCTCAAATGAATGAAAGATTGGAGAACTAATCTTAGTCATTAAACTAATTTAAACTGTGAGTAATGATGAGTAGTGTAAAGGCAATAAAAACAGTCAAAAAACTATGTTACAGCTCTCCGAAGTGAATAATGCAGTTACTTGTCATATAAAAAAGATTGGAATCTCGTTAACTAATAGCATACCTCAAAAGGGAAGTCAGTAATTAATAGTAAGATTACTTCATTCAGAATAACTACATGGAAATGGGTTTGACCAATTACCCTCCAATTACTTTGGTGATAATTTTAGCGATTTTTGTGTGACAGCTTTTGTTTGTCGTTGAACTCGCTTTATTACACATGATTCAACACGTTTTGTAAATAACAACATCTTATCTTACATTCAAAGGAATGAAAATTATTAAAAATGTAATAGTAAATAATTGTAATAGTAATTCAAGTTTGACGGAATGTTATATTATTATATTTTTCATTTAATATATATTTTTCATGTTGTTGTGCATATACAAAAATATTCGATCATTTTTATTACATTGACAGCGATTATAAAATTTATTTATTCTGTTTTCAAACTTACTTTTTTAAAACTAAATAAGACAAGTCTAAATAAAATTAGATATTTTTCTGATTAAATCATTGTCCAATAGGTAGTTGTACACCGTAAAAAAAGAAAAAGAAAAGAAAAAGGGGGAAAAAAAAAAAAATTCCAGCTTATTGACATAAAGCTAAAATTCCGTTTTTAAAATGAGAATAGAAATTCTATGCCATTTAAATTTTCAAAAAAATATATCTTTAAAATTATGAATATTTTAAAGCTTAATTTACGTTATTGTGCTATTACGATAATTCATGTAGCTACCCAAGTTTGCGATTCTCAACAAATAAAATATTACTTCCGGATTTCATTGATATATTGACGGAATTTTTAAATGTAATCTCTTTGGAGATAAAATTGAACGAAAAACAGTTCTGTCATTTTTTGTCTTTTCAATAATACTTTTGTGATTTGTTATACATCGTTAAGCCTCTTGTTCCGCTATATATATTATGAACATTCCGCATATTGGCAATGAAGGCATTAGCTGGGCCATTGCCTTGCAGGAAGCTGACATGAATTTGCTTGTGGTATAGAAGTAAATCTGGAAAATACCCAATTGGTAGTCTAGTCTGACTGCGGATACTTGACGTCAATACTTACTGGCAGAATTGCCATCGAGTCTCATCGTTTTTTGTTGGCAGGAACACAATGGATTGAAACCTAAAGCATCCTACTCGCCAGATGCACTCGTTACCCCTTGGCCATGAATTTACTTTACATGTTGGGTAGCAGTCACTTCACGTTTTCTCCACATTTTTTGGTTCACATATAACTTTATATGATTATAGATATCGATAACTTATATCATACCATATGAAACGTTGCTTAGGTTAATTTTCCTATTATTTCGTTTTTAATTAATTATTAATAATATTGAATTAATTTCTTACTTAATTATGGAAATATTAAAGTAATTAATTGTTAGGATTAAATTGTTATTATTTTTTATATTGTTGTAATCCAATAGTTTTAAGTGTGAATACAACTAATTTTTGTATTAAAAAGATAATTAAAGCTAATTATTTTCTTATACAGGTTGCTATGCTCTGCGTTTCTTGAACATATCAGTACCTGGAGCAGTATCTGTTGGCAAGCCAGTTTGGCTTAAATGCGACTTTGATTTGGAAGGAGATGATTTGTATTCTGTTAAATGGTACAAAAATCATGTGGAATTTTACCGTTATCAACCTAGAGACAGACCTCCTGGTCAGACGTATCGTCTAGCTGGTACATTTGTTGATGTAAGTAAACAATGCATTTTTTTCATTGTATACATTGAAATTTTCAACTAAAGTTGACCTCCTAAAGCAGCAAGATTTTATTTATATTTTAGTCAATTTTTTTTTTTTTTACATAATGCTACCTGAATACAAATTGTTTTTAAATTGTTCATTTCGTTTTAAATAAATAATTTTTATATAATAATTGCATTTAGTTTATGACTTGTTAATAATTTTCATTACAATTAAACAATAAAATGCATGAATTAATAAAAATTATTTTATTGACCTCACTTAATTTAAAATATTATGTGTTTATTTTTTATATACGTAAGAAAAAGTTTTCTTTGGATTATTTTCAGTTGTTCCTTTTCTTATAGATAAATAACGTTCACTTTCGTATCTTATAAGGAAAAATAAAAATGTTTAAAAATCGATGATCTAAAATGATGTTAAAATAGTTTCAGCTTCCTCAAAAATAAATCCAGAAAATCTATTATCAATAAAATTGATTGGCTACTGTTTCTGTGATGTACTGTACCTGTTCTTAACGTTTATTACATGAGGCTTTTTTCTCGGTTTACAAATTTTCATTGTATAAGACCTTTTCTGACCATTGGGATTTTTAAATAAAATGTCATGTTCCCTGATATCTATGCAATATATACTTTTGTAATTTATATTTGTAACCGTATTCAATTTAAAGTTGAATACTAAAAAGTTTTAAAACTTGCCAGCTATTCGTGAATCCTCCTTGAAAGTAAACAATAAATTTATTTTCTCTAAAATTTTTCATTTCGTAAAGAAATAAGATTTTCAGAACATTTAAGACCAATGAAAAAAATGTAGAGATGGAAATATAAAAATTCATTATAATTGATAGATTTCGGGTTACTATATCTTATTTCTGGTATTTTTAATAATAATTACTAACTATAAAAATAATATGATTGTATGAAAATGATGTGAGGATCGTATAATTAACTTTGAAGATATAATTTCACTTTTATTCTATTACATATTTGTAAAATGCATGCTGTATAATACTGATGGTAGATATTATTTTTCATATTATATGTGATTATATTTAAAAAATGCACAGTCTCTAAGGGACAAAAATCTCTAAATTATGATCAGGTAGTAATTGAAAAAATGGGCATCTTCTCAAAACACCAGGGTAAAAAATAAGCATTTTAACCTAAAATCAACCTTTTGCTTTGCCGTTTTTATTTTGGAGTGGATTGATAGTTTTTGAATTGAGATTTTTCAAGAGATTTCTAAATTTACATCTTTCTCAGGTAATTATTTAACTCAAAACACCATTAAGCATGTGTTTATACTGCACAAAAGATATAACACAAGAAGTCAGCTCAACTGTGGCAACATACAAAAATCTGTCTAATAATGCATAAACATCTGCTTAGAAAAAATACGTCTAATAATGCATAAACATCTGCCTAGAAAAAATACGTCTAATAATACAATAATAGCACATAATAACATAGATATTGAGAAAAACAAAGTAAAAAATATAACATCTTTTTTGTGATTTGGAAAACTTCTATTTTCACAAATCGTTGTAAGAATATCGGAATATCGTTGTAAGATTATTTCCTTTGTAAGAATAATTACTTACTAGTTTAGGGAAGAATAAATTTCCACAGATATATTTATTTTTCATCGATAAGAAATTGTTTTCAACTAAATAAGAAAAATTATTGTTAAAATAAATTGCAGGATTACCATGATAATTTTTGTCAGAAAAAAATATTCTCTAACAATAAAACAGTTATTTTTTAAAAGTATCAATTATAAATAATATAAGGATTTATAACATTTTAATTGATTAATTTTATTCGCGATATTGTAGAATATGGTAGAAGTGAATTATAATTTTTAGATTGGAGACATTATGTCTAAGGAATACAAATATTTAGAGCAAATAATAATGCATATGTAACAGGAATTCTATGTGGTAATCCAAAATCCATAAATCCAAAAAAAAAAAAAATATTTTTAATTATTTTAAGAGCTATTTTTATACATGGAGTTTATGCTTATCTTTTAAAATAATAATAGCGGGAAATAATGTTAAAAATAATGTTCCTTAAATGCTTATTTACAACTTTAAAATTAATTAAAAAAATTGTTAGAATGCAGGGCATAAAATGAAAAAAAATAATCACAGATATTTTCAATTTATGTTCCAAAACGTTTTCTAGCAGAAAAGAATTAGAGGAATATTTCATAAATATTTTTTTTTTAAAAATAATTATAAGTGTTACGTTTAAAAGTATATTTAAGTGTTATAAAATAAACATACAAGTTATATGTTTACTTTAAATTAAATCGAAATTACTTTTAGTGTTCTTACTGCGGAAATTAAAAAAAATCAATAAACAATTCAGCAAAGAATTAGATAGGATTAATTTTCGTTTTTAACTCAAACGAAAAAAAAAAGTTAAAAGAAATATTTGTATGATGTTATAGACGAAGCCTTTTAAACGGAAATATCGTGATTCTTAGATTCTTTAATACATCATCTTATTACAGCTAACGTCCAACATAAATCCAAAATTAAGTCAAGACCCGTTTCTTAGGTATTTCCTTTCAAGTTAATTCATGCTGAATATTAGTTATAGTAGTAGAGAATTCGTGATAAGAATCGTGAGATGTCCTTTTTCCTACCAGGGCTGCCAG
Organism: Caerostris extrusa; assembly: GCA_021605095.1. Classification (NCBI taxonomy): domain Eukaryota; kingdom Metazoa; phylum Arthropoda; class Arachnida; order Araneae; family Araneidae; genus Caerostris; species Caerostris extrusa. The sequence goes on from BPLR01006272.1 coordinate 172,301, forward strand.
TACAGTTTTGAGTTTCCTTATTTTCTTACATATTTCATACATGCATATGCATGGGTATAGAAAACTAGTTATACACGAAAATTGCTGCACTCTTCCGACTATCACATGTTAAGAATGACCAAAAAATATATAACCAGTAGAAAAGTGAATAAAATGTTTACCTAAGGCATAGTAGTGAGTTTATCATGTATAAAATAGATAATAGAGAATTGAAATTAATAACTGGCCTGCTATTTGCAACGGATGTACCAGTCACGGAGTACTTGAAAGACTCTTAAACAAAAACCTTTTCATTAGAATTAATAGTAAAATATGCTTCATTAGATTTTCTGTTTAATTCAGTGTTAAAATAATTGATTCTTGACTGTATAGTTTCCCTATTGTATATTTCCCTTGTTTTCTTGCATATTTCTTACATATTTCATGCATTCATATGCATGGGTATAGAAAATTAGTTATAAGCGAAAATTGCTGCCATCTCCCGACTACCACATGTTAAGAATGACCAAAATATATAATCAGTAAAAAAGTAAATAAAATTGTATACCTAAAACATAATGCTAAGTTTATCATGTACAAAATAGATAATAGAGAATTGAAATTAATAATTGACTTGTTAATTGCAATGGATGTACCAATCACAGAGTGCTTAAAAGACTCTTGAGAAAGAAACCTCAAAAGTAAAATATGCTTCGTTAGGTTGCTGTTTAATTCAATGTTAAAATAATTTATTCTTGACTGTATAGTTACCCTATTGTATATTTTCCTTGTTTTCTTGCATATTTCTTACATATTTCATGCATTCATATGCATGGGTATAGAAAATTAATTATAAGCGAAAATTGCTGCCATCTCCCGACTACCACATATTAAGAATGACCAAAATATATAATCAGTAAAAAGTAAATAAATTGTATACCTAAAACAAAATACTAAGTTTATCATGTACAAAATAGATAATAGAGAATTGAAATTAATAATTGACTTGTTAATTGCAATGGATGTACCAATCACAGAGTGCTTAAAAGACTCTTGAGAAAGAAACCTCTTTATTAGAATTAATAGTAAAATATGCTTCGTTAGGGTTGCTGTTTAATTCGATGTTAAAATAATTGATCCTTGACTGTATAATTTCCCTATTGAAATATCTATAATAATTTCCCTTTCCTAAGAACTGATCAATAAAATCAAAGGGTTAGTTCACCAATTAATAACGTGCTTGTCTGTAGTTTTCAGGTTCTCTCTTTAAAATCAATGTTTTAATATAAATTTTATTGACCTAAGGGTTTCAGCTTGCAGGCATTCTGTAATTTAAATAAAATATAAATTTTATTATTATTTTTTTTAGTTTTAGCAAATAATTACAGCAGTCATTAGTTAACACTTGTAACTTCTGTAATTTATATTTATGAAGCGGAGTTACAGTGATTTAAAAAGAACCAGGAACCCATAATGAGTATGTTCCTTTGACGTGATCAAATTTAATAATCTGAGACAAATTTGAATTTTGTAGCCTTCATTGAATATTGCAACCTTCATTATGTGAGCCTTCTTTGTGAATACGAACAACGAAGAATATTCTTTATGGATATATTTTTTATATTAATAACATTTTATTTGATTTTCTTTGAAAACGCGCTTTCCATTTTTATTTAATTGTAGTTTTTCGTGCATTTATTTTGCATTTAGTTTCTTGGATTTTTCAATTTAGCTTAGGTATTACGTAATGGACTCCTTTTGACTATGTCATTCAGAGGAAGAATATAATGTATTTTATGTTTTCAATACTATGTGAATATATCTTTTTGATTACTTTTGTATATTTCTTTGATATAAACAAATACCCAATATGCATTACTTAAATTTGTTTTCTTTCCTTATATTCTGCTTTTTTATTCTTTTTACTATCTTTCTATGTTTGTTATTTTTGTACATTTTGATGTGTTGTTTCTATTGACAAATTTAAATAAAATCCATAAGTTCATTTATTTTCATAAATCTAAATAAGGTGAACGATACCCCCAAATTTTTTCTAATGTAGGACCTCGTTATACAACAATTCAACCTCTCGTTATTCAACAATTCAACCTCTCATTATTCAACAATTCAACCTCTCATTATTTAACAATTCAACCTCTCGTTATTCAACAATTCAACCTTTCTTTATTCAACAATTCAACCTCTATTATACAACGATTCATTAATTATTGAGTCTCAGAAAAGGAGAATATCTTCTTACAAAACTCAACAAGACATTTGATGTTAATTGAGAACTCTTTTGCTGCCGCTTCATAATCTAGAAAATGGAATAGGAACAAAGAGCTATCAGGCTGAACATATGGCACCATTTGAAATAGTTATTTACAATTATTCTTTTCTTAAGTAATTCTAGATACAAATATAATGAAAAAGATTATTATAAAGGCTTCTTCATGGCCTGGTGGATGAGGCAGAGGTATTTAAACAGGGATTATGGTTTTACGACTTCAGCGAAAAAATTATTCATTTAAGATAATTTTTGAATTAACAATTCTCAGATCACTCAATGCTAAAGCATGTGTAGGAAATGGTTCTATTTTTTTTGAATTAATGATGACTTTTTACTCATCAGTGATAATTTTTTATCCACCAGAATATTTTTAAATGGATAAAAAATATTTTAATAATAAGATTCTTATTATTGTTTCAATCAAATTACAATACTTGACGAAAATTAAGTAAAATAGAAACCAGACTTTTGATCGAATATATCTTGCAAAATTTACATAATACTGCATTTTGAATTTTTTCCTTGAACATAACACAAAACAAATTATAAAATTTTTTTAAATATTTTTTTTTTTTAAGAAAAGAGCTGATAAAGTTTTATCAAGTGTAATTAAAAACTGAATTTCAATAAGAAATATATATATTGCTAAATTATAAATGGCAATTTCAATATAGGTAATAAATTCTTAGATATTTGGATATGGGCAATGATTTTATGATGAAGTTTTATTATTTTTTAGGTTTATTGTTTTACAATTACATCAAAGTCTCTCAGAAGAATTTAGGATTCTACTGATATGGATACCAATAAGTTAAAATAAATAAAGTTAAAAATAAATAAATAAAATAGTTAGATTAAAAGTTATTTGCGCCATTTTTATTATTTCTATAGAAAATGATGCTGTAGTATTATAATTAGAAAATATTTATTAAAAATACATACATGATTCAATAACCACTTAGATGGCATATCAATCTCATAATTTTCAGACTATGCAGAAGTACTGTCAATAAATTTATTATTACTCCCATCAAAAAAATTTGTAATGATTGTCTTTAATCAAATTTTTATGTGTGACTTTCAATTAAAAAAACACCAAGGTTACTATTATAGAAAACAATGAATGCATTTTTTACTTAGAGATTACACATGTTTATTTGTCATTAACGGAGTTTACAGAATATACAAGTAAATGATAAAATTTTACGTTACTGATCAAATTTTGTTAACGAACTCTATCCTCGAGAAAGTATTGACAGGTTATTAATTTAACTGTGAAAAATAAACAATGTTAGTTGTATAATTATTTTATGAATTCTTAATTTATAAGATTAGGGCTTTTGCATATGCAAGTTCTAAAATTATATTGTTGTATATTAAGTCTAATATAAGTATAATATAAGTTAAGTCTAATTATATTAAGTATATTAAGCATTTCCGGTACATTATGTATATTAAGCATTTCCGGTACATTATGTATATTAATCCTCCTACAGACATAAATAAAAGTTCATGAATATCTGAAAATAAAACACCTTAAAGCGCTTACTAAACTTTATGTTATTAATTAGCTTGTTAAAACTTTTATATCAGGAATGCAAACAGAATTATAAATATTTACTCCAAAATTTCAATAATTATTATTATACACTAATTATTATAATTTATGTATAACGGATGATTAAGAACCAAAACTGGGAGAATACACCTTTTGACCATCATGTAATCTTAACTTAAAATAATATTGTATGTTACTCAAATAGTTATACATATAACACAAAAACAATAACAAATAGTTGGATTTAATTTTTAAGGCAAATGAAATCTTTTCACACTCATTTTTGAACTGAAAATGAATGAAATATCCTTATATTTAATAAAAATGGCGTTTCTCGTCATAGGAAACCGGAAACATTTATTTTACCATTAATATCTACTTCTTTTATTTTTAACATCAAAACAGCAATAATTAACAAATTATAACTGAAATAAACACACGGATAGCTGCATCATGTTCACAATGCACGTGTTATAATAACATTCGTTTCTTTGATGTTCAATAAGCATAATTAAATTTCTCAGTGAATGAGGTGCGGAAGCTAATGAAGCCTTATAATTAATGGTCTAGAATTTCATTTTAGCGTATAAAACAGGGAAAATAAATTACCACGAATCGGAAGTGACTAAGAATTGATTTTTCCTTGAATATCATTAACCTATAATTGCGAGACCGTAGGAAAGGCGTCCGCTGCCAAATCAGCTTCTACATGGAATTAGTAAAATATGTGGCAGAAAAACCCTTGAGAAATACCCTTGTATCATCGCAACGTAGGATTTCGAGAACATCAAGCGATATGGGCGTTGCTTTCATACCGGTGGGGATCAGCGAAGAGCATGAAAAAACTTGCTCGCTAGAGAAGGAAAAAACCTCCCTTTTTGACGTGTGATTATAAATTGCGTGCCTTGTGTTTTACGGAATTAGTCTTCACATTTCACACACACACATACACTTAGGCATAATTTCTACGAATCAGTCTATATTTAACTGCTTCAAAAAAGAGTATTTTTTTTATTTATCTAAAACTGTAAAAAAGATAAGAACAATATCGGTTTTAATTCTTATAATAGGTTTATCCTTATTTTACGGCAGCGAGAATGAAGATTGGTTGAGAGAAAATACATTTAAATGAATACCTTAAAGCACGGCTGAATAGAATTAAGTATATCTTTTATGTGTATTTGAAATTTGTGTTCAACGTATGAATGCACCAAAAACGAGTTATTCAGTGTGTAGATGGACGACTTCCAGAAAGCAATTCAAAGGTTTTTTTGTGTTTTTATGTGTCATACGGGAGAATACCTTGAAGTTTTCTACGAGAAGTCTCGATGCGAGAAATTTATACTCCATTGAGTATGAATTTTCACGTAGACTTGAGTATGAATTTAACCTAGACTTGAGTATGAATATCACCTAGATTTGTATGTACTTGAGTATGAATATCACCACCTGTATGAACTTCACCTAGACTTGAGTATGAATATCACTTAGACTTGAATGTACTTGAGTATTAATTTCCTCTCTCTCTCACCTAGATTTGAGGTGAATTTCACCTAGACTTGAGTATGAATTTCACCTAGACTTGAGTATGAATATTACCTAGACTTGAGTAAGAATTTCACGACCTCCATCGAGTCACTAATTCCTGAAAACAGTGATTACACCATAAATCTCTGTGCTTTCGTGCGAGAGGTAAAAAAAAAGAGTCCCAAGTTTGAAGCTCAATAAAATCAATTCCATTAAAGTAAAAAACTATTTTAAATTAAATGTATATATTTTTAGTTCTTTTTAATCAAAAAATTGGCTTTCTGTTTTTATAATTATTATTTGTCATCTTAAAAATCCTTTTTAAAAATTTATAAAAAATTTTCAACCGAAAGAAACAAACGTTCAGTAAACATCATTGTTCTTGATGTAAGGTAAACTTTTATTTATATGCCTTTTAACATTAGATAAGAACAATATCAGTTTTAATTCTTATGATAGATTTATCGTTATTTTATGGTTACTAGAATGAAGATTTATTGTGAGAAATATATTTAAAGGAATACATGAGAGCACGACTGAATAGAATTAAGTATATCTTTTATGCATATTTGGAATTTCGGGTTCAGCGTAAGAATGCACCAACGAGTTGTTCAATGGGCAGATGGATGTCTTCCAGAAAGAGAGTGTCAAAGGTTTTTTGTGTTTTTATATGTGATATGGGAAAATGCCTTGAAATCTTCTACCATAAGTATCGAAGCGAGAAATTCATTCGCCATTGAGTATGAATTTCACCTAGACTTACATATGAATTTCACCTAGACTTGAGTATGAATATCACACCTACACTTGAGTATGAACATCATCTAGGCTTGAGTATGAATTTCACGATTTCCATCAGAGCCACCTAGTTTCTGAAAACAGTAATTACAACATAAATTTGTGCTTACTTGCGCGAGGTCCAAATAAGCTACAAGTTTGAAGCTCAATAAAATTATTTCATTTATTGTAAAAAACTATTTTTAAATTAAATGTATATATAGTTTATTTTTTAATCAAAAATTCGCTTTCTGTTTTTATAATTATTATTTGTCATCTTAAAATTATTTTTAATAGCTTATAAAAAATTGCAATCGAAAGAAAAATTGTTCAGTAAACATAATTTTTCTTGTTGTAGCAAGCTTTTTATTTTCATTATACATGTGCCTTTAACATAAGATGTGTTTAAAGAGAATTAATTCTATTTTTGTCTGCCTGAGATAAAATATTTTGTTTAAAAGTAAAATGAAAATTCGCAGAGTAAGTAGAATATTTCCATTTAATTTAATGCACGTGAAAAAACATTTCAATTTCTAAAAATTGTATTCGAAGAGGGAAAAAACAGCTAAAAAGAAATAAGAAAACTTTTCATACAAATAAATAATCTTAATAACTCATTTTTAAACAAAATTTTACTCGAAAGTCAAAGATATTTTGCAAAAAAATTCTTCAAAGTAACATTATTTTCTGAAAAATAGAACCAAAATCTATATTGTTATAGCATTAAAAAAGGGTAGTAAAAAAGGATTTGAACAAAAGTTATTTTTGCAGAATCTGATAAAATATTAGTGATGATTCGAAAAAAGAATTTAAATCACCAAAATAAATTAATTAAAGCATACACAAAAAGTGAAAAAAAAACCGAAGACCTTTTTAAAGGAGTTTATAAAAAGGATGGAACAATGATTAACATAAAGAATATAGAAAGTTCAAAAAAAAAAAATTGTACATTTTAAATTTCTTTCAAATGCATTCAACGAAAAATAATCTAAGCCTATTTATGTTTTGTGTTTTCAAAAATTGCATAGAAATTAATAGATCAGTAATAAATTGGATATTTCGTTACTTAAGTATTTTAAATGTTAAAGCTTGGCATTTAGTTTTTAAAGCTATTTTCAGTTTTAAACTTAGTATCCAGGATTGAAGATATTTTTGATGGTAATACTTAGCATTCAGTATTTTATTGTTATTAATATGGTCTGGAGCCGTTTGGTAAATAATGTTTTGAGTTTTCGAATTGAAGAAACTCGATTCGAGATCCTAAAAGCAAAGCTGAAACCAAATTTCTTGTGTCAATGTCCTGACTTCCGATTTGAGGTGAAGGGTGCGAACCTTTTAGTTGCCACCACTGGGAGTAATTGTTATAAATTTTGGTAGCACAACGTGGGTGTAATGTTGCAAGACCTCAGTGATGCAACATGGTAATGCTCAATCTGCTACATAGTAGAAACTTCATTTGGTAAACGACTTCAAGTTAAGTTCATATAAAAACAACCACCATTATTTTTAAGTAATCAAATTATAAAGTTTTACATATGTAATATTATCATACCTGATTTTAAAAATAGTATTAAGAAGTACATTTTAGAACAGACTACACCTGAAAAAATTAATGAGTATCCAATGATACTAAGTAAAAACAATATAAATTTATAATTTATTTTTAAATTTATTTCATAATATATTTTTATATTTATTAGTAGCTGTTGTTGAAAAATTCGTTAGAGGAATAAAAGAAAAATCATATATATTTTAAGAATTTAAAAAGCTTTTGACCTATTTTAGTGAATTTATTGATTTATTTGAATGGTCAATAATATTACAAATATCAAAATGAACCATGACAAACGAATATTGAGAAGAATCCTTTTAGCGATTTCATAAGTGTGACTACGTAAGTGAAAAGATATGTCAAGCCACCTTATATCCATAACCACATAGATAACTAATCTCCATATTAGGGAGCCAAATAGCAGATGACATTTAAAATCGATCATTATCCTAAGACAGATGGCGATATCATTCATCTAATTCAACATTTGATAAGATGATTGACTTAACAATGGTCACATAGCTACGAAATGGAAAGTGCGGACAGAAATGTCATTAATGATCCACATATCATCGGGAGTATTCTGAAAAAAATAAAGGGAGAATAAAGAAGACAAATAATAAGACCTTGAAGATCTAAAAACCGATCAAATCTAGAAAGATCTTGGACAAATAATGAAGAAGAATATCAGGATGCCAACACATATCTCTGTAAAGAGAAAAAAGGGCAGTTAGCTATGACACATTATCTACCAAACTTTATAATTTATATTTTGTTTATTAATTGTGATGTAAAAAGCATGTAGCCAAATTAAAATAATTTTTAAAATATTGTTTCTTATTAATGCTTTTGTAGCATGAGCCTTTGATGCGACTGCAGAACTGCAGGAATTATCAAAAGAAACGTCATGAAAAGGAATGCTACTATATTAAATTCAAAATGTACCTTAACAATTTGAAATAAAAACATTGAAGTGGTACAGCGTGGTAGGAATTTGGAGCATTTCGTAGTATCCAAGAACCAAATCTTTTAACCTGTTGGATCTACTTTCGACATAGAAATTTATCGTTCCCATTCAGCTGAAATAGGAGTGGAAACGTTCAATATAATTCCCTTGTTTGGTTTTGAATTGAACTCCTTACTTCAGAAATACAACTCCTTAACATACCCTGCTCCTCTTGATTTACTTACGGGAGTGAAAGATGTGCAGGCTGTATTTATGATGAAAAACACTCTTGTAAAAGAACCATAATAAAGAGCTACAAAGCTACAAGAAATGGTCTGCCATACTTTAAATGCTAAGGACCACAAAGATTTCAAGAAACTATGATGAACTTTGTATTCTTTCTGGATGAGTTCATGACAGCGTAGAATTATTATTGAGAAATAAACTGCTATAGGATCATTATTGTCATAAAAAGTAATAAACTTTCTCAATAATTAAGAAGATTAATTAAATACCTTTAAATAAAAACAAAAAGTCCATAAAGTTAAAAGAAAATAATGTCCTTTCAGAAAATTATATGTTCTTATACTTAAATAAATAATTATAGATTTACATCTTTTTACCGACTTATTAATGGAAACTCATATACTTTTAAAATCAAAATATTTTTAGACTACTGCAAATGTTTACTAAACATGTCTTGACAGTCTTTTTAATTTTAATCAATTAAAGATTGGTTTAAATTCCATTCATCAATTTCAGATTTTTTTTTTTTTCACACAAATCGATTTTCTTACATTTCAACATAAGCATTGTGAAGATATAAATGAAAAATATTTTCAATTGTCTACATATATTTACTCACAAAAAGAACTAACAATGACAAAGAAATAACTGTTGCATTATATTGCAACATGAAATTATTGACGCATTTGTTAAAAATAGAGCTTATATTTTAATGATTCAGTTTTCTATGTTTACTTTGAAAAGTTACTCTATTTGACTTTGTAAATTACCCAGAAAAAGAACTACAAGTTTTCTCAGAAAGCGCTCTTGTAAGGCACAAAAAGAGAATCGTTTTCTAGGAGGCTTTTGTGTCTCAATAACCTGGAGGAATAATCTTAGAAGAAAGAATTCATGCGGGTAGGAGAATTAGCATTAATAGATACAGTACGTGCAAAAGAAAAATACTCGAGAAGTGTAAAAAGACTAGTTTATAGAAAGTTGCTTTATTTTGTTACTAGATTTAGACGAAAATAATATGGAAATTGTTATAAAGTATACCAATTTATAATTCCATAAATAGCACTGATAGTGAAAATGATAATAATAATTTTTTTTGTTTTTAAAATTTCTTAGGTTATTAAGGAATTGAAAAATAGAAAATATAATTTATAAAATATAGCATAATTTTGTCAAGAAATATTTCTACAACTTTTTAATTTGTATTTAAATTTACTGTAAAAACAGATTGTTTTACTTTTACTTCTAAAATAATTAAATATTTTAAATTCCAATAACTTTTAATTACATTTCATTTCATTAATATCTTAATACTGAATATATTTAATTCGGTTAACTTCATTAAATAAACTAAATTTATTTCGATGATAATTTTTGAAATTTTGGGAAAGAATCATTGTAACCAACCATTGTTTAACCAAAAGAGGTTTAAGCGCTCACTTAAATACATTATGAATTCTGTAACTAAATAGTTATTATGGCGAAATATATATTTATTACTTCATCTAGAATTTTCTAATGGTCGTAAGATAATATTTAAGGGTTTATAGATACTAATTTTTTTCATTTAGATAAGCATAAGTCAAAAAAGAGCTAAAAGGTGATGCTATCTATTAAATTACAGCACACCGGAAAATTTAAATTTGTGAAGTACGTATATCATATAGAAAGTTTTAATAGAATAAAGTAGTATATATGAAAATTTTAGGATTCAGTAATGTCTCCTAACAAACTTGTTTTCATAGAGAAATCGTAGTTACTTGTAGTCTTTCTCAGAAAATATGTTTCCTGTCATACAACGGTCAATTTTCCCCAATATGCAAGAGCATAATTCCAGTTCCTTGATGTTTCTCATCCAGTCAATTTGCGAGATGTTAGTTCTAGCGGGAAGAACTTCTGCAAATTCCATCAGTACACAACATGAAAACAGTTTTAAGCACTTTCGGAAACATTAAATGACTAAAAAAATGGCAAAATATGTAACAATTTCAATTAAAAATTCTAACACACACTGTTGAGCAAACAAGTTGACACGGCACAACCATTTGGCTACTTATAATTGACTCTATTCATTTAATGACTGTCTATTCTATTCATCTAACAGCTTGACTTCTATTCATCCAATGGCTTCAAATAAGTGATGTCAAGTACTGATATCTAATGCATGGCTATCTGAAAATTTTATTACGCAGTTTCTACTTGCAGAAACTGCGGACGCTTTTAAACCTGTTTATGCACACATACAATGATACTAAACGACAGCAACTCCACATATTTGAATATTTTATTCTGATGCGACATTATTTTTTTTTTACGTATGCTGAGTAATTTATATGAAAGTATATATTTGAAATATATTTGGTGATGTAATCTTTATTTTTCCGATTTTTTTTGTTATTAATGTTTGGAAAACTAGCGTATAATTAACTAGATATTTAAAAAATTCATTTTGATATTTTAATATTTATTTTTTTTTTCATTTTAATACATACTCATATCATGGCATATAGAAACATATAACATTTAGATTCACATTGAAGGATTGATTATTAATATTCTTATTGAGGTTATTTTAATACCAATCAGAAAAGCAAATATATAATACGTAAGCTATAATAAATGGATTTTGGATTTGCGTGCACAAATACATTAGGACTTGAAGAGAATGAAAAGAATATTTAATAGAACACCTCTTGTTAAAAATTGATTTCTTTCACTTAAATTTATTGTAAGCAAAAAGAAAATAGACGTCTGGAAAAACACCCCAAAAATTATACGTATCAAATATAAATGTGTCGAGCGTGTCCGTATATTAGTTCTAAAGGATGCATTTATCATCGGAATACATGATATATTTTATTGAAACAAGGTCAAAAATAATCAGAAATCAATGGCATATATTTCTTGTTCTAAATAATAACGTAGATGTCCTTCCTAGCAGGTAGCTGAAAACGCTCAACAATCAAGAAATAAACACCAAGTCTATCGACACAATTGACGTGAGGACATGGTAGTATCCTCCCACGTGGACTCCAGGTGGTCCACTAGGTTTTTGTCATTAGTATTTTTGGACTCTCCAGGTCGATAGTCTGCAAATAAGTGCGTCATTTGTTCATAATGGACGATGGAATTGAAGATAGGGTTACTTATTAATTCTTCTCCCTTCTCTTGTTACGAAGTGGTCATTCGTGACTAACATTTCTCTCGTTTAAATCTCGTTATTATTTAACGAATTTCAGTTCTCATTAACATCATTTTGGAGGGACAGTTAAAGAAAAAAAATAAGCAAATGAAGGCCTCGACACATAATTTTATACACAAAATAAAAATGAAAAGAAGGCTATTAGATAATGATTATTTGATATTTCGCTAATGAAAAGGAACATGTGTTTCAAATTGTTGCAAAGAGAAGAAATAGTCAGAAGTATGGGAAAATAAATTAGGAAATGGTCAGGAGTCTTTTATCAAGTAATAGTCACTGTAATGTATTGATAATATTGTGATTAATTATAATCTTAATAATATTAATATATATAAATTATTAATCTTAATATGGATAATATTAAGATTAATTATAATCTTAATAATATTAATATATAAATTATAAATCTTAATATTGATCATATTAAGACTAATGATTTTTCTAATGTTCATTTGTATTAAGGTATAATTATTATTAATTAATGGTATTTTAAATTTAGGAATATTTCTTATTAGGAAGATAGTCTATTAAGACTATAATTAGTTGATTTTATTTTACAGTAATGTATATATATATATATTATGTAGCAGTAACATAACATATATTATATTATACATAACATATATATAACATATATTATGTAGCAGTTTTAAGTAATTAACTTTTCTGATGCATCTAAAATTACAAGAATTAATATTACTAACAACTAATTTTTGGAATCTGAAATACGATCAGTTGCAGACACAAGTATTTGCTTTTAAAAGAGCATCTCTAGGTAACAACAGAAGCTTTATTCCTTCCGAAAAGAGCTCTTTCTGCAATAATAAGCAATTACTCAAATTTCAGCATATGGGCAAACAGATTTATGAAATATGCAAAAATTAAGATCAATATTAATCAACGAAGTGGCTAAGATTAGAAGAGCTTAATTTTCTCCTTTTAAGGGTTCGAAATGTAAACATCCAAGTTTTCAAAGATAAAAGATGCAAACATCAGGGAAATTTTTGTGAAAGTGATATTATGAACATAGTTCGTCATGAAATGTTTTCACCTAACAAACATTGTTATGTGATGTTGTTCAGATGCTTTCCCATAACAATATTAAAGAAATTTTTAATAAAAGGAAAACACCATTAAACAAATGCATATAAAATTTAAAAAAAAAAAAACAAGGAAAAATTATCTTTTTAATATTATAAAAAAATTATCTTTTTTTTTTTTTCATTTGTAAGCTATTTCCCCAAGAAATCAGCGGAACCACTTCAGATTCTCACACAAGCAGGAATGCACAATTAATGTTTTACTATGATTCATGGTTGTAAAATATAAGTGTAACCCCCTAAAACCAATAATCTTAAATATGTTAGTGGTAAAGTTGAATTCCTTTTTAGTGATCCTTTAAGGAGAACTGGCCTGTGTCTGACCAACAACTGAGAAAATCAGAAAAAAAGAGAAAGACTAAACTGAGAAGAAAAAAAAAAATGAGAAGCCAACACAACTTTGTTAACTCTCTTTAATCTTACAGTGTCTTTTTAAAATTTTCTGAACGTTTGCTTTTGTGGATTCATTATTTACCGCAAAATTAAAAGAGAAAAAAAAAAAAAAACTGTAAAATGATTGAATAAGTCCTAAAAGCTATTGCCTTAAAAAATTAATATTTATTATATAATTGTAACAGCTTCTACAACTTAACTAGCTATATTTTATTGAATGTGGAAATTATTCTCGATATGAACATGATACACAAAGCATAATATGCATGATATTCTGCAAGAACTGCAAAGAGGAAAACAAACAAAATTGAATTATTGAATATATATATCTATATATATATGTTATGAAGAAGTTATTAGATACTTCATATCACACTAAATTGATGAGTTTTTATATTTTTGTAGTAACTTTTAACATACCAATAATTGCTTCTGCATATGTCACTGTTGAACCAGTATATACCATTTAAGTTAGAAATGCATACAACCATGACCCTCAACATCTTGAATTTTTATTTAAATAGATGTATAATAATTAAATTTTGAATGACTTTATGATTCCGAGGAAAATAAAAATCATGGGAAAAACCTTTCTCGATTTTTTAATAATCATGCTTGAGCATGCTTATTGATACATTAAAATGTTGTTTTTTTATATTCAGCTTGTATTCAGGATCAATATTTCATGACCACAGTTATTTGTTAAGAACAATTTTAAAGTCGTATATGCCATAAAACACGCTATAAAGCAAATAATGGATTCTTGAACAAATTTTTGCCCATCGCTAATGTTTAACCAACAAAGTTGAGACTCTGGAGCTTACTTGATAAATAAATAAAAAATAGCGTACATAGGGACACTACAAGTAGTCTGGTGCCTTATTGATAATGGACTTAATTTCTCAGTTTAGAAATAAATAGTTTTTTACCATCTAAATATTAACTTTTTATTAACTAGAGTCTTATTACATTTCATTATTTCATCTCTCATCAAAATCATAAAATCTTTTAAAATTTACTTATCATACATCTATTTAAATAAAAATTTACGATGTTGCGGTCCACGGTTGTATGCATTTCTAACTTAAGATAAAGTAAAATTAGGCTACCAAAAAAACATAAATAGTATATACTTGTTGCTTGTACAACAATGACATATGTAGAAGCAATTATTGGTATATTAGAAGTTAAATACTTTCATTAAAATTGTTAAGAATTGATAAAAAAATTTCTTTAATTTTTATATATGATTTTGTTGGGATTAAATCTGGCTGGTGTTTTACAAAGCATTTCTGTAGATCAAGTTGCATTGATAAACCTAATATTAATTAAGTTCTATTCTTGCAACAGAATTCTGAAACGATCGATGATAAGGAATTTATTTCAACTTATCTCTTAATTAGTAAGTAAAATATGTAAATAATATTCATCATTTATTTATAATTTATATTAAAAATATAATGATTCGAAATCTTTTAAATAAATGCATTTATTTTTATATAAATGAAATCTTTTTTTTTCTGTTACATTCAAATAATTCACTCTTTATTCATAAATGCTTTGAATTTTTTTCTTAACAAAATAAATCCAACTCAAATATTAAAAAAAAAAAAAAAATGCTGATTTATAAATATATCGCAGACGTCTAGAGATTTTATTTTTAAACAGAAGACAGATATCAATAAATTTTGTATCTAATATAAGGTACACAATTATGTCTGGAATTATGAATACCTGTTTAAATATTTTATCAATTCGTACTTGTATATATGTTTTATTTGCTCAACATACAGAAAATATTTCTATATAGACTACAAGAAGTTTATATATCCTTTAGGCGATGATTTCTACATTAATTTTCTCTCGTTTAAGGAACAAATTAAATATTTTCTGTAGATAACTCACAAATGAAAGAAGGAATCATACAGGAAGTTCTTTTCTGAAACGAGGTAATCATACAATAAACAACATATGAGACAGTTTCTTAAAAGGTGATACAGGTTCAATTTAGATATATAAAAAAATTAACGTTTGTATTAGTTAACGAATAGTTTAAAATCGAAAATATCTCAATGCCTGATTAAACGGATTTACTTCTCTTTCAAATAAAACAGCTCATATTAGCACAAATGGTTCTGACGATATTGCTAAAATGTAGACTTTATCATGATCAAAATATAATTTTTACAGAGATATATTGAAAGAGTTATTTTCTGAAATTTATTTTGTTAAAATGGAAAAAGAATTAATTAATGCAAGTGATTATTAATTAATGAATGAATAAGTAATGTTAGTTTAATTATTAATTAATGTAAGCGAATTTTTTTTAAACAACGGGAAATATTACCCTTATGTTAGAATTGATCAGTAATCTGTTCGCTACTTGAACCTTTTATTTTTGCTTATACAATTTGAGAGTTAAATTACAGCAGAATCGGTATTTGGTAGTTTATTTTTAAGTATAAGTTTAGGTAAGTAATAGTGGTTTATTTTTATTCGAACAATTTATATTTATATTTGATTGATGGTTTAGCATTTCATTTTGTTACCATTCTAATTATTGTTGTTGTTTGAAAACGTTTTAAATATATTCATGCTGTTTTAGTATGATTTGTTTTGTTGTTCATATTATTTTAATATTAAATTAGTATTCTGTCTACTATTTGAACCTTATATTTTTGCTTATACAATTTGAGAGTTCAAATTATAGCAGAAATGGTATTGGGTAGTTTATTTTTTAAGTTACTGAATCGAACAATTTAGATTAATATTTGATTGAGGGTATAGCATTCATTTTCTAACCATTTTAAATATTGTTGTTGTCTGAAAACTTTTAAATATTTTCATGTTATTTTAGTGCAATTTTTTTGTTGTTTATATTATTTTAATATTAAATTAGTAATCTGTTCACTACTTGAACTCTTTATTTTTGCTTATGAAATTTAAGAGTTAAATTAGTTTATTTTTTAAATGAGGGAATCGAACAATTTTGATTAATATTTGATAGATGGTTTAGCATTCCATTTTGTTACCATTCTAATTATTGTTGTTGTTTGAAAACGTTTTAAATATTTTCATGCTGCTTTAATATAATTTGTTTTGTTGGTTATATTATTTTAACATTAAATTAGTAACATTTAATATATTTAATTTCTAATGTATATTTATAGCTGCGATATAGCTGTTTTGATAATTTTGGAATTTTTTTTTTTTTATTTTATCAAATCTATTGTTTGCTAATTTTTATACAATAGTATTATTTTTTACTATTAAAGTTAGTTTATTTAATAAAGTTGGATTGTTTCTCTGCTTGCAAAATTTTATTCTCATTCAGTAAAAATAGTGCGATATGAAATGAGACATGCATATACAATGAAAGAAATTGTGAAATTTTCAAAATTTTACAGAAATTAAAAGAAGAAATTATGTACGAAAATAAATAAATAACTCACGATATGCATATATTGAATTAATTTAAAATTTATACATTTAAAAAGAGAATGCACTTACTTTCAGTATTAAACTTGATTGACTATTTTGATACTATGATCATTTGAAAGATAACCAGCGTTTTGAACATAACTTAATCAATTTGTATTCAATTAATTCATGAAGGAGAAAATAAACAGTTTATTTCTGAAATTATCAAAACATTTTAAAAGAAAACTAGAATTAGTAAATAATGCTTACATTATTCCAAAAATGGTTTATAAAAGTTTAAAGTAAAGTAGGACAAATGAGATATAATTTCTGTTACTATATATATATGTACAGTTACTTTTTAATATGTTGATAAATTACATCTATACGTTATTATTACATTTATACGTTTTTATTTACATTTATAAGAGACATTAATAGAAAATAAAGATTTAATATAATAAATAATTTATTAAAAATATTATATAATTTATTTGAAATAACATAAAACAAAGAAAAATTAATTTATTACACTATAAATAAAATAGCTTTTTAAATAAATCATTTTTAAATGTTATACGCATGTTGTTTAAAAAAAGTCTAACGAAGTCATTAATCTTATTTCAAATAAAACTAACTAATTATTTCTTTTTTATAACCATCGCTTTATTTGCTTTGTATCTAATATTTCCTTTAAAGAATTTTTTGAAAAACAAAAGTTACTACTTCGAAGAAAATAACTACAAAACTATTGGAGACTAATTAAAAGGTTTTTAAAATCATAAATTCAACATTAGTTCATATTTTTAAAACCTTTTTTTTTAATTACCTAATAGACCAATAATAATAATGTTGCTTTTATTTTTGAATGTCTATTTGAATGTCTATTTTGTCTATTTGACCTCAAGTCATTTCGCCGCTATAAATGCAGGTGTGTAGCAGATTCTATGTTATCCAGTGTGCTCCATGAAAAAAAGAGGAATGTTGAGCAACAATGAGTTTATTTTTTTTTTTTTTATTTCTTATTTTTCGTAAAAGAATATTTTAATGAACAGGACACTAAGTCCGCCAGTTATGTACAGCATTAGGCTTACGGTGTACTTAAGAGATTGTTTTGAAAATCGACAAGTGAAGCCGCACTGAAAGGTTTCGTGTCAATGCTTGCGATGGATAGGATAAATCTGTAGACCGGATAGGCATTACATTGTTCTCGAGAAAAAGGGCGCGAATCACATAGATGCCAATTTGGAGTGTTCAATTCAAGTTAAGTATAGGGATGTAATATAGCTGCTCCATTCCTACATTCGAAGATTAAGACAGCATATATATAATTAGTTTAGGAAAGCGATAATAATAAAATGGTAACATAATGGTAAATAGTAAGAAAATAAAAGATAATAAGAAGAAAAAGCACATTCTTTTCATTATACTTGGAAAAATTATTTTATATTTTAAATATATATAAAACTTATTAGTGCATATAAACGAACCGTTTTAGGTAAACCGACGTTCTTAATCTCGTTTTGTTTATTTAATAATAAAACAATATATCAATAACTCTTTGTGTAAGTAATATAATATTAAGTATATTGTGTAAGTAATTAATATTATATAATATAATATTAATTACACAAATTTAATTTATTTATCATTATTATAATTTATATTTATATATTTGATTAATCACATATTATTAAATTGTACTACGCAGAAATATCTCTTTTAAATTTAAAATATATTTTTTTAATTTTTCAGCTTTGATAAATCCAACAGTAGCCATGTCTTACTGACTTCAACTGATCTGAACTCGGAAGGATTGTATGGATGCGAAGTATCCGGTGAAGCACCTTCTTTTAGTACTGCTAAATCGGAAGATGAAATGCGTATATATGGTAAATATATTACATAGTCAGTTATTATTCTTAAAAACGGAAGATAAATTCAAATAAAAGTATTACTTTGCTCCCATAATTGATTGTTATTGTCTGTATGTCACATTTGAATAAATTAAAATAACTTCTTGCTGAAATTGCAAGTAGATCAGCTGTCAGTAGCATAGTTATGTTAAGAAGTTATTAATGAACTGTTATTGAACCAAAGTACATTAATTTAAGTTTCTAAAGCAGGGGGTGGCCAACCCGTTGCCCGCCTTGAATGTTTTTCTGGCCCGTGAGATTTATCACACTTTTACAAAATATAGTTATTTTATAATGGCCAAAGTAGTGAAAACCAATGTATTAAAAAATACATTATGTGTTTATCCATATATTCAAAAATTAATTGTCGAAATTATGAGAAAAAAATTAGCTTTGATTTTAAAATAATATTCTTGTGAATATAGGATAGATATTTCCTGTTTTATTTATGAGTTCGCACAATAATTAAGTTATATTCTGCGAACTCATGAGGCGCTCGCATCTGGGAACATCTAATATAATAGGTTCTATGTTTCACTTTAAGTGATCTTAGTGACGTAGTGACCATCCTTTGATACGCACAGTTGATTGTTGATAGCGGAGCAAACCAGACTCTAAGTTCAAGTTGTTAGTGCTTTTGGTTCAACTTACACCTGCGAATCGTTTTCTTCTAAAATGAAATTGACCAAACACAAAAACAAGTTCAAACATAACGGCACAACACCAATTACGATGTGCAAAAACACAAATTGAGATCGATTAGCAAAAAATAACTGAAACAGTGGATAAACAAATATCGAACTAGTAAAATAAATATTTTTTATGATTTTATTTTTTTATTTCATTTATATTTATACATTTGTTATATTTCATTTTTAGTTTTATATATTTTTTTTACAAAGTGCGTTTAGTATCATTATTATTATATTAACAATATTTATAAGTAAGAATAATAGTAAACACAAAAATAATAACTTTTTTTATGTTTCAATTTTTCACTCCAAAAAAAAATGTCTATAGTGCGTCTAAATCTAATATGGGGATATATAATTTTATATACGGCCCGCGGAGTTATGATGCATTTCCAAACTGGCCCGCAAGATCATTTGGGTTGACCATCCCTGTTCTAGAACAATCTGAATTTTTCAAAGAAAAAGAAAATACATTCTGTTGGCATTAGTTTAAGTACATTATGTGAAAGGAATATAGAATTTTGAGCCAACATAATATAGCAGTTAGGTTGCATAACATTGCAAAATTTAAATTATCCATATTCAATAAATTATACGTAAGAAGATACAACTTAAAAAGATTTAATCTCTTGATTATGTTGTTATTTAATTGTTACATATATAGTTATTTACTTTTATAATTTAAAATTAATATCATTATTAACAAGTAATATAAAAAAATTTAAAGTCAATTCCTACTCTTTTTTTTTTCACTCTATTGCAGAAAGTCCTTTATAAATAATTTTATTCATTTTTTTTAAGTTTATCTGGCGCCATCTATTGGTAGATATATGCAACTTAAATCTAAAAAAATAAAAGGAATTAAATAAAATTTAATTACTGAATTAATATTTGAAAAACTGTATCAACATCAAGTGTCATTCTCTATAAGTTAAAAATGGATTTGAACTTGGGTAGATGAATAAAAAGTATTTTATGAACGATTGAAAATTTGAACAAGATATATATAGGAGAGTGTGAGCTAATAGAAGGAATTGAAAAAGGAACAAACATTAGATAACCAATTATTCCTTACAGAATCTTTCAACAAGAAAAAACAAATCTTATGGTTTGGTTGCACTGATAATAGTATTTACGGTGTACAGTTATGAATATGAAAATAACATAAGGTAGTATTTCGACTGTCAGAGCTGTTGGATTATTTGAACAAATTGTTAATATTTGATAAAAGTAATACCAGATATATTAAATATATTTAGCTTTAATGCCCGGTATAATAATAAATAATTAATGCTTGAATAATAATGAATAATTTATGCCCGGAAGGTATAAAATCATTTCACATATAAATTACTATTTACCCTCGGTGGCCACAATGTAGACGCTATGGGTTTTTTGGTTATGGGTTTCCACATTTTTTTTGTTGTTTTTTGCTTTTTGAATTCTTATATAAAATGAATAAATCATAATAAAAACAGTAATTTTTATACTCATTTTTATACCTATTTTTTTACTCAATATTAAAAATCTATCTATGCTATAGTATTATACGATCTATGCTATAGTATTATAGGATTTAATTATGGATTATAGGCTCAACTGATCTATGCAACTGTACTGCAGGTAAAGTGCTGAATATCAATCACCGTAATTTTTTTTCTGCTCTGAGTTTAAAGAACCTCAAATGGACACAAAACCTCTGTTAAAAATTTTATTTTTACCGTCTTTAGTAAATTTGGCAATTTTTACTGTAATGTTTCTTAAATCCTTTTTTTTCTCTCTTTATTTTTATTTCTTTTTTTGCATTCTTACGTTTATTTATTTATTGAAGCTTAAAATTTCTTTGATGTTTTTGTGATAATTTATGGTACACAAGAATTCCTTATAAATAATAATAATAATAATAATATACATCCATAAAAAATGAGGGACATTGGAAAACTCAAACCGAATTGTTACTTGTATTGCTACTGAGCAGAAGGACTCATGTTGGAATCAATTGCCGGTGTCCGTTGTAGTCATTGTTTTCAAAATTAAGAGATTTATTTGTGATTAAATAAGCCTGTATAAGCGTTTCGCATCGACATTTAGATTGCCTTCGTACAAAACATTACTATAGTAAATATAAAATTGTAAAGTTATAATATTAAATAGTAAAAGAAAAAGACTGATTTATTTGTATTAAAGAAATGAATTTAGTCTATTGAAAAATCTTAATTTCATATAATTTATAAACTTGACGTATTGTACTTCATATATTTTTCTTTAATAACATTTAAGTTAAAAAAAATTGTTTTTTAAATTATTGATGTTCTAGTAAATGGGTAAAAAATAATAGCAGCTTTAGAAAAATAGTTTTGATATTTTTTTTTTTTTCAAAAATGCATAGTTTTGAAATTTTATCCTTTTCTACCATTTTATTGTTGCTTAGAAATAGATAAAAATAATACTTCTAAAGTCGGTGGTATTATTTTCTAAGAAAGACAATTTGATATTTTTTTACATTCACTTACAGAGAGTTTTACCTTCGTTAAAGAACTGAATTGTTTCTTTCGAAAATAAAGACTCCGCTATATGTAGTTTATTTATTCTTTTTAGATTATAACAATATGTTTTTGATCAAATTTATAACCAACGATATGTTATTAAGAAATTTAAATTTAACTTAAACTTGCTTTTAATTTCTTAAAAAACTTTCCTTCTTGAATATCTTTATATGTTTTGTATGAAATGTCTTTACAATATTACTATCACAAAATGATTTTTAGAAATATTTTTAATATTCTAAATCTCAACAAGAAACATAATAGATTGAATTTTTTTGGTAAATTTTCAATCTTTAATTACTAATATTTATTAACTGAAAATTATATTAATTTATTATCAATCACCATTTTTGTGATAGTAAAAATACGTTTGTAGATAAATATTTTTCATTTATTAGGTATTTGATATAGTTATGTAATAATATAATAACAAATAAATTAAGAACTGTATACATATATAATTGAATTAAAACGTTAGTTTTTATTACCAAACTGGAGGATAACATGTTAGTATTCTAAATAAAGGATGTTCTGTTTAAAACTCGACAAGCTGCTATACCAAATGTTTCTATGTCTATGCTGGGAATAGACACGTTAAATGCGTAGGCCGGAATGCTCTCCCACTGTGCTTCAGACCGATGAATATGCGAACTCTCTCTGTGACATTTATCGTTCGCTTGTAAGATGCATATTGATTATAATATAAAAGATTTAAAGTCGTTTTAATTGATTTTAATTAAGAAAGAACAGATTTTTAAAATTAAGGACATCAAAGATTTGCTGTGATTTACAGAATATTCCAAACAAATCATGAACGTTTTCTATTAAATATTGTTTATCTCATTTATATTCATCATTTATTATTACTAAGAAAGGCAAACATAAATAATTTAAATTGATACGCTGACATAGTAATCCTTTAAACACTTGATATACTATATACAAAGTAATGTTAATTTTTATAAATCATGCGCTGTCTATTTTTTCGAGTTATTAAAGGAATATTGAAAAAAGAAGAAAATAAAGACAAAATTTATCATCCGTCATGAAGAAAAATTTATTCAGAAATGTATCTTGTTAAAAAATATTGCACATTTTAATGTATTTCCTGAAGACAATTTATAATTAATTTTATCAAAGAATCGAAAAAACTTATAAATTGCTGTCTAGATTTTTATTATAAGATCAATTTGCATTGATTCCGAGGTATTGTCAAGCAAAATGGTAAATGATGATTGATTTATCAAATTTCAGTGTAGAACTGAATTATTAGTAAATAAAGAACAGATTGAATTGATTATTGATTAATCAAAATTTTTAAATCTATAAATGATAACAAACCTAGAAATGATAATAAATCTAAAAATGATAAAAAATCTAGAAATGATAATGAACCTAGAAAAGTTAATAAATCTAGAAACGACTTTACTTTTTGCCAATCAGAAAAATAATATGTCAAAGCTAATATTAGTTTTCTATCTTTTAATCATATGCATTCATTAGCTTAGCATTGAATGCTTTCTACTACGACGGCTTGTTAAGATGTTAACAACTGTTTTACGACTTCTTAAAATTAAAATATGGTATGGTGGGACGTCATATTCTGTCCGTTGTCTATGCATTCTTGATTTGTTTAACCTATTCAAAAGGTTAATCTCAATGATAAGTAACTTCAGTTTCTATCAAAGATATGGATTAAATGATTTTATACAAAAACAGTAACGCTTTTTAATTATTGATTATTAAAATTATTTATAATTTAATTCTCTTTAAAAACATAACAAATTAGGCATTGAATTCTACAGCAAATCTAAAATGTGCCTTGTTGGTAGCGTTAACGTTAAATTTTAAATTTTATAATTCTCTAATAGTCACGTAATGGTTTTATTCTACAAAGGGAAAGGTTCCGCTGATGTATACCGCGAAGTGCCTGGAAAGGACATTGGACCCTTACCTCCATTTGCATAATTAGTAACCAAAAATTATTCCCCTTCTTGATGAGGTCATACCAATTAACCTACCATTTGTCTTTTTTTGATGCTGAAATAAAGCTTTACACGTTGTCATACAATAGCTTGATGTAACACGCTGTCATACAATAATTGTTGTAACCCGTTGTCATACAATAATTGTTGTAAGATGCTTTCATACAATAATTGTTGTAACACGATAAATGTCATCGAGTTTTCTCATTTCTGAAAGCAGTGACTACAATTAAGGCCACTAACGGATTCGTGTCTAGGCCCTTCTACATGCTAGCTGCATATTTTACCATTAGGCCAACAAGTTGGACCTTTACTTCCCATTAAAACAAAATAACATTTTATTTGACTTACTACATAACTAAATAATCTTTTCAACACAGTTATGAATGAAATATAACTAATAAAATATTTCTGAAGAAAAAAAAAGCAAACCTATTACGCTTAACTTTCAAAAGGGTTGTAACGTGCCCTTATGAATGAGCGATAGTTAGGTGAAATATGATCGATACGATTAATAGAGGATTTAGAATATGCAATATCCAACTGACATCGGTAATGAATCATTCATCAACGAAAACGATCAATATGAATGAAAATCAATGGTCAAAAGTTAATATCTTTTATTAGAGATTTTGATTAATTTATCCTGTGAATCGATGTAAATGAAACAGCAGGGTAGATGCGATCAGCTAAAACAAATAGAAGAACAGATTGAATTGATTATTGATTAATGAATTTTCATACAGAACTGAATTATTAGTCAGTGAAATGCTTCGCAATGTTTGCTGACTGTACCATCCTTTGACAAGCAATGCATGGCAAAGTGGACAGAAGAACAACACCTTTAGCTTTTTAATGTTCCGCCTTCACCTATTACGATACGAAGCTAACATCATAGGTGTTGGTGTATTTACCATTGTTGTCACGTCCGCCGAATATAGACCATAATTCATAAGTATAGGAAGTGAATGATTTAATGTACTTCGGAGGCATTATTAGCAGTCTCGATCGCATTACTAATTCAAAAAATGAAATGAAAGATGATCGCTGTCAGTGTCAGAAACAACCCTCACCTGGATTGTATCGTATAACTATGTGTTGAGTGTGGACCGTAATAAAATGTCATTGATTGGGGTGTTTTTTGGCATTTTAATCTCAGTTATTATCGCTCTGGGTAATGCAGACTTCATTAAGATATTGCTAGAATTTCAGTGAGTAGTTTTCGAATTGAATTTTCAAACAGTGTAAAGTTTTTTTTTACCTTACCTTTTCTGGTCAGGTAATAAGGTAAATTTAGCAGCAACTTTGCAGTCAAACGGGAATTTTAAACTATTATTTATTAAAAATTCAGATTCAAGAGTTTAAGTATGTGTATATTTATAAAAGTTTATTTCCTTTTCTTTCTGGTTGAGGGTTTTGAATTGCGGTGGTAACTTTTTCAAAAGGTTCGATAATTGAATTGTCAGTTTGGTTTGTCACTCTACGATCATTTTGTGCACACTTTGGGCTAATTAGACGGGGACCTATAGTTTAACGTGGATTCCGAAACACTAACAAACATCCATGCCATCGCCGGTATTCGATTCTGAAGCCTGTGTACCAAAGGCTAGAGAGCTAGCCAATTGGCCATCAGGTCCGCCCTGAGTTGTCAGGAGTTTCATGGGAAAATAAAAAACATTGTGTTTAAGTTTAAAATTTCCTTAACATTTCTAGAATTTCAACTCTAAATGAAAAGAAAACAATACAAGTGATGGAGGCAAATAAAAGCAGCAGCTAATCATAACAGTAACTAAACTAAAAGCAGTAGCTAAACATAACAGTAACTAAACTAAAAACTAAACTAAAAGCGGCTATACATATTAGTAGATGACTTTTAAAACTGACATAATTCTTTAAATAAGTGCAATAATAATAAAAAACTACTCAATCATTTAAAAATACAGCTTATCTAATAGGTTATCAATTAAGTTGAAAGATTTCTTCCCAATCATTTATTTGTTCATTTCTTAGAAATAAGTTTTTCATTTTCATTATGAAAAACATACATTAAAAATAATTTGTTTACAAAAACAAGTAATTAAAAGGATAAAAGTATTATAAAAACTTGGAAAATGTATTATTTATTCATATATGAAAGGAAATATTCATTTAGTCTGTCAGAATTTAACTTTATTATTTCCTTTTAATATTTAGAGAAAGTTTAATTTATATTTCCTGAGCATGTAATACAGTTTCAAATTAGCTGAACGTCAAAAAAATTGATAATTAAATAAGAATATTCTAATAATTTATGATAATAGCATACTGAATAATTAATTAATACGAAATTATTCAATAAACATAAATTATTCATACCAATAATTTATAATGACATGTTGATAATTGTAAGAAAAATATTTAAAAAAAAAAAAAAAGATTTAATAGCGTTCACATTAATATCCAGGAATTATTTTGATTATTTTTAATTTAATAGAACTCCTTAAAAATATAAATTTTATCTTTTTATAAAATTAAAGATATTTTAAAGTTAATAAACCCCTTATATTTTAATCCTCTACAAACAATGTTACAGAAAAAAAGAACTATGTAAATTTTAACATAAATTTAATTAATAATTATCCAAAGACAGAATTGTTCTTTTATGTGCTTAAAATTGATGAGGGTTTAACCATCTAGTAAAGGTTTGCCAATAAATTTTTTAAATAATTATAAATCAGAAAGGAAAATCTAGGTTTATTTTAGTATTTTTTTTAATATATAATATTTTTAATTTTTGAGAAAAAAATTTTTTAGTCTCTGAATTTTCGATTAGAATATAAATTTAAATAAAAAAATTTATTTGCTAAGTAGTAGTATTTCAATCAGCTCTTAATCATAAAATGAAAAAGTATAATCAAACCTGTTTTTGTGCAGGAGTTAGCCACAGCATAAAAATTCTCATAAAAATATCTTGAAGTTTCATGATAAATATAATGTAGTAACTTATTTAAAAATTAAATAAAAATAAAAAGTCCCACATAGAAAATACGTAAATCAAAACCCCTACTATGTAGCACTACCTCGTATCTAGCCGTTTCATGGTAATGGGATGACATAATATCAGGTGGGCCATCTGTGGCATTTTTTTTTTTAATTTTTCGTGTTATTTTGACAGCCATCTGTTTTTTTTTTTTTTTTTTTTTTTTCATTTTTAATTAATTTTTATTCATAATATGCATTTGATGGAATGTTTATATTTACCACACCAAAAAAATTTCTCACAAATTCACACAAAAAACCCGCATAAAACAGGTTTGGCTGTATTAATAATAAAAACATTAAATTAAAATGTGATAAATCTAAATTTCAAAATCTGAAGAATATAAAAATGAAATTTAGATAATGAGAAATAAAATAATGAAATTTAGTTTAAAAACTAGCTTTTAATATAAAATTAGAAAATTTTTATTTTTTTATACTGTGTACAAATAATTTACAATAACCATTGAAATAATCTGAATTTGTATTATTTACACAAATTCAAGTATGGCTTTCAGTAACAAGCAGATCAAATAACAGAAAAATCATAATTTCAATCTCTTTAATAAATCGTATTATTTACTTTTTATACTGAAAATGCTGTACTGTTTAAGAATATGATGTAAAAATGTATGAGAAGAATATGATGTAAAATCGTACCCTGTAAAAAATAATAATAATAATAATAATAAAAAACATCTCCTGTCTCGAAATCTGCCGATAGGCAGACGGCTTTGGCCTGCTATGGGCTATAGTGTCAGGAAGTTAGTTAGTTAGTTTAGCATTGCTTAAGAATCAATGAAAAGTACATAAATTTCTCTCAAGAATTAAAAGTTTAAAACTAATTTTAAGAACATTGAGAGTCACCAGAAAAGTGCAAAAACGTAACTTATGTATTTGTTATGTATTAAATTATGCTTTAGTTAAAAATTAAAAATAAATATATTAGTAGAAAAATATGATGGCCAGTTACATAAAAGACTAAAGTTTCGAATTTGAAAATTGTTTCCTTTGTTATTAGTATTCCATGTATATAATAAGGAAATACATAAATTAACGTAGTGTTATTAAAAATAACTAGACAAGCAATACATTTTAATTGTTGACTGTCATTAAAGTAAGGACTCAATATATAATCTGCAAGCCTAACATTATTTTGAAACCTTTTATTAAAGCGAATATTTAAAACGCAGATAGTGTTTCGTTTAAAACAATTTACTTTCAGTTTTGTTGAAGACGTGAATTAATCGTATCCGGGAAATCGTTTCTTATTTGTCGACAGCGTAATTTTCAGAAAGAATAATTTTCTCCAAGAAATGTTTGTACCTTTACCTAAAATTAATAAATTTTAGAAATTTTTGCAAGCATCGTTAATAATATTCCTTTAAAAATAAATTGTTAATTAAGATTAATAACTTAGTTACAAGACTACGCACTTGATCAATCTTCTTAGAAATCTTTCGTAATACTTGGCTAGATTTTTTTCTAAATGTCAACTAGTTTCCTAAATCTATTAATATGCTACCACGTAAATGTGGTCGTGTCTGATTCAAAAATAGTGCGTCAAATGCATGTTGCAACATTTTATATGACGTATCTACTGTAAAATTAGAAAATTCTCACTCTGGTATAATTACTTTAAATGCATTTTCTCTTGTTGAAATGCGAAATATATTTGATCTGGCTTTTTATTTTTTTACTTAGTGATTTTTTTACCTTTATTAAGTGTATATTTGTTTTAAGCACTTGAAAAATACTGTAAAATCTATTTTAAAGAAGTAAAACTAGTTATGCTATGTATACTTAACTATTGACTTTTAAATTACTAACTTTCTAACTACTACTAACTTAACTAGCTTTTTTAACTACTAACTTTTAACTGCTAATGTTCCCTTAAAGTTTTAATTTTTTCTTATAAAATTCCATTATTTACAAATTATAATGAACAAATGTTTTCTGAATATAGTCAGGAACAACTTATTTGAAAAAATTTTCTGCATCTCAGGCATTTAAGGCAAGAACATAAGTTTTGTATTTCTAACAAATTTATTGCTTTATTAAGCAAGCATCTAATTATCTCAATAAATATCAAAAATGATTTTGTATTTTATAATTGTAAATAAGGAAAAAATTATAATAATGTGAATCTTATTAATATTAAATC
Organism: Caerostris extrusa; assembly: GCA_021605095.1. Taxonomy (NCBI): domain Eukaryota; kingdom Metazoa; phylum Arthropoda; class Arachnida; order Araneae; family Araneidae; genus Caerostris; species Caerostris extrusa. The sequence goes on from BPLR01006272.1 coordinate 201,609, forward strand.
CAACAATGTTTTTGGGGTCCTATTTAAATATTTTAATAAAATAATTATCAGCTGCTTTATGTCATTAGTCTTAAAAATAAAATAAATCAAAGCAATTTCTTTGTTTATTTTTATTATAAAACCAATTATTGTTTTAAATGAGTGAAGTGAACCTAAATAAACTATTTGCAATTTTTGTGAATTCTAATCAGGGCATCTTATATGTTGTTTTTAAATGCCAGTTACTTTGACATGTGTCATTTACCTCTAGTACAGCAAACATGTAGCAGATTCAATGCTACACAGGAAGACTTCTCGGGAGACTTGCTACATATCACCTACATTTTCAACGGCAACTTTGAACGAACAACTCCAGGAATGCTATCTATGCTTTTTAATCCTCATCCGCTCCTCCTCGAGTCCGGCGGCCTCATGACTCATGGTCTGTCATATTTGGTACCACAGGCTTCAGGTTCGAATCCTGAGGGGTATGGATGTTTGTTGGTGTTTCGAAATCCACGTTAAATTGTAGGTCCCGGTTTATTTAGCGTAAAGTGTACAAAAAAATGACCGTATAGCGGCAAATCTAACCAAACCAATTCTCCTCGAGTCCAACAGTATTACTTTCTGACCAACAGATTTGATGTTCCAACCGGCAGACAGATTCCTCCCTCCCTTAGACAAGTTTGGATCGAATATTAAATAGCAAAAACTTACTTTTATTGAATTTAAATAGCACAAGTTGTAGGTAGGCAATAAGACTTGTATAACGAATCCTGCATGTTTTGTTTGATCCTAGGCCTTTTTGAGCGGCCTGGTGGCCAAGTGGCCAGAGCTCTTGCCTTTGGTACCACAGGCTTCAGGTTCGAATCTTAGCAGTAACATGGATGTTTGTTAGTGGTTCGTAATCCAAGTTAAACTGCAGGTCCCGGTCTGTTTAGACCTTTGTGTGTACAGATGATCGTAGAGCGACAAACCATACCAAACCTATGTCTTTTTGAAATAAATACGAAAGATGATTTAAATCATTGCGAACTTCACCCCATTAGTAATCAAAAAACCCTACTAAATTTAAATGTAGCATTAAAAAGACTGCATACTTAAAGATAACGATTAATTAAAAAAAAAAAAATTCAACGATCACACAGATTTTCAAGCCATAATATAAAAGAAAATCATTTCATATAAAAAGACTTAAAATATGTTTAACATAATTCAGGAAACCTTATTATTAAAAAGTAATTTTTCCGATATTTAAAAAACGGAGAGCAAACTCGAAACTGCGCCAGTTTTTTTTTTTTTTTTTTTTTTTTTTTAAATTCATCTCTTTAAAAAGACATTTCCGAGATAAAATATCAAAAGAGACAGCGATCGTAAAAGAGACCTCAAATCCAGTAAAAATTTTTATTCCTTTAAATTAAAGAACAGGCGCCTTTTAGAAGTGAAATGGTACGACAGAATAAATGACAGAGCATCTAAGAAGAGGGAATTCAGTTAAATTTGGTCTGCAATTAGAACAGAAACGTTTTTTTAAAAAGAAAAACTTTATCCTTCGCAAACAAATGGAATCGATTCGTCTTCTGTCGTCAATACAATCATTAAGTGTAACTCAAATATCGCGTGAGTCTTGTCAGGCGATATTTTCGGAAATGAAGTACTTTTTTATATCTTCTATCACTTTAAAGACAAAGAAAAAAAGATACCTTTAGTTGTGACTGTTAAGATATGCACACCTCACTCATGTGGACATTTCTCATTCAAACACAGATATACTTCGCTTGTTCCAACTGAAGCGAAGGGGAGTGGCTGTTGTTTGTTTATAACCTCCGTACACTCGCACTGTTTTCGTTTTAGTGATTGAGCTGACAGCTACATCACTGGCTTCAGTTTATTTAATCCAATTTATTTTATTTTTCTTCTTTTTTTTATCACCTTTTGCGTTGCTTTGTAAAAGTGTTAAACATGTTAGTGTCGCTTTATCAATAATTTTTGACTTTCGATTGCTTTGCAGGCATGTATTTTTGAATTGCATTCATTTTTAAACAAAAATTCAACTGAGTTTGCTTGATAAAAATAACAAAATAATTGTTTTTATAGTGATAATATATATATATATGGCAAATGTTTTGTGAATGTGCTGACAAATGAATTGAAGCTGTGGCTGTGATTGTGCTCCAATAAGAAAATTAAATAATCATGAAGTAAAAAAAAAAAAAGGGTTAAAGATATAACTTACTGATATTTGATTATTCTATAACTTAAACATGTGTATTAAATCATGTTTTATTAAACATATAGCTTACTAATATTTGATTTGTATTTTGTTAAACATATAGCTTACTGACATTTGATTATACTATAACCTAAACATGTGTATTAAATTTTTTTAAACATATAGCTTACTGACATTTGATTATACTATAACCTAAAACGTGTATTAAATTTTTTAAACATATAGTTTATTGATATTTCATTATACTTAAACACGTGTATTACATTGCGTTTTGTTAAACATATGGCTTATTGATATTTGATTGTACTATAACCTAAACATGTGTATTAAATTGCGTTTTGTTAAACATATAGCTTACTGATATTTGATTATACTTAAATGAAATCAATAAAACTGCTTTTGTTCAATCACAGATATTACAAATGAACATGATATTATGAAGCAGAAATGAATAAAATATCGCGACCACTAATAAAGCTGTTTTATTGCAGCATTACCTACGAAAGGACCTGATATCATTGGATTGCAGCCCAGATATCAGGTTGGTGACGAGGTAAATATAACGTGCTTCGTTTGGACCTTCAAAGCCTGCACCTAAAGTGAATTGGTACATTAATGAGAAGTGGTGAGTTTAAATCGGACTTTTTTTCATACATTGATGTGAGTTGCTATGATTCCATTGATAATAAACTGATGATTCTAAAAGTCTCCACTTATGATATGAATCTACAAAGTTTGATTCATATCATAAGTGGAATACGGTAAGTAAGAAAGTCATATGATTCCACTTATGATTCATATCATAAGTGGACTACGGTAGTAAGATTCATGTTTATTAAAATTCTGCACCCTCCAGCTTTAATTACATGGGAAATAGTAAGTATTGCGTTGCATTATTTTTTTTATCATTTAAGCTCTAAAAGCAAGAACTAAAATGAATAGGTAGGTTGCCTACTCCAATGAAACTTATTCATCATTAAAAATAATTAGTTAATTGTTTGAGTGTTCTCTATAATCGAAATTCAAACGTTTTACTATAACTGCTGTTTTATATAATATTGTTTATTATAACATACCAAAAATGATATCTTATGGTACATTATTATGATATTTAATAATTTTATAATTATTTGATAATGTTTTACATGGCATTTCTTTTATATTGCTATATCGCCTTTCTTTCAAGAAAAATAAATTTAAAAATATTAGATTTTATTAAACAATCAGAGACTATTTTTAATTACTCTTAAAAATGAAATTATAAAATATTTAATAAGAAGTAAATAGTAAAGAAATATTGAAATTAAATTTTGTCAAGCACAAAATTTTGTATATTTTAATGATTATATTCTGTTAAAAGCATTTAGTTAATTGATGTCGCAGTCAGTGAAGGTGATTAATATAATCGCATAACTATGAATTTAATGATTCCTCAATAATATTCTTTGCTGTAATATTTTAGGCTCAAGCCCATCATGTGACCCATTTGCCTCCAAGAAAAACCAAGGAAGGTCTCCAATGGATTGAATTAAGATTAGTGTTCAGTATGGCAGGGAAGTACATACGTAAAGGAGGATTGAAACTGCAATGTTTAGCGGAAGTTTTCCTGACATATGCACGATCACACCACGAATTAGTGATAGGGGAACGATTATCTGGACCCGGCCCGCAGAACGGTGAGGTTATTTTATATATAAAAAATTTTTCTTTAAATATTTTACCTTTATAATTATAAATTGATAGTTTCGCTAAATATTTTGTCCTTAAAATATTTTCTTAATTTATAATATTTCTCTTAGTTAATTTTTCCTTAAATAAATATTTCAAGTATTTCCTTAAATAAACATTTCTAATATTTCCGTAAATAAACTTTTATAATATTTCTAAAATAATATTTCCGTAAATAAACTTTTAAATATTTCCTAAAATAATTTCTAATATTTCCTTTATAAATATTTCCCTTAAATAAATATTCTAATAAGTTTACCTAAATAAATATATATAAAATAAAATATTAATTTTTCTATTAATATTTTTCCAAAAATACTACCCCCTTTTTTTCCCTTAATAGCAACTTCATTATTAAGTTCTCACTTTTTTTTTTTTTTTTTTTTTTTTTGCCTTTTTTAAGCCTTTAAACTAAAATATCAGTTTTAGGAAATAAATAAATAAATGAAAATATACCAAATAAGAAATTATGTAAATAATAATTTTTTGACATTAATAATACAACTTTTCTAGAATTAAGTTTCTATAGTTTCAGAGATAATAGTTCATCTGATATCTATATTTTATTTTACAGAATTTTTATACAAATAGCTTATTTTTAACAAAATCTATTTTGCAGGATCCCTCTATTGTTTTTTTTTTTATAAAATAAGCTTATTACTTGTAGATTATTAACAAATTTAAGATTTTTTTTTTTGAGAATTATTTTCAACAAAAAGATTTAACAAGTGTTTTAATATACTATAATCGTATTTAAAAACCCTTTCATGTTCAACTAGAAAAAAATCATAATGTTGTTACAAATATAACATTACACTTTTCTTCTGAAAGCATGTTCATTGGCTATAAATTACGAAAACAACATGTTATCTTTTGATAACATGTTATAATAGTAAGGAAAATCTTTTAAGTAAAGCCTATAAATTAAAAAAAAATTAGTTAAAGTTTGTTTATAGAAAATTAATAATAATCTAAATTAAAAAATTATAGCATGTAAATTAATTTTTTTTTCATAAGAATGAAAAAAAAAGATAGTTTGGGATAAAAACTTTTTAATACTGTTTATAAACGTTTAATTTTACATTTACATTTTTACATTTAACTCCATATTATACCTTTTGCAATGTCTATGTATTTTTTAAACTTGTCAATATTATACCTGATTTATTACTAATGAATAATATATAATTATTATGAGCAATGAGACTGCTTTTTTTTTTCGATTGGAATAATTTTTTTTGTCTTTTGCATTTTAAAAAATATCTATTTATTTAAAATAGAACAAATAAGTACTACGATTTATGAGTTTAAAATTGTTAATTTTAAGCCTCAACTTATTAATTATTCAAAAATAAGTTTTTATTTCATTTCAGCATGTTTATGAATTGATTAAACATTCCTTCAATGGAAATTTTTAATAATCCAATATATTATTTAACCAAACAATGCATGGGAAAAAATTGACTCAATTTGATTGAATAATCCCGTATTCTTACGATTTTCTTTGATTTTGACATTGTAGCTCCGAATGTCATACCAAGTCGACGACGACCCAGAGTTAGTGGAAGTTCAAGCCGTTACGATGTTGGAGATTTAGTGGATATTAACTGTACCTCTGCGAAGGAAAGCACACCTCCGATACTTAGATGGTTTATCAATGACAGAGAAGTAAGTAAAAAAAAGAAAAAAATTTTCAATAATATTTATTTTTGTTCAAAGCAGATACGTATTGTAGCATGTAATATATTGTCTATGAAAAGTATGGAATTGTATGGTTAAGCATATGGTTGCAGCAATATTTAGGTTGCAAGGAAAGAAAATGAGTTTTATAGATCGACAAATAATTGTTTTTTTGAAACATCAAATCATAGTTTTCAAGTGAGCAATTTCCTCTTTATACATACGCATTCAATCTTTTCACTGTATATATTTTTAGGACATTCCTAATAATATATTATCTCACAGCTTTTAAGAAGTTTGCAAAATGGTAAATATTTTCAAAAATGGTGAATATTTTTAATAATGGTTAAATTTTTATATTTTATTTTATTAATTTATCATTAACTTTAAAATTTAGAAAGAATATGCATAAATCGAAAATAATCTATTACTTTTTGATAATGAACGAAATAAAAAAATACTCATTTAATGATGAACGAAATAAAACAATACTCATTTAATAATGAAAGAAATAAAAAAATACTTATTTAATAATGAAAGAAATAAAAAATATTCATTTAATAATGAAAGAAATAAAAAAAATACCCATTTAATATTGTGTGAAATAAGCACGTCACATAACGAAAAAAAATCAAACATAGATGAGGATCACTAAGAATATCAATCATTTGAAATAATAATTTATTTTCAAAAATATTCTTTTTTTTTTTTTTTTTTTTTTTTTGCATTTTTTACTTTTTATTTATTTATTTTTTGGTTTATCATACAATAAAAAATTAACAAAAATTACTGTGAAAAAGGTATCTTATTGATTACATGGTGTATTCTTATAGTAGGACGACGGTATTAATCAGCTCATAATCTCACAGGTTTTAAGAAATTTATATTAAAAAATTTGGAAGTGAGAAACTCATCAAAATATGGAAGTAAGTAGCTACGATATGCATTTATCCATCAATACATTAATCTTTCCCTCAACACTAATAATGTCATTAACAAGTATATGTAAAAGAAAAATTATAATTACTTTCATTGAAAATTCATTTAACAGTCAAAATAATTTTTCAAGTTACAGAGAGAAAAATATTCAAAAATTGTGCTATTGTTAAATCATTTCTTTTGCATATGTTAAAAAAAGTCTTATCCAAAATTTTTGATAGGTTATTCTAAAGGAACTTTTATTAATTACGTTCAGATAAAGAACTGGAAATTTTTATTTGTTAACATTAATTTAAATTTAACCTAAATTAATTTCAATATTATTCGTTTTAGGACAAAATATCTATGTTAGTTTAAACAAATAAAAAAATAATTCCTCTAAAATAAATAATTAAGATTTTTATGAAGACTAGCACATAAGTGCATAATTATTGTTTTAATTAAAATTATACTATTACAAAATATTTTAATCATTTTTGAAAACTAATTTAAAATAATCACTTACAAATTAAGAGAAATTTCTCGTTGAATGTCAGTTGCAATAATAATTTTAATATCATTTCTTTGTAAATATTTAAAAATAGACTGTAAAAGTGGAATATTAATCTTAAATATTACTATCTTATCTTACTTATAAAACTTAGAATTAAAAAAAGATATCATAACAAGATATCATAACAAAAATTGCATAAAAAGAACTAATATATTCATACAAATAAAGCAAAAATAATACTCTTAAATGTGCGATGCAATTCTCATTTTGCCCATCATTTAATTCAAGAGTAATAAAAATATTACTAGAGAGTAGATAAATAAACAATAGATAATTATTAGATAAATAATCAAGATTAAACATGGATAGAATGAGAATGATATATTAAGTTTATAAAAGAACCAATAAAAGTTTTTTATCCTATATATATATATATATCCTACCACCTTCTTATATCCTTATCTTATCCTTCTACATATATATTCTTATTCCTTATCCTTCTATACGTTCTCCTCATTTATATCTATATCTTATTTTTAAATGTGTGACACAATTCTCAATTTGCCAATCATTATATCAGAGAAAAGTCATATGAAAATGATAAAGTATTGATTTTTATTGGAAACGTTTTATTAGATAAATAATCAAAATTAAACATGGATAGAATGAAAATGATATATTAAGTTTATAAAAGAACAAAATATAGTTGTTTTTTATCATATGTCCTTCTCCGTCCGTTAATCGACGAGCAGCCCAATACAGTAAAGGAGGACAAAAACAATCACTAAAGGCATTGACAGTAACACAAAAAGGTAAACAATTCAGAACAGTAGGGTATATGATGAACTGCTTTCCAATCATGGGCACGCCATAGTCGCAAAGGGGGCAGGTACCTGTATCAGTCAGTACTATTTTATATAGGGGACTCTGTGAGTAGTCATGGCCCGTGACAAGTCTAAAGCAAGCTACACCGATCGTTCTATTAGCAAGGAACTGGAAAATCTTGCTGAGTTATTCAATAAGGAATTTCACTTTTCTCAGAAGCCTTCTCTCTATACAGGTTGCAACGGTTGATTTAATAGAGAAAGATCAGATTGCGTCATTTGTAATCCATTCTTGGAGAAGATATCAGCCTGTTCATTTCCATTATGCCGCAATAGTTATGATAATAGTGCCATTTACCATTGACTTTGAAACAAAAAAAAATGATAGAACATAGCATTAAAAAAATTTCTTCTAAATAGTTTTACTACAAAAAATGTCGCAAGATATATGATAGAAAAGCAGCTAACTGTAAATTTTTAAATATATATTATTTTCTATTTTCATGTAACGTCATAGCTAGAAAATATATTTTTTAATAAATTACAAAAATAAATGCTATCAACGAAGGAATTTTTATTGATTTCATGGAGTTGTTCAGAACTTTTTTGATGTGTGTAGATTAATTTACAAGATTTTATCTACGATTCTATAATAGTTTTCATTTTAATTATTATGTCATTTAAGTTAAAATGTATATGAAATGAAGAAAAATTAAACATGAACAATATGAATTCTTTATTCTTTTTCCTGATATCATTGTTCGTTTATAGAATTTAATTTAAATCTTCTATTTGTAAAAAGACTCTTTTAATAGAAAATAATAAACAGTTTTCATTAGGAAAAATTATAAAACTGAAGTTTAAGTCAAATATAAATTAATTACAATTAATTTTTTTATAACACAAGTTATTATTACATGGGATTTCTTGCTATAATTCTAGAATTCCATAACAAGAAATTCTTGTAATTTTCAATATTATTCTCGTATTTTACAATATATTTTCAGAAAATCAACATGTGATTCGGAACAAAAACTGAACAATTTTTTTACAAAGTTTTCACTAATTTTTTTTATAAAACTGAAATTCCAAGGTGTTAGAGAAAGAACATGTCACAATATTTATCGTACACCGAAAACCTTTTGGATACATTCATAGAAAAAAATTATGATATCCCTATTTTTATTTTTGCATGTGGTGACATTTAAAAACTCATTTGGTTTTAATATTTGCAGGGTTAATTCTGTAAATTAAATTTATTATTTAAAAAAGGTCGTAAGAAAAACAACGAAGATCATTCGAAAACTAATTATTTTTCAACGCAATAATGGTAAATCAGTTTGGAAAAATTGACAAATTAGGCATTTTAATGTGATCATAGATATGTAGATGGAACATTTATGAAAAATACACGTATGAGTGCTATAAATATTTCTGCAAAATTCACTGTAAAATTTTTTTCTTCAACTTCACTTAAAACTGCTTGTAGAGCGCTCAGATCAGCAGGATAGCCTAAGCTTTCTGCTGGAAGAAAATTATTTTTCAAAGTGCAAAAAAAAAGGAAGCTTAGACAGTCCTTCTCGAAATCAATGATAAATAAATCCCAAACGTATTGGAATCATATCTTATTCGTAGATGAAAGCAAATTCAACATTTATTTGTTTCAATGGGCATATAATGGTATGGAGAAGAAACAAATGTGAAATTTGACTTCAAGAACTCAGTTGAAGCAGTAAGGCACGGCGATGGATATATACTTGACGTGGCTGCAATTCATCATTAAATTTAAAAAATTTGGTATTTATTGATGACCTAATAAACTATACTCTTTATTTAAGCTTTTTAAAATTATCAGCCTAGAATTTGACATTGAAACAAGGTTTTTTTTATCAAGATGATGATCATAAGTATACGGCTCTTAGCGTTCTCTTCTGTTGTCTAATTGTCCACTAGTCCACTAGTTAGAAAAACACCACCTCAATCGCCAGGGTTTAAAACCAATAGAGCAAGCACATCTGAGGGAAAACTGAAGGTTAGAGTACGAAGACACAAAATTAAAAGAGAACCGAACTATAAAAGATATAATGAACAAAAAATGAAGGGAAAAAAACTAATTAAAACTAATTTTATGCTCAGACGTTTAAAAGCTATTGTAGATGCTGCTGAATATACTAGAAAGCATTAATTGACCGACATATTACAACTTATAATATAATTTAAGTGTATGGAAGCTTTTTTTTTTTCCTTTTTATTCATTGATCTTTCAAAATTTAGTTTTGCTATGTTCTTAAATTATTTGGCTAAGAAGGAATTACAGATATTATTAAAAAAAATTCTTATTCTGAAATATTAATTTTTGTTAATTGATAGAACAGTATTTGTTTCAAGTTCTTAAGGGTACAAAATGTATATAAATGTATGAAATTGTAAGTGTACATATATGTACATAAATGTATGAAATTGTAAGTTCACATATGTGTACATTCCCAAAGTGTACTTTGAGAGCCTATGTATTCATTAACGAAAATCAAAGATACATTAAATGTGAAAAGGAATCATAAAGGTGAATAAGAACTCGTAAAGCTATGCCTTTATTTACCATTCAGAATTATTTTGTAGATAATTTTTGAGCTTAATAGTTTGAAATACAGATTTAAAAATAAGGCTTTGATTAATTAAAAATTGATTAACAAGAATTGTTTCGTAATTTTGAGCTTCGCACCAGTTAAAAATAAAAATAAAATAAATAAATAATAAATAATAATTTCTACGTTTAAGGATATACAGACACATAGATCTCTTGATATATATGTATAGATTAATTGAAAAAAATTAATTAATAATACTCTATATTTATTTGACCATTATAATTTGAACTAATAATAAAAACTTTGATTTCTCGAAGTTTTTAAACAAGCAAAATAATCCCATACTAACAAGGCAGAAATCCAGCGCGGTTTTCACGATAATTAACCAAAAGATAAAAAAGAACAAAGCGTTAGTTACACACATTGCCTGTTGCGATGCATTATAATAATAACCTTCGGGACTTATTCAATAGAGTGGTTTTGGCTGTTACACTTATGGTTACCTCCTGAGATAGTCCCTGGAGATGTTAGCCAGCGTTCAAATCCACGGAAAAATTTTTGTTCCAAAATAAACTCTGGATTAATACGCACTTAAGCTACATAATGGAACAGAGGTGACAAATTGCAAATCGGCTCCCCTATTTAATCTAAAAATAAGACACCCCACCATTCCCCAAGTGGACGATGATTTATGCTTTATGATACAGTTCACTTTTCTATATCCACACCCTCCGCACTTCTGTGACTTTTGTCTATTTGTTAAATACGTGAAATTAACCGCCGTTTGAATTATTGCGAATTAAAATGAAAGTGGGTTACTGTAGCTTCGCATCAGGGGCGATATTGCGTGGTGGAAAAATAACTATTGCGATATGAGCTGTCTGACACTTCGATCTTTATGCTAATTGTACTCAACGGATAATGAAATTGGATATTCCTTGGTGAAACTGCTAGCTCCGCCCTGCTTTGCCCAGGGTTGGTTTGGTTTGGTTTGTCGCTCTACGGTCATTTTTTGCACACTTTAGGCTAATTAAATTGGGATCTACATTTTAATGTTTACCTAGGTTGGGGCTGTATGGTTGAAGATGCTGTATGGTTAAAAACATGTTTGAGTTCAGGTTCCGTTTTTCTTATTATTATGTTTTTCAAATCAGTTAGTTCATTAATTTTTAAGAGACGTTTTATTAATTCGTAAAATTAAATGTTTTTTGATATTCTGTAAATAAATTTTTCATTACAAATTAGTACAAGGAGGTACAGATTTTTAATTTAATTAATATAACTTTTGCTTTAAATTTTTTAATTAAAGACAGTACAAGTTACCATCTTAAAAAATGGAATTTTAGAGTCCTCCAAAATACTCATAGCGCAAATTATGTAAGATTAAATCTAAATCTTTCTGTTGTTTTCGATTACCGGTCACTTTAACCTAATTCATTCGATTAGAGTGGGGGAGAGGTAGTGCATTCAGCATTACTTAGGGTACACTACTCTGCACTTGTGTGGCAATGCAATTTTGCTTTCGCATCTTCTTTCTCAATCGCCATTTCCCACTACGTTTTTAACACCTCCGCTCCCGGCATAGACTCAGAAGATTTCAGTGCTCATTTCTTTGTAATGTATACAACCAAACACTATTCGCTACATTACTCCCTGCCTTTAAAGTTAAATCTAAATGGAATAAATTATAAGAGACATAATGTAGAAATTTAATCGCAATGAATTGTGTTGTTTCTTATACCACTTGATCGGCAGCAACATCTAGACCCAGTCCATGAACCGGTGTGTCCTCATGGAAGGATGGAAAGGGCAGTTTTTGTTATGATGAAGCACCCTGCAGGTAGAATTCTGACTGGGCGCCGTGTCGCTGAAGAAGGAGGGCTGTGCCTTTCGGGAAGGCTTTTAGGGCAACTACCCTGCATTTGCGTATCGTATGGAAAAACCCCTGGAAAGCTTCCACCAGGTAGTTCAGCTAAAGAGCCAAGATTCTGACCATCACAAAGACCATCGAGTCTAGTTGTTTTTGAAACAGTGTTTACAACATAGCCGCCAGCGAATGGAACTCAACCCTAATGCTCACCAGCAGCGCACGTTGCCACTGAGCCACGAGTCGGACAGTAGTTTCATAAGAGCAATAAAGTAAAAATATAAATGCAGTGAATTATAACAGCCATAAATTAAAAATGTAAAGAAAATGAATTATGAGAGCAATATTGTAAAAATTTAAATGCACTCAATTATAAGAGCGATAAAATAAAAATGTAAACAAAATGAATTATGAGTGAAATAAAGTAAAATATTAATTACACTTTTAGTTTCCTCAAAAGATTCTAATTCTGTATTTTAATTATTTATGAATTTTAAATTGAATAAATTTTTTTTGTATTCGCAAAATTAATAACTAATAAAGTTTTCACACTAAAAATGTATATATTTAGATAATATTTTTAAACACCTAAAAATCAAATTATAAAGTAACTTGAAAAAAAATGAGATGCCTCGTTTTTTCCAAAATTATTGCTAGAGAGTTCAGGGCAATTTTTGTTTCTGATCTCTAAAATTTCGTCCGATCATTTAGTTCACTCATTAATTATTTATGAATTTTAAATTGAATATATATTTTGTGTTTCCAAAACTAATAAATAATAAAATTTTGACATTAAAAGAAAGTATACATTTAAATAATAACACTTAAAAAATCAAATTATAAAATAACTTGGTAAAAAAATGAGATGCTCTCTGGTTTTTTCAAAATTATTGCTAGAGAGTTCATAGCAATGCTTGTTTCTGATCTCTAAAATTCTCGTCTGACCTTTGTGTTCCATGGGTATTTTAATTAAAAGATTTTAATACGGTATTTTAATTAAATATTTATGAATTTTAAATTGAATATATTTTTCTATTCTAAGAGAGTTCCGCAAAACTAATAAATCATAAGAATTTCACACTAAAAATATATATATAAATTGAATATATATATATTAAACACTAAAAATCAAATTATGAAAATAACTTGAAAAAATGAGATACTCCGTTTTTTCCAAAATTATTGCTAAGAGAGTTCCGAGCAATATTTGTTTGTGATCTCTAAAATTCTAGTCCATTCTATTAGTTCACTCAAAAGATTCTAATGCGGTATTTTACCTAATTCTTTATGAATTTTAAATTGAATATATTTTTTGTATTTACAAAACTAATCAATAATAATAAGAATTTCAGAATAAATAATAAGAATTTCAAAACAAATAATAAGAATTTCAGAATAAATAATAAGAATTTCAAAACAAATAAGAATTTCAGAATAAATAATAAGAATTTCAAAACAAATCATAAGAATTTCACAATGAATAATAAGAATTTCTAATGCGGTATTTTAATTAATTATTTATGAATTTTAAATTGAATAAATTTTTGTATTCACAAAACTAATAAATAATAAGAATTTCACATTAAAAATGTATATACTTAAATAATATTTTAAACACCTAAAAATCAAATTATAAAGTAACTTGGAAAAGAACAAAATACCCCGTTTTTTTCTAGAATTATTGCTAGAAGAGTTCCAAGCAATGTTTGTTTCTGATCTCTAAAATTCTCGTCCGATTGAGTACACGATCATTCGCTGTTGAAACAATCCTAGCGGCTAAGGTCCGATGATCCCCCATACACACACCCTTCATCTCTAAAAGCATAGAGAAGAAAGAGAAAAATGAAAGTTAGCCTACGATTTGTAAGATTAAATTTGTTCTTTGAAGTGCCTTGAGGAAAGTCTGAGGCAAAAGCAATTTTTGGAAAGGATTGAATTTCGATGAGAAATTCAAGACCTCTTGACTCTACAGTGTCAGAGTTTCTTTGCAGAGCCATTTTTTTTTTTTTTTTTTTTATCCGTCAAAAGATAGTCCGACTGGGGAAAAAGGTCTGTCCGCAAAATTTTAATCTTAATGATATTAAATGGACTATACTATACCTTCTTTTTTTTTTTTGAAGTGCCCTGTATCTGATAAGAGCGTTTGACGGAAATCGATTTCGAATGTGCAAACAATCACGTTATGTCAACGTAAAAGAATAATCCTCTTAGAATAAGTATTTTTTTTCCCAAAAGATTTTTAAGTCAATAGCTTCAGGGGCAAAAATCTAACGCCGATTAGAAGATTAATGCCTAATATGTGACTTCTTTTTTTTTCTTGGTCGTTGACGGTAAATTGAATTAAGAGGAAGGGACATTTAAAAGTAAAAGAGGTATTCAAAATTGCAAGTAATATGTTAGATATTAATAAACAGTTCAAAGTGAATTTGCATCGATTAAGCGATCAGTGTTTTTAGTACAAATAAATGTTCAGCAGTTTTTTAACTTTTTAACAACGCATTTTAAACTTTTAATTATAAACGCTGGAATCTAAATACTTTAGTAATTCTGTTGTTTTTCACTCTGGTTGTTAATATATGATTTTGTTTACTTAGAAGATTTAGTACTAAATATATTAAGTTGATATTTACAGATTATAAGACTTCATTAAATGGAAATATATTGGAACTATAAGCTCATAAAATATCTGATTTTACACATTGTTGTTATTGTTGTAACTAATCCCTCAGTGTCCGGGACAGTCACGGGACTCGTGATTTGATGGAAAGAGGGCAGTTTCTGATAGAGCACCCTTAGATAGAAGTCTCACTTGGCTCCGAGTTATTGAAGAAGGAGAATGGATGAAGGATGCCTACTGGGAGGGTTTTTAAGGGGAACTACCTCGCATTTGCGTATCTTATGGGAGAAAAACGAAAACTCCCACCAGGTCGTCTGAGTAACGAGGCAAGATTCTGAGCACCTCAAGCGCCAGCGGATTGAATCTCAGCCATAATTCTCACCAGTGGCGCACGTTATTACTGAGCCACGAGTCGGACATTTTGCTCATAATTTGTGTTGGATTGTTTTTTTTTGTTTTTTTTTTACATCAAAATAAACCTTTTATATCAACTGTATCTTTAGTACAGTGACATTTTGTACTAAAAACAATTAAAAAAGCTTACTAACGTAAAAATGAGCAGAATGCCTACCGTATGGAATCAGACAAAAACAATGAAAAAAGACTTCATCGAAAGAATAGCTGCCCAAAAAACAGATTTAATAAAAATAATTGTTAATTCTCTGTACATTGATATGATTGATTGAAAAGAATTATTTTAATATTAGTTCCTATTTATTATTTCGATTTTAAGCAATAATTTGACTTGTCTTTTTTTAGTAAATTTTATTTTTCGCGTTATTAATAAATTGTCAGCTCAGTGCATTTTAACAATATACAATATCCAAAATAATTAAACTAATATAATTTCAGCACGTGAAAACATTGTTCTTGTCGCTTGATTCTTCAGTATTTTTTTACCTTTAAGATGGTACATTTAATCAATTTAAAAACATGCGATCAACTCATTTATTTATTTTAATTTTTTAAAATATGACAAAATAGATGAAATTTTCCTTAATACCATTTATTTAATTAAACTCAATTCGTTAATTACAGCAGATTAAGTGCTTCATAGGTTGCAGCACAGAGATTTCTGTGACATTTAATCTATAGGAGAATAAATGCCTTCCTCTTGTCAAAAGGAACTGGTTGATATCTGCATTTCCCGTAAGAAAACCCTGGAAAACGCTTAGTCAGTTTGAAAACGACGAAGCATTATTGTTATATAATTATTGCGATTAATTACCAAAGTGCAAGCTGTTATTTTGAAGGTCGAATCATGTGGACTTAATTTTGTTATGCAAAGCGTTGGCCATATGAAGGTTGTCATGCAGTAAAAGCTGGTTTATTATGTTGCATACATTGAATTTCTTTCTACATCGTTCAAATTTTCTACTCGTTTGGTGTAACAAAAATGTAATGCAAATTTCAGGTAATGTCACAGAATAACTTTGGTTCCATGAAATAAAAATCAGTTTGTTATGCTACTTACGTTGAACTTTTTTTTTCTACAACGTTTAAATTTTTTCTACTGTGTAGCAAAATAGTAATGAATGAAATACAAATTTCAGATAATGTCACATAATAACTTTGGTTGCCATGAAATAAATGTCTATTTATTCTGTTACCTACATTGAACTTTTTTCATATCGTTCAGATTTTCTACTCGTTTAGTGTAGCAAAAATGTGAAACAATAAAAAATACAAATTTTAGGTAATATCACAAAATAACTACTTGCTTTGCTTCTTTGTTGAAGGAAAAGAGTTGTGAAAGTTGCCACTTAATGAGAAATTAAGCGTTTTATGTTAAGCATTTTAATTCGTAGGCCAAAATTTTTTATCAGAAGTCATCGCACCCCCTTAGAATCTATGAGCTCTGTTTAGAGCGTCCGAGAAAAAGGAAGTATCATCCTTTCGAAAAATTAATCATTACCTTTATTTTTATTAATTAAATATCCTCTTATACGAATGTATGCAATAAATAAGATTATGAGTTGAATTTGTAATAAATCCTTACAATACAAGAATAGAATTTTCCAATAAAAATCCTTGTTTTCTGTCACATAAAATTTCAAGAAAGAAAAACCATATTAGCATTCGTATTGAAGTTCTTAAAAATAAAATTTTAATAATCCTCTTCTTTTTATTCTATTTTACTATTTAATATATCCGTCGAAAAGCAGGTGAATATCATTTAATCCTTCTTTTGTTAATTGTTCTTAATATAATCGAATTAATTTTATTTTATTTTACTCATTTAAAAAAATATCAATCTGAGGATAAGTGCCTGAGGTATAAAAAAAAATTTTAAGAGTAAGGTATAAGAGCTTTAAGTGTGAGGTATAAGAAGCTTTTATCCTGAAAACCTTTAATCCAATTCGTACTGGCATTAACCTCTAAGCTACTGGTTCCTAAAGTAGGCAATACCCCCCTAGAGGACATTGGTACTATCAGGGTGAAGGGACATACTAAATAAAGGTCCATTTGGGAGGCATTTAATAAAATTTCAGGAGGTGAAAACATAAAGAAAAGAAAATTTTAAAAGCTATTCAAGAATTCAAAGATGGCTACCAATAATTCTGCCTATAGTTTGTTCTGAATTATCGGCTATCATGCAAATTTTTTTAATAACCTTTCCTTCTTTATATTTAATGAAACTGGAATATAACCTTCGAATATTTGTTAAAGAAACCGACTGCAGACTGTGAATCACGGTAATTCAAAACTGTGGACAAAAGTAAAGTCCAGGATTATTCTTTAATAGCAGCGCAGTACATTTATTCTTCTAGTTAGAATAATTTTTAATGTAATTTGTAATTTTTATTTTCATTTATTTTCGTTACGATATTTGTGTGTAATGCCAATATGTGTGAGATATGAATATTATGTTGGTTGATTTTGATAAATAATTTTATACATTCAAGCTTTAAGTTGGTTTATTTATAACGTCGTTATGTGTTTCAAGACATACGTAGATATATAGCTACCTAAAAAACAAGCATTTTTTTTACTAATTTCCTGTTTGATTTAATAGGGTAAATTTCCAAGAGATAATTAATATTTCCATTGATTTTTTTTTCTGGAAAAGGGCCATTAGACATATAAGTTTAGAAACATTGCGCTAGGCCATTGTTGGTCATGTCATATTTGTGTGAGTTTGAACATACATTTGGACATTGGATGCCATCATTCCTTTTCATAACGTTTTAAATAATTATCTTAAATAATATATAAAAATAAACATTTTTGAAATTTTATATAACATTTTTTTTTAGAAATTTAATCACATTTCTTTGTTATATTTCTCAAGACATACGTAGATATATAGATACTTAAAAATTACATATTATTTTTACTAATTTCTTGTTTTGTTCCATTGAATAAGGTAACTTTTACAAGAAATAACTAATGCTTCCATTGATTATTTTTTTTCGAAAAGAGGCCCTTGCACATATAAGTTTAGAAACATTGTTCTGAGCCATTGTTGGCTTATGTCTTAATTCTGTCAGATTGAACATATATTTGGACGTTGGATGGCATTCATTTTTATAAAATTTTTAAGTCCTTATCTGGAATGATATATAAAAAATAAAAAAAATAAAAATTAATTTTTATATAACAGGTTTTTAAAATATTTTTTAACATTTTTTAAATATAAAATTTTAAAAAAAATTTAATCACATTTCATTGTTATATTTTTCAAGAATATGTAGATACCTAAGAAACACACATTATTTTTAACTAATTTCTTGTTTGTTCCATTGAATACGGTAACTTTACATAATTAATTTTTCCATTGACTATTTTTTTTTTTTCTGAAAAGAGACCGTTACACATATAAGTTCAGAAACATTGTTCTAAGCCATTGTTGGCTTACTATGTCTTAATTCTGTCAGATTGAACATACATTTAGACGTTGGATGGCATTCATTTTTATAAGTTTTTAAATCATTATCTGCATTAATTAAAAAATAAAATATATTTTTTTAATTTGATCACAATCTTGTATTAAGAAAAAAGAAAAATTCCATGTTTTTTATTTGCTTTTAAAAGTTTAATGAAAGCAAAATGTTAAATAATCCTCAAATTTCACCAAAACAGAATTTGACTCTTCTAAATCCTTAAAAGCAAAAAACTCTCCTGAAACACTTTACGGCTAAATATATCTGACATAAAAAATGATAATCATCATCCCAAAAATAAATACGTTTTTTCTTTTACCTATATCAGCTTTGATATATGAGACGAAAAATTCACTCTCAAATATTAACCACTAAAAAAAAATTAGAAATTTAAGGGGCATTGAATAGTTGCTGAAACAGCCCGGCAATTATTCTTTTGATAGTGCGAGACTAAATTTAGATCGGACAAAAGATTCCATTTATGTCATTCTACTTGGTAAATAATTAAGCGCAAGAATTCCCGCGTGTAGTGCTGCGTATAAAAGAAAGAAAAACAGTTTAAAGAGGAAAAAAAAAAAAAAAAAAAAAAAAAAAAAAAAACGGTATTTGACAAGTGAGCAAAAATATAGCGTTAGGTTTCTTAATTATATTAAAAATGTACTTGGCGAAAAATATGCTGTGGATGCAAGTTGGCAAAACATGAACAATTTATGATCTTAAATATCTCAGCGAATCTTTTTTTTTTTTTCTTTTCTTTTTTTTACTCTTGGTTTTCTTAATTATTGAATTCACTTGAGATTTAATTAGTGCTAAAGTTAACACAGCTAACATTGGGGTACCGATTCATCAGTGTACTTACTGGAAAAAGAAAGTCTTTGAGGTATAACGGGATCACGTTGAATAGAGAGAATAATTTTTTTTTTTATGTGGTGCCATAAAAACGCAGAATAATCGGTTCACAATGGAGTGCTAATTTAAAACGAGTTTTTTCTTTTGTCACTGACATTAAGGAGAAAATCCGGTTTTAACAATTCTTTTATTTTGATTGTTCTGATGAAATACCCAGCATACATTTTTTCGTTTAATTGATTCTAAATACCGTCAATTTATAAAAATACGCTAATTTTATTCTACATTTCATCATCGCCTCTTTAATGGTTTTTTGAAAGTATATTAGTACTGAATATTGTTTTATTTTGAGGGGACAGTAAACATTTCGGCGAAACAAAAAGGGTAAAAACACAGTGTGTTACATTAATTGTTTTGTAAACGTTTTTAAAAAATATTTTTTGATTCTATTTATTCCGTTTTTCAGAACATCAAAAATTTCAAATATGAGAATCATATTATATCATGACAATTCTTTGTTTTGATTGTTTCTGAGGAAATATCCAGCATACATTTTTTTCATTTAATTGAATAAGGTAAATTTCAAGGGATAATTAATTTTCCCATTGATTATTTTTTCTGAAAAGAGGGCGTTAGACATATAAGTTTAGAAACATTGTTCTAAGCCATTGTTGGCTTATGTCTTAATTCTGTGAGATTGAACTTACATTTGACGTTGTATAGCATTCATTTTTATAACGTTTTTAAGACATTATCTAAAACGATTTATAAAAACATAAAAAATTTTAATGTGGATAATTAATTTAATTTAATCAATGAATTTAATCTCTATCTTGTATTAAGAAAGATAAAATCCTGCATATTTTTTTATTTGTCTTTAAAAATTTAACTTAAAGGAAAATAATCCTCAAATTTCACCAAAAAATTTGACTTTTCTGAAAACCCTTTAAAAACCAAAAATTCTTCTGAAACACTTTATGGGTAAACAACTATAACCGGGATAAAAATAATCATCATCATCATAAAAATAAATAAATTTTGTCTTTTACCTGTATCAGCTTTGATATATGAGACGAAAAAATTCATTTTCAAATATTAACCACAAAAAATTAGAAATTTAAGGGGCACTGAATAGCTGCTGAAACAGTCCGGCCATTATTCTTTTGATAGTGAAATAAAAGCGAGACTAAATTTAGATCGGACAAAAAAGATTCCCTTTATGTCATTCTACTTTGTAAATAATTAAGCGCAAGAATTCCCGCGTGTAGTGCTGCGTATAAAAAGAAAGAAAAACAGTTTAAAGAGCAGAAAAAAAAAAAAAGTAAAAGAAAAAACGGTATTTGACAAGTGAGCAAAAATATAGCGTTAGGTTTTTAATTATATTAAAATGTACTTGGCGAAAAATATGCTGCAGATGCAAGTTGGCAAAACATGAACAATTTATGATCTTAAATATCTCAGCGAATCTTTTTTTTTTCTTTTCATTTTTTACTCTTGGTTTTCTTAATTATTGAATTCACTTGAGATTTAATTAGTGCTAAAGTTAACGCAGCTAACATTGGGTACCGATTCATCAGTGTACTTACTGGAAAAGAATGTCTTTGAGGTATAACGGGATCACGTTGAATAGAGAGAATAATTTTTTTATGTGGTGCCATAAAAACGCAGAATAATCGATTCACAATGGAGTGCTAATTTAAAACGAGTTTGTTCTTTTGTCACTGACATTAACGAGAAAATCCGGTTTTAACAATTCTTTATTTTGATTGTTCTGATGAAATAAACAGCATACATTTTTTTTCGTTTAATTGATTCTAAATACGGTAAATTTATTTAAAAATACGCTAATTTTATACTACATTTCGTCTTTGCATCTTTAATGGTTTTTGGAAAGTATATTAGTACTGAATATTGTTTAATTTTAAGAGGACAGTAAACATCTCAGCGAAACAAAAACAGCAGAAATTATATGTTGCATCAATTGTTCTGAAAACTTTTTAAAAATATTTTTTTAATATTATTTTTCGATTATGTTTGTTCCGTTGTTCAGAACAACAAAAATTTAAAATATGAAAATGTTATATGAAGTATATTTTTGCAAAATTTTACTTACTATATACAGATGAAACTTCGTAAATGCTTCATAAACACTTTAATTAAAAATGTTAAGCTAGAATTAAAGTGAAACTTTCCAATATATAGTTTTTTTTATACATTATATCGCAATGAAGAATATGCATCCAAGATTTTCATAACCTAATAATGAATGTGCAAGGTTTTCACATCCTAAAATCCCATTAATTTTTTTTAAAAATTTTCACCAATAATTTAGGTTAAATATTTTAGTAACAAATAAAATAAGAAACATGCAAAATTTTATGTTTATAAAATAAATATGAAAGAAGTAAAGTTTACAAATTTAAAAAAAATTTTCATTTTGAGATAACTGCATTTAAATATAAAAAGTGTATAACTTAAAAGCATGCTTATTTAAAATTAATATTTATTATTATTATTAAAACGTGTTATTTTAATAATGACAACATAATTAATATTAATTATTAAAATATGTTTATTTAATTTTACATGTTTATTTATTTAACTTATAAACATGTTTGTTAAATTTATGAACAATTAATTAAGACTTTTTAGCCTTATTTATACTGTTTTGGTATTCTTTGCTTCGTTTGAATCTTAGTTTATTTGAAATTTAATCCTTAATTAATTTTTCATTTAATATTATATGTGAAGAATTTTTTTTATTGCTACAAGAAATGTATTTAAATATAACATAAACTGTAACACTTTTGATTTATTTTCTCTTTTAATTCAACTGCCATAGTACCTAATTTATTGCAGTAGTTGTATTGATCAGTTTAACTTTTGGAAAAATTTAGCTGAAACTATAATTGAAATTATAACTTTATTTTGTCATTTAATGTTTACAAATATTCAGAATATATAGTTGGCTCACTTTGAATATTTCAGATAAATTATTCATTTTTTTTCATATTTATAATAATTACCTTTAAATTTATTACAAAAACAATTATCCATGGATTGTTTTAAACCAAAACAATAATAGTTAAAAATAAAAACAAATTAAAGTTACTAACTAAATTATTACTAAAATTAAAGAAATTAAAAGGTTTGTTTGTTTTGTTATTTCGTACCCCACTTGACTGGTCAAGCCCACACGTACTCATGATTGAAGGGGAAGGAAGCAGCTTCTGTTGTGATGGAGCATCCGTTGGTAGAAGTCTAACTTTGGCTCCGTGACGCCCTTACAGCCATAGGAGACCGGGACCTACGGCTTAAAGTGGATTCCGAACCACTACAAACATCCATGGCACCGCCGGGATTCGAACCCAGTGTTCCCAGGTGGTCCCCCACCCAAGTACTGACCGCGCCCAATGATGCTTGACTTCGGTGATCTAACGAGAACCGGTATATTCAGCATGGTATGGCCGTTGGCTAGAAATTAAAAGGAAATAAAAAACTACTTAAATCATATAAGAAAAAATGTGCAAATCCATCATTAACGATTAGAAAACATATTCAGTGATTATCAAGCAATTCAAAATAAAATAAAATTTTTTGACAATAAAAATACAGCTAATTATAGATTATATTATAAACAATCAAAAGAAAATATAATATCGAAAAAATTGTTTATTGTAATATCAGTTAATTATAATATCTAATTAATTTTTTTCTTATTATTTTAAATAATTAATATAACCAGCTGTTCTTTAAATGGGCGTTATATTTATAGTTTATTTTTGCATTTAAAATGACATATAATTTTGAAACCTATAAAACTTGTATATTTTTTTAAACAGAAAATTCGTTGTGTAATATAAAAACAAAATAAAATAATCGGTTTTTTTAAAGTATTTTTGTTTATTATGTCTCTAAATAATATATCAATAAAATCCTATTTTTACGCCACAGTTTCTGTTTATTATAAGATTTCTCTAAAAGTTACAGGCAAAAGATATAAGGAAATAATGTTGTTTAATTTTCATTTATATGTCTTCACTGCAAAGATATTCTCAAATATATGGTGCAAAAATGTCCTTAAACATATATTTTTAATCAATTCATTTTTCAATGACAATCTCTGAGATTATCTAATTTTGCAATGTAGATAAAAGCATGGGGACTGATAGCCGTTTGGTGCCGCAGGTTTTGAGTTCCGGCTGTGGCATGGATGTTTGTAGTCGTTCGGAATCCACTTTATACAGTGACTGCAGAGCATTGGGCGTAGGGCTGACAACTGTGCATCGTAAACTGAAAACATCTATTTCGAAATATGCCAGTAGGCAAACGGCCTTGGTCCACCATGGGGCTGTTACGCCAATGAAAAAGAAGAAGATAAAAGCATATCAGACTGAATTACATGCAACCCTAGTAATTCATAGTAATACAATATATTAATATTTCAATACATTGGCAGATATAGAAACATTGTAATATACTATTTTAAGTAACATAAAAAATCAGAAAGAATATTTAATTTTACACCAGATGAAAAATTGTAAATAAATTAATGAATTACTTTTTTTTTTCATTTTATTACCATTGTACCTTTACTGCTCGATCAAGTTAATCAACGAACGCATAACTATCAACTACCGTTGTACATTTTTATGTTATTTAATCTTTTAATTACCAAAATTAACTTAATTATACCAAACATTAATATCTAGTTTATAGGGCATGTATAACATTTTATAAAAGATCGTTTTACAATTATGTATCTCGCTTATTTATACGTTGTTTCCTGTTTCCTCTTAGGTGAAAAAGCACGTAGGTGAGAAATTTCTATACTATGTTGTTGAAATAAAAGCTACTATAATCGAGGATATGATTTCTGATTAAACTTTGCGTGAATCAATACTTTACTATTAAAGCCTAAGGATATACTAGTAATATAAAGCGGAAATATCGTTATTCAACCTAGTAATACATAATAACAACACCGTATAATATATTATACGATGTATCTTTGGGTTATGCATTCCGCAATTTAATCAATTCGAATTACATATTGTACTACAACTAATGTAAGTATTTTGCAAATTCAATTCAGTATGGATTAAATGATTATTTACAATATTTCATACAATTAGGTTTTATTTTCAGCCAATTTTATATCGATTGAATAAAAATGTTAAGAATATTTCTTAAAGTTTGTTAAGAATAACTGAGGGGAATATATTACGTGCTTTTTAAAAGTTGAAAGCATATCAAATACCTTTAAATTATATCTGAAAACGTCTTTGATTTTGTATAGGTTATATAAATACTATAGCGGATATATTTCTATTCAGAAATAAAGCATAATTTAGCATTTATAAGTACACGTTATACTGAATTAAATCTTGAATAGTCAACTCGTGTTTCTGAAATTATTCTACGAGGTTTACAAAATGAAAGTAAAGAACAATAATAACATCAACAAGTATGTAAAAAGGAATATTCACAAAAATGAACGCGAGACAGAAATATTGATTCGAATAAATATAGCCAGCTACAGATAGCATCTTGACTAAATTTAAAAGTTAAAAATAAATTGGTAGTAAACCTGATATAGCAAGAATGGCTTTGTTTCTAATAATATTCCTCAAACATAAAATACATTTTTAGCTATCAAGTTTCCTTTTAATATACTATATTTAAAAGATAAATCAGAAAATGTTTGCCAATAACTTGTGATATTAAATTTCCATCTTGCTTTTACATTTATTGCTTTTATATCATTTAACTACCATTTTTGTAGATATATCTGCATTTATTTGAGCACATGAAACGATTGCCATCAAACATGTATAACAATGTTATGGAAACATATCAATCACATTATCTTAAATATCATGTCTAAAATACACCTTCTTCCGCTATAATTATTGTCACCAGTTGCAAATTGTCCTGTGTTGTAACTACTACAGAAGCTAGCACGCACGTTAGACGTGATAAACAGAAGTAATGTTGCTTATGAATCTTGTATACCAGAGAAATTTTAAAAAGGAAGTTGATGTTAGAACTCCATGATAATACAGATTTCAGCACTGTGGTGTGTTTGTCAAAATGCCTGTTGTTACATACTGCTTACAAATTATATTTTCACGGACCTGGGTTGGCTGAACGACATAATTTAAAGCTGTGTGACTCTTTCGTGTTGACTATTCCTGTCACGTATTCCGGATTTCTCATTTTCGAGGCCAGGTATCCAGTGAGTTTAAAGCATGGCGTGCCTTTCAAGACCTTGCGAATATCAAACAATTTTATGGGATCCACTATGGCATGCAACTACGGTTTAAAACTATTGAGCACGAGCTACGGCAAACAGAAAGTCAAGTTCGATATTTATTCCCTTATTTTTGCTGTTTTAACTTTTAAGCAGATTTTATATAACTCCCTGAAGCTTAGATGAAACTTTTATTTTAATTAATTGATTTTTTTTTTTTTGTCATTAATCGTATTAACTTGACAATTAACGTTAGCAAATTGGAAAAAAAAATCATTTTAAAAATGTTTTTTAAAATCAAATTACTTGTTCTATTTGTCTATTCTCTGAATATCATATTTTGTAATCAAATAAAGCTAAGACAATACCAAAACTGTGAAAAAAATAACAATTTAAATTATATATCTAGAAGAACTTGAAGAATCTAGAATTTTCTTGAAGGAGTCGTTTGCTACTCACGTTGAATCTGCTACCTTATTGTGATAAGTTAAATAAACGTATACGATAGATTTGTAATATAACATTAGTGTACTTAACGGTATAAAAACTCACCCTTAAATTTAATTCGGCAATTCAATTTCAAATTTAATTCCTTGGTGTTCAGCATTTCTTTCAGAAGATTCGATAGCGATTAAGATGACGTGGGTAAAGCACTTTGCCATTATCATCAACCATTAGACTAATTAGTGGGATTTTCAGTATTTTCTCACTTACGGTATGCAAATGGGGAGCAGTTATCCTTAAAAGTCCTTCTAATAATTGTGATTGTTATCTAAGTGGAACACAAGGATACCAATATTATATGGAATATATATAATTATATTGATCAAATATAAAAAATGCAAAAGCGTATATTTTATATTCACACTATTATATAATATTGGAATATTTTTCTACTGCATATATTGCACCGCCTTAAACAAATTTTAAATCACAAATTTAAATCATGAGTCTTTTAACTTTGTACTTCATTAGCCATTGAAGAGATATATACATGAAAAATATTTGATAAAAACATTTCTAGAATTTATTTTTATATTTCTTAAGTATTTCATCATGCCAGAAAATTAGTAACTGCTGATTATAAACTATACTCAGAAAAAAAAAAATTCTTTAGTATTGTAAGGATAAATTTATTTAATAGAACATTAGAAGTATAATGTGTTGTTCTCCTTTTAAACTCTTTATTTCGTTAATTTTTTTATATCCAAAACCATATTGTATATTTATATACAATTTTGTCCAAATTAATTAATCATTGTGAAAGTTTAATAAATAATCTTGCTAAACCATGGAGTTAATAATAGTTAATGAAAAGAATCATCATTATTTTTTTAATTTTGCGTGACTTTTTAAAGTTATATTTTGAAGAGTTTCTGAACCAGTTTAATACTTCATTTTTTTTTCGAATCGCTAATCGAATCAGAAATTTAAAAAAAAATTCATCTTGCATTATATCTTCTTTGAATTTGAAAAGCGGTATTTCAGGAAGCTAATTTATTTATCTATTTATTTACTTTCATAGACTTCGGAAGCATTTGCAGCAATGTAGGATCGTTTATATGAGACATAATGAAACCTCAAACTAATAATAAGCTTTCAAAGCCTTTTTTCCTTCCAGGTCTGTTCTTATCTTATTTCTTTTTAATTATTTAGGATATGTTTCTCATAAGGATTGAAAAGGTTATCCATTTTAACTACACTCATGTCCATAAATTAAGGATAATGAAGTTCAGGAAAAGAAAGAGACAGAAGCAAAACAAATTTGACTTATTTGTAAAGTCTATTCATTAAACAAAAGGTAAAGAGCAAAAAAAAAGATGCTATATGTTTGACATAATTAATAAAAATTGCGATTTTTACTCCCTGGAGCAAATTTCAAAAAGAACCTATTTACAAAAACAGTATAACATGGTTAGTATGGAGTATGTCTCCCGGACGATGCAATACAGGCCTTACAACGCCTAGGCATGCTGAGTATCAAATTATCAATCTGGTCTTGGGGAATATTACACCACTCATCGGGGCGACTCGGGGGCAATCGGTGCTGTAATATCTACTCACATTACCATCATCTTGGAATCGTTGCCAAATCCTGGAGATGATACTCTGGACGATTCCAAGTTCCTCGGATACTTCCAGCTGGGTACGTCCACATTCCAGTCGTCCGATAATTCTACCACGTAAAAAATTATCTAAATGCTTCCTTTGTGCCATAACTATGCGGTTATTGCACTGAAAGGCTTTTTTAAAGCGCTTGTGAACAATTTTACTTCTTTGCCACCATTCCTTATATACCCCCTCTCTTACACTCTCGTCATTGTGACGTACTATCTGCGCCATCTGGTGGTTTCCTGTAATTTGCATATTCTTCTTCAAGATGTGTGTGATAATTCTACAGGTGAAATTTTTATTTTAGAGTTCAATTTCTGTGTGATTCTGAATTATCCTTAATTTATGGACATGAGTGTAATAGATTTTCAACATAATGTGAAATATTTTTTTTATTTATTTTAAGACTCTTTTTGATTTGCCATTGCCCCATAGACATGCGGAAGGATTAATAAACTATGGTGCCCTACGTTTTAAATGCGTAAATGTTTCCCACCTTACAAAGGATGTTTTTTGGGAATATTTTTTTAAGGATGAACTTATTAAAAGTTAGGGACGGATATGCGCGTGGTCTTGCTTCAGTGTTGTTCATGGATACCAATTCTTATTCTCTATCCATTCTCTATTCAATTCCAATTCTTCTCTATTATTCAAATTACTTCTCATAATAAAAACGCGATGTTTACCTGCCACATTTATTAAAATTTACTAGACAGCACTGCACAACTGCAACACATAACACACAATTATATATCAAATATTTACAAAAACACCTTAAAATCCACTTCGTTAAGGGTCTTTGTACTCTCTGCACTTCCTAGAACTCTTTCTAGAGTCTTGTACCTCTGTACTGCCTAGAACTCTTCCTAGACTCTTGTATACTCTGTACTACCTGAACCTCCTCACTCGACTCCCCACCTTTCATTTTATCTTTGTCCCTCTCCCATTAAAGTTCCAAAATCTAACAGGCAAAAAAAAAAAAAAACATGCAATAAAAAGTCCAAAATCTAACTTAAAGGCCAACCGTCCTTGAAAGGAACGTGCAAAGTCCAAAGTTTAACGTAAGGACCAACCCGTTCCTTGACAGGCGGATCTATCAAATTTGAGTTCAAGGTTATAGCTTTTTGTGGGATTCCATAGTAGACCCTTACTAACTTGCTCACATTTGAGTCATATATGGAAGTTTATATATTTCCACGCAAAATTTGACAAAAAGCGAATTCGTTGCTTAATCGTGTGTTGACTATTTTTTAAAAATTACTGTAGTTACACCAATTTTTTAAACTTATGTTTTCTTATAAATTTCTCAATATTTCGAATTTTTCGATATCACAATTAACACGAAAATATTCTATTCTCATCATATTTAGCAGATGATTTTTCCTCTTAAGTTTCCTTTTAGAAATCAATCAGATCAATTTTTAGTTGCAGTAATGGAAGTGTTTCTAATAAATATGTTATGATTTTAAAGAATAATGTCCTGGAAAATAAGTTTTTATTTTAATTTCATTCATAAATACACTCATGTCCATAAATTAAGGATAATTCAGAATCACACAGAAATTGAACTCTAAAATAAGAATTTCACCTGTAGAATTATCACACACATCTTGAAGAAGAATATGCAAATTACAGGAAACCACCAGATAGCGCGGATAGTACGTCACAATGACGAGAGTGTAAGAGAGGGTATATAAGGAATGATGGCAAAGAAGTAAAATTGTTCACAAGCGCTTTAAAAAGCCTTTCAGTGCAATAACCGCATAGTTATGGCACAAAAGGAACATTTGGATGATTTTTTAAGTGGTAGAATTATCGGACGACTGGAATGTGGACGTACCCAGCTGGAAGTATCCGAGGAACTTGGAATCGCCCAGAGTGTCATCTCCAGGCTTTGGCTACGATTCCAAGATGATGGTAATATGAGTAGATGTTACAGCACAGGTCGCCCCCGAGTTACAACGCCGAATGAGGACCGGTATTTAGCAGTTACTGCCAAAAGAAACAGACGGAGCACAGCATCAGACCTATCTCGTCAGCTCTCTTCAGCTACCGGTACGACAGTTTCAAGGCAGACCGTGTACAGACGCTTAGGGCACATTGGTCTATATGCTCGTAAGCCTGTCAGATGTGTTCCACTTACCGCAACTCACTGTCGCCTGCGATTAACCTGGAGTAAAGAGCATGCATTGTGGACACCGCAACAGTGGTCTGGTGTGATGTTTTCCGACGAGTCCATGTTTAGTTTGCAGTCTGATTCTCGCCGGACTTTCATATGGAGAGCGCCAGGTACCCGTTACCAATAAGAGAACACCATTGAACGACACCGTTACGGTGGTGCAGGATAGCTCGTTTGGGGAGGAATTATTCTTGGTTCCAGAACTGACCTGCATGTTCAGAGTGTAACGATGACAGGCGACATCTATCGGGATGTCATTCTGGAACAACATGTACGTTTGTTTCGGGGCGCCATGGGTGCTGAATTTCTGTTTATGGAAGACAACGCCCGTCCTCACCGTGCAAACATTGTAGACGAATGCCTTCAATTGGAGGATATCACCCGTATGGATTGGCCAGCATACTCACCGGACTTGAATCCAATAGAGCATGTGTGGGATATGCTTGGCCGACGAATTGCAGCCCGTCAACCCCCTCCCACCTGTTATAAAATAACTGATCTTCTAGAGGCATTTTTAGATGTGTTCTCCATAGTGTGGTATGCGTACTACGCAAAGTAGGACTTGACATCATGCCAAAAATGTAGGCTCACGATCACTTGCAAGTGTATGATCGTATAAAACGTGAGTGAGAGTTTCTTTCATGGGACACTGTGTATGGTTTCAGTAACGTCTGGAGAGCTTAACATCATAAATGCATATGATCTAAAGCGAAGTCATGAGAAGCAAAGCTCTTTTGCCATTCGAGGGAATATATCTCTGAACATTCAAGAAGAAGCCGCTTTCTTCGTTTGCAGGCACTTTAAATAACTAGACGTTGCGAACAAATATGCTCCCAAGGAACTTTTAATCAAAACGCTTCTTTAGGCATTGTAAGCTGAAAAACGGGAATGTCTCCAAATGTAACACGCTTATTTTATTTCCAAGCTAATCACCACTAAAAATACTGCGATTTGATTGGAGGTTCCTCTGAGAGTACTTTTGCTCGTTAAGGGCTAGTTTTACACGGTGCATTTATGATGTTGAGCCTCCAGACACTAGTGCCTATTTTCATGTCTCGGCCGGGCAGTGAGGGGGTATTCTCTGATCGCTGGGCCAGCTCTACGATTTTGCGCCGTATTTCTATTTTGTGGACAAATGAGCTATCACCAAGTGTCTATAATTAGTGCTCCTTAACTCCGGAATTTTTAGACAACCTTGTTTTTTGTGACGATTTACTGATGACCAGTAAGTAATTTTTATGGCATATGGTCATTTCTTCTTTCGTTCCTGTTGTGTGAGGTTCATTATTTTTTGTGTGGCTTGTGAATTTTTGTATGAATTTTTATTTTGTGACACCTCTCATCACAATTTCTCATCGTTAAAGATAGTTAAATCTGTTCATTATTATAGTTTTAATCGTATTTAATTGTTTTTAATTGAAACTCGTTTCCTAAGTATTTCATTTCTAATAATCGCTATTGACACTGCTCTAAAATCTGCTGCTGTAGACATTTTTTTTTTTTTTCAATTCTTGTTGTAATTATTAATCTGTTACATGTTACGAAAACTTAGTAAATTTATCACGCATTATTATTGGTAAACTTATCATGTATTATTTCATTTTTTTTGTCTTTATGAAGCAAACAATGAGGATACCATTATGTCTTTTCCTACTGTTTACTAGGGGGTTTAGGGTTCGTCCCTTATTTCCTAAATATTATAATTTTAAAATAAACCAAAATTTTAAATTAAATAATGATTCTTTTTTTTTTTTCCTTTACAAAGAGGGGGACAGACTACTTAAAATTTGTGTTTACATCAAAGGTAATCAACAATGAATCTTGCTCATATAACATAATCAACATAATCTTACCCATATAGCATAATCAATATAATCTTGTCCCCTCCCCGTGTATTGTTATGGGAAGCTATCTATTTTTTGGATGAAGCCATGAATGTTATTAAGGCATTTAAAAACTAAATATCCCGAACATGAATAAAAACCACTGTCATTTTTTAAATAATGTTTATTCAAATAAGTAATTTTAAAATATTTGTTTCCTTTAATAATAATTATCCAGAAGCCACTCATGAGGTTTCTTTCCTAATAGCAAAAGATAAAATGACACATACCATTGACGAAACTCTTGATTTTCCCATTGCAATAAAAATAATTCAAATACTTTATTGGGAAGAATAAGCAGAAGAAATAAGAAACTGAATAATAATAAGAATCTGAAATGTATTCGCTTTTCAATAAATACCGTTTCTAGGCTTATTGAAATCATTGCTGATAATTTAAAGAAACAATTATTATTATAACAAATTATTCAATGTGGAAAATTCGCTATAGAAATAGATAAAAGCTTAGATGTTACAAATTTTGCTTAGTCAATGATATTTATGAGATATTTTTATAATAGAATCGTTAAGAACTAATTTTTGTGAGCCACTTAAAAGATGTACAGGGTAAGATATGTTTTCAACATTAAATAGTTTCTTTTTGTTATAAATAACATTTTAAGAGAACACTGTGTGAGTTTTATCAGTGACGATGCAACTGCTTTAACTGGAAGAAAAAAAAGATTGAAGGCAAATGTGATTGAAATAGTACCTACATGAAATTCGTGCAATGTATTATTCATCGGCAAGTTATTGCAGCCAGAAATACATCGTGTTTTGTCGGATGTTATCAGCGCAGTTAATTTTGTAAAAACAGGGCATTTGAATAGTAGAGTATTTTTAATAACATGCAACGAGATGGAAAAGAGCTACGAAAATATCATGTACCACACAGAGATTCGTTGGTTATCTCGTGGAGAAGTGTTAAAAAAGAAAGGTTAAACTGGAAGATTAATTACCTATTTTTCTTTTTAGATAAAGATGAAAGTTTAAGTTTGCCTCCTTTTTCAGTAACGATAAGTGGTTGTTGATAGCATGTTATTTATCTGATATTTTTGAAAAAGTAAACATGCTCATTTTGCCTCATCGAGGAAAAAGTGACCTTTAACAATAGCTGAAAAATAATCGCATTTCAAAAGAAAATCGTGATGTGGAAGAAGAATTTCGAAAAAGGATCTTTAGAAATGTTTGTATTATTATGTGATTTTGCTACTGAAAGTGAAGTAAACATGGAACAAATTAAAAAGTCCTACATCTACACATTTAAAAAAACTTCGAGATAGAATTTTGTAAACCAATTTACAAATTTTCTTGGTATTAAAACAAAGTTTCAATAGATCATGCGTCATTTACTGAAAATGCAAAAAATGATAATCTTTCGATTGCAACTCAAGACTAGTTAAATGATCTGAAAGTAAGAACAATGATACAATCTGAATTTAAAAAAAAATCTTTTCGTAATTGGTGCATGAGATTGAAACCGGATATTCAAATTTAGTAAGCACAGCAAAGAATGCAAACTTACCATTTGGTTCTATACACCTACGTAAACTAACTTTTTCTGTAATAACAACAATTAATTCCAAGTACAGAAAATAAATTAGAGTTAGAAGTAGATCTTCGAATTACATTAACAAAGGGCATCAAACTAAAAATCTCATCATTTCCATCATTCTTTTATCCATATTACTAAACAAATGAAGTCATATTGCTCACATTAAATTCAATTAAAAATGTAAATTTGCAATTTAATTAAAATTTATGTGTATTGTTTAAAATAAACAAATTATAAATAATTTGACTTTTGACTACACACACATACACATACACTCATATATATATATATATATATATATATATATATATATATATATATATATACCAATGCTTCAAATAATTCTAAAAGTGATCTACAACATCCTTTAATTCTTGCAGTTTTAAATTATAGGATTATTTCCTTTTAAACATCTCTCGACGAATACGATTTAATAAAATGGTATAAAGCATGAAAAACTATTTTAATTCATATATGCAAATTATAAGTAAAAGCTTAAAATAAGTAGTGAACTAAAAGAACCCTATTAATATAAAATCATATCCTTGATTTTATTTTACTAATTTTTTAAATCGATGATTTTAGATAAAAGAAATCATAAAACATTTAAGTGATGAAAATATTGTTTTTTTTTCCTAGGCATTTTATGTCATGTTAATAATAAATTTAATATTTCATTGCTTGTTTTGACTAAAAATTTGGATTGTTTATCGATAAGCATTTTAATAACAAGGATTGCATGGTGAATGATTGTTATTTTCTTAAATAACTACTGAAATAACAAAATATGTTTTTTTTATTTCCTGCTACATTTTCTAAGTGGTTCTTTGTGTTCACAAATTTGAAAACATTCACTAAAATTCCTTACATATTTATCTTCTTTTCTAATGAAATAAATAACATAACATGTGTGGATAATGTCATATAAAATATCATTAAAAAATAAGAACACTAAATAAAAGTAAAAAATATCATTAAATAAAAGTAAGCATTTAAAACTAGCTTGCACTCAATTATAATAATCTGGTGTTAGTGTATTTGATTATTATTAACGGAAACAATATAATGTTTGGATATAAAAGATCTAAAGAAGAAAAGTGTTATAATTAATCTATAATATTGTATGGATTGGTTATAAGACTCTTCTTAATTATAATATATTATTAACATTTATTTACTAACACACATATCAGCATAAAGAATCCATATTGTTGTAGATACTATTGGAGATAAATTTCTGCTTTGTTACAAATTCTACTGCAAAAAAATTTAATATGATTCATATTTACCATTTAATATTTTGCTAATTGTTTTGATAGGAAATCCAAATAACTGAAAAATATATTCCCATTTCATTAATATTATAAAAACGGCGAATTGATTCTTGAGACACTTTCTTCTACCACATTGAAAACAAAAATTTTTAATAACATATATTGTCAATATATCAGCGTATAAAATTTTATAAATATGGGGTTTTGTAACATCGAAATATTTACTTATTTAATTATGAGAACGTTCTGCCTATAAATATGTTAAAATATTGGTAATAATTACATTTTTAATTTCAAAATACTTATCATTATTTGCTTGTTTTATATTTCTCTTTTTACCATTCTTGATTTTGATGCTAACTTATTACATTAGTGTTTGTATTTTATGTGACTGTCTTCTTTGTGTGGCAATACATTTTTGATTCAAATTTTGAATATAGGCAAATCACATGCTGCCAGGATTTCATGTATGAAATTCTCTAATTAATCGATAACTATACTTTAAGTGCAGGAACATCGTTTCCTACGAGAAAGTGTCTTGTTGAGGTATTTTAAGGGAAACTTACCACTAGCTCATATTACTGATATACGAGAGAAGCATATACAAACATATAGATCAAAGACTAAGGAAGTTATTACCAAAGTGCATGTCAAATACATTTTTTAATGACTTAAATTAATTAAAAAGTGAAATTCAATCTGTTATCTCTTCCTCCAAAATAAATGCAACTTAGCTTCGGTCAATATTTCAATAAACCATTCCTTTTTAAGTTTTTATATTGAATTGTTACCCCTACATTTTTAAGTTTTTTTTAATGTTACCATTAAAATGTTTGTTTAGTTCACAATGATACACATTTAAAGTAATATATTCTACATTGTTCCATTTTAAATATTTTCCATAGTCTATAATTTTCTATTTGAAAATGCAAAACAACGATGTTTGCGTGTCTCTGTTACACCTCATTATCCTTACCTAACCAATATAAATTATTCATCTCTAAAATATTATTCAATGCACAAAGATAAAATAAATAATTTTTTACTATGAGTTGCTTTACAAGAGATTTTTTTATTGCCAATCACTTTGCAGAAAGTAGAATTAATTGAGAATGCTCCAACTCCATACGACTTCCGAACAGAAATTCTCATCTCATTTCCAAGTTGTCTCACTCTACTTTCAAGGCTAAATGAACAGGTGAAAAAAATCCCATGTATCATATTGTTTTTGACATTATTAGATCAATACATCCCCAAAGTAGACGATCTCCAAGAGCATTCGCCTCAATATTGTAGGAAATAAAATCGATTGGCAAGAAGCTTTCCCAACGGGGAGGAAAAGTCCTCTTTACTTAGAGAAAATATCCATAAAAACAAGAAAAATAAGACTACTATTAAGCAGTGTAATTACCTTAAGTTGCCTTGACGAATTCCCATTAATAAAAATAGGTTTTTGAACTATAAGTGTTCATTTTCTTTTATCCTTAATGACATTCAAGCCTAGAAAGATTTATAGAATCAATGATAAACACATACCATTACCATGTCTAGAAGAAAAAGGTAGGCAAAAATACAGAAATAGTTGTTTAATATCAGTTGTATCGTGCAAATCGATAAATATAGTATTTTTAATGTTTCACTTACATGCAAGACTAATGTTTGTTTGATTTTGATGAAAAGTAGCAACTAAATGCGTCGAACAAGCCTCACTTAAGAAGCAATCTCTGCATAAATGATATTTTTATTCATAAAGAAATATAGGGTGGATGCAAATTGGTTTAAACAATTACATAACTGGAAAATGTGTAAAATGTTAATTGGAAGATATCTGCTTAATGACATATTAATAATATTGTATCTTGAGTTGGAGTATAGATGGAACTAGGTGTTTCAAGTCCACGTCTGAGTGAGATGCAGTTCACAGTTGTCGATCATTCTTTCTGTGTTTACTTCGATCATCAGATCTTTCTTTCATTAATAGAATTCAGCGCATGGGTTTTGTTAAAGATCAGGTTTACATTCCTACCGCCACTTTCGAAATCCATTTCTGAATTGAAATCACAAATTAGCATTGCACCTGAATATGTTAGCAAATATATGGTCCAATTAACGATAGGAAGTTTAAAGAGTAATGAAGACAAGCCACATCGAACATTTGTGAAAAAGTTAACTTTTGTACGTTTCACTAATTTATAACTACGCAAAATTAACCCTAATTTTTGCCCTGTTAATATATGCCCACCTATATTTTACATTAGAATAATATATTTATATGTTAAATGAAAAGAAAACATGGATTGTGATTAAATTTCAGCAGAAATTATATCACAGTGGCTTCAGAGAAAGATATCATATCTTCGATCCTTTTTTTCATCAGGATTGTGTTACTTAAAACTATAAGGTAAATGGACCTTTCAAATTTATAGACTTGATTTAGTGATCAATATATCAAGTGACATAAGTCACAGTCCAACAAATACCGTGTGCTTTGGTTACATGCTTTTCTACTAGTGAGCTGACTGTGCTGATCTTTTTTGGGTTTCCCATGAAATTTGCTTAAAAGTTTATATTTAAGAGCAACAATTCGTTTATATTTAAGAGCAACAACAACAGTCCTAAATGCTTTTCTAGAACTCTAAATTACTGTTAGTATATCACGCGGAAAAATGATAAAATTTTTATATATTGAACGATTTCTTCGAAATTACATTTAACGATATGAATGAAGCCACTGTGATATAAAAATAATCACAATCCATGTTTTCTTTTATTAACATAACATATATTTCTAATGTAAAATTGGTGGGCATATATTAACAGGGCAAAAATTAAATGTGTAATACCCTCAGCAAAAGTTCTTTGTTAAGAATTATTCAAGTTATCCCAAACTATTATTTTCTTCAAGTTAGCCACAATTTAAATTTCATGGATAAGTCAATGTATAGAAGATCCCAATTTCAATTGATATAGCATTTTCGATGTAAGAAAAATATATCATCAAGCAAAAACCTTACATAGGAAGTAGAAATCAATTTACTTATGTTTCAGTATGAAAACTTGAATATATTTATTTTTACCAATTTGTTTTTATTTTAAGGTTCCTCGAATGCACTTAGTTGATTATGGTTCGATACGTTATCAGTCATGTCCCCTGGTTTCAAGCGTTTTGGGACTTCGTTTCCATGTCCAGCAACACCATCTGAGACAAGGAGAGTTGAGACTGCGTTGCGAGTCCACTCTTGCTAGAGAGATTCTACGTAGAGGGAAGAAGTGATATTTGAAGGGCGGCATGAGACAGCAGAGCTTCAAGTAGCACATATTGCCAATTCGGGTATTTTATAATTCTTTCATTAAATGTAATAAACATAAATTGACTATTGTTTTTAAGCTTCTATATTATAAACTTTATAAATAATGTAATTTAATAATTACTAGTTATTAAATTGAAGTGTTCAGTAAGCATCATTGATTTGAAAAAAATTATTTCAGGGAATATTTTTGGATTTCATCAGTTTTGTCTTTTTTTATACGAAAACTTTAATCGTTTGTTAAGAAAATTCAGAAATATGGACCAAATTTTAAGATGGGATAGAACATATGGAAATAATATTTATTACAGAATGCATGGTCATGGATGCCATGTGCTTGCTAGAAATTCAACAAACATAAAATTTATTTATTACCTTCACTGTCATTTGCAGCTTTGACTTTTGAGGTGACAAAGCAATATAATGAACAAAACATTGATAGACATTCCATGTTTAGTTTTGCCAGACTTGTTCCATGATCCACTATCCTGTAGCTATATAACTTCAGCACGATAGAGCATGCTCAGTTTCGACAAGATGCAGGCAACTATCTATGTGTCTTCTTTCTGGTTGATGGATTGATTTTGGTTATTTTATAGTTTAGTCTTAATGATCGCCTCATCTGTAGTGTATATATTACAGTTTCTGAAGACATTTGAAAAAAATTCATTTATGAGACTCTCATTGAATTTCATGAGAAAATTGTCAGCAGAATTTCTATCCCTGCTGCATTAATCTCAATTTTAATATACATTATTTGTTATGAAATTAGATAGATTTTTCGTTGTTATTGTGAGACATGCATTTTATACATAAATCTCTTTGAGGCAATTATTTTATTTTTATTTGTGATAAAAGTTGCTGATTGAGCTGAAGTAAAGCTTTTACTTCCCAGATTTCTCCTTAATGACTTCTTTAGGATCTCAAGGTTTCATGTTTGACAATGGCAAAATTGTCTGTTTTCATGTGTTCCATACCTCTTAAAATTTATTACATCTTTTTAAGATTATAACGTCATAGCAGACAGTGAAAGTTTTTTTTTTTTTTATGAAGCGTCACTAATGTGAAATCTTTTGTCTTAATTATTGGTATAAATTAGTTTGTCACTGAATATCTGAAATATAAATTAAAAATTATAATTAATAATAAAAATTTTCCATTATAATTATTAAAAATGTTTTCTGAAAAAATAACGCGCTTAATCATGTAGTAAAGCTCCTGAAATAAAAAGTCATAAATGATTTAAATCTTATTTACTTGCTCTAGAAATGTTATATTATATGCGTGGACACTTATGTAATGTTCAATCTATGGCTGCGTCTTCTATGAAAATACTAATGTATATATATAACGTAACAGTAACCGCGAGGAAAACGATGTTAAGAGAGAAAGATGGCAACAAGGAGACAGAAAGCTAATTCAGAGAGTAAGTCAGTGGAGAGATAGACTTTCATGAGAAATTAGTGCAGAATTACATTTAAATAATGAAATCTTACTTTAAATTAAAAGTTGCGATTTTTAAGTTGTTTATTTGCTTTTAAGATTTAAGTTCTATTTTTTTGTGTTATTTTCCCATTACAAATAAAGAACACTATGGTTTCACAATTTTCTTATGAAGTTTAAAAATATATTTAAAATATATTAACATACTATAATATTTTGGCTAGCTTGAAAAATGTCAGCAAAATATATTTTAGACTATTAATTTCATAATGTTAATATTTATTATATTTTTCAGTGTCTGCAAACAGTATGGCATGCGCTTCTAGCTTCTACATCTTGCTTGCTTTACTTGATACTTCTTCCAGTCTATGGAGTGCCCCTTGTCGTCAACGACACATAACATGCGTTTCCACTAACCCAAAGCCCAGGACCTATTTTCTACAAGTAGAAAGACTGTCAAGGCAAACATAAACAAAAACCACTGTTTGAATACATTTGTGCGTTACTCAAATGCGTCTGCTTCACCGATGATATTCTTTGAAAAAGAACGCTTCAGGACGTATTTTTGTTGTTAATCAAGATGAACCTTTGCATGAATGATATCTCTGTATAATTCATTCCTGATTAAGCAGATCATCGTGATTGAGTTACTTAAAAGTGTTATGAAACTCTATTATTTTAAACAACACGATGAATTCGAGAATGGACGAGAATAAACAAGTTAAACCTCTGCGGGAAATTGCCGAAAGTACGAACTATCGTTAGCTGTAGTACCACATAAATTTTGGAGGTGATTTAATGTTGGAGAATGGAATTATTGCGTGATGTATTATGAAAAGGTTATTGGATTCATAATTCTTTAAGTATCACTGATTTACCGCAAACAATTATCCCTGCTTTATACTAGATCTTCTTACCTATTTATGTCCAATAAAAATATGTTTTAAAAGAAATGAAGAAGTGGAGGAAAAGAAAAGAAATTATAGGACATAAAAGGAGTCTTGAATATGTTCAATAATTCAATTATAAATATGCCCGTTTTAAGTTGTACGTTTTCACAAAAGAGTTAATAGGATTGTTATGAGGTGTGAAAATATAATGTTTAGCTTGTATTATTTCCCAATGATATGTGCATTTTACATATTTAATGAAATGCGACCAATTTAGCTCAGCGATATGCTTAAATGATTGTAGATTAACAATATATGAATGCTAAAAACGATAGCAATTTTTCTGTAAAAAATATTTCCCGTAAACTATGAGTGGCTGTGTAATACAATATCTATGGTTAATTATTTTATTATTATCACTATGTACGTTATTTTTTATTTAAAATTATCGTTTTCATTCTGTATTGAAATAGATTGTTTCAGTAAATAAAGTATTCTAATCATTCCATGGTGTTGAATTTATTCTTAAACGTACAATATTTACTGTTTTGATAATTAAAACTCTACTTGATTGAAGACGAATTATCCTATCAATAATAAATAATAAAACTCTACACAAAATTATTTACGTATTATTTTTAAATATTTTAAAAGCAAGCATTTCTGTGCCGTAATTGTTAAATTTTTGTACAGGAGTTAAAAATTAAAATTATTAAAGAATTAGAATTAAAAGAATTTAGTTGTATTTAACTCTGCAAATAAATTTAGAATTCTTATTCCTAACTATGAAAAAAAAATTTTTAATGATGGTTTTAGTTAGAAATTGACGAATTTAATTCATTTTTATAAGAACGCAATTAGTGTTAAATAACATTTTATAAACGCTATCGGTTTACAAATCATTTTAACGAAAACTAAATCTTAAAAACTTCAAATTTTCAACGCGGGAGCAAATTGACTTAAGCTGTTTAATTATTTGGCTTATATTCTGTACAAATGTATCAATTTCAGAAAAAAAAAATATTTAAGATATTAATTTAAATAATAAAATATACTTTCCTTCCTAAATAATAATTTTTTCCCTCGAAATATTAAATAGTCATTGAAGTTTATTGTACATAATCGTTAGTAGGCAACTGCATAATATTCAACGATAATAGCCATTTTCAATAATAGAAATTAGTATAGTAAGATTAATTACTGTGGAACTTAATAAAAGCCTTTAATAGATTTTCTGTCAGTTATCAGCCTTTATTTACGAAGCTGGCGATTAAAATTGCGTATACTATGAAACAAACACAAAAAAGTTAAATGATAGGTACAGCATGCTGGTATATGCAAATGATAAGCGCTTATAACGCTTGCTCGTAAAGCTGGTAGTTGTAACGTTACTGTAGA
Organism: Caerostris extrusa; assembly: GCA_021605095.1. Classification (NCBI taxonomy): domain Eukaryota; kingdom Metazoa; phylum Arthropoda; class Arachnida; order Araneae; family Araneidae; genus Caerostris; species Caerostris extrusa. The sequence goes on from BPLR01006272.1 coordinate 243,584, forward strand.
CGTCAGACGGTAACTGTTGAGTTGATGATTAGGGCTCTATTATGTCGACAACACAAATTTCAAAAGCAACATTACCTTCTGAAGATGGAGTGGTTTTTCTACCCACAATTCCAGCTTCTCACTTTCCGATATGTGATTATTCTGACAATTAATGTATCCATCCATCCAAAAGTGCCCTTCGTCAGTACACAAGCCTCTTCACATCGAAGTGCTGTTCATCAATATGAATGCACTTTTCCTTTGCGAAATCGTAACGCTGTTCTATAGTTTGTGCAAAGGCCGGTGCATTTGAATTTTGTACAGATGCATATTCAAATCCAAATGCATAATGCGTCATACGTATATCCGATTGCCGTGTGGATTTTGTGTTGGTATATGTACTGATGTTTCGGGTTTTTCTTTTTCATGCATTCCTAAGCAACATCTATGTTCTCTTCCGTCTGGGTGGTCTTCTATTTCGTCATCATGCTTCCACATCATCACCGATACTATCCGCCATTTCAAATTTCACTATCAATTGATTTAAATAAGCACGTGATGGCTTCAAACTATTTTCAAAGTCTGTACTACATTTTCATAACAAGTGTTACAATGTTACAATTACCAAACTTTTAATAAAACACTCAACCTTCAATGATATAGCGTGACATTTCTCATACGGTACGTTCACTCTTTGAATATCAAAGTGAATAACCTTTAATTATGTGTTTCCTCTCCCTATCCTATCTGTACGATTTACTGTACCCTCTACTTTCTCCTTTTTTGAGTTATTTCAAAACAAAGTTGTAACTACCTAGCGTTAAACCTGGTAATTATTTTCACCACGTGTTTAAAACCTCATGTTCTAAAAAATAGCGAAGCTCGTTTTCATAAAGATTATATCAATTAATGACTCGAATTTTCAAAATGCATATATAAACTTTTCAGTGCCAAATGCTGCACTTACAGTCAAAACGATATATCGCCTCTAGAGATGTTGTCCAAAATTTCTAAAATGAAGAACCTTGCGGAACTAATCCAACCGTTGTGAGAAATTTCATTTCCAAACGAGTCTTTAAATTCTCTTATAAAATTGATCTTACTAATTCAAATACTACTTCTCCTTCTGCACTATAAAGCCCAGCAAAATTGCAATACTTTGAAAAACTAACTCAGAGGTACTCCAAACATCTTTATATATTAATAAGAAATTTATAATCTTTTCTCTTTCTTTGGAGAAAATTTACTCTCTTTACAGTAAATTGCAAAAACCAAATATACCTCCAGATAAACTTTTTTTGTCATTATTAACTGCATTACGTCAAATAACTAAATAATTAATTTGTTAAATAGCTAAATAATTAATTTTTTTTTCAGATGCTGGCCAATTATTAGACAATTTTCCATTGCTTTCTGCTTTTATGAAGTTTTCATAATTTTAAAACTCTTTCTTCCCTAACTCCTACAATTTTATCAAAAATGAAGATTAAATGTCACTTCGCGATCTAAGCGCATCACGGACCTAAAATCATCAACTTAAAAGTACAGAAATTTTGTTGCCAGGATAGTAACACCACGTCATTTACCCTGAATAGAATATTAGTTAAATGAGGGACGACAAGTAAAGCGTTCAGTGAAGAATATGGAATAAGGGGTGGTGTCATATCAACATTTCAGATGAATCTCGGTTTTGCGTTCATTATGATGGCCATATCCTTGAATGGCGGCGCCGGCTATTGACAGCTTGCAACCGTCATCGTCCCACGTGCCCATAATTTGATGGTATGAGAGGACTTTGAATATACATCCCGATTACATTTAGTTAACATAGCTGGTAATTTGAACAGTATCATTAAATTTCTCATGTATTAAGACTATGCTATACGTTACCTTTCATTGGGACATTTACCATCACATATTACCCATGCTGAAATTTCTCACTTCCTCGAAGTAGATGGTGTTTTAACTACAACCCTGGCCTTCGCGGTTTCCAGGTTTGACCAATTTAAAACGTCTATTAATGGTTTTCAAGAGGCAAACCATCATTTGCCAGTCGGTACAATTGATAAAATCTGGTAATTTACGTTGCAGCTTCTTAAAGTTTGGAGTTCCTTGAATAAATCTCACCCAGAAGTTTATTCCTTATCTACGATACAAACACTGTTGGACTCGCCAATTTATTAACATCATTATTTCTCCCATGGACAGCTGTTCTGGATACGTATTTCCTTCCACAAAATTACTTGTATCTAACTAAGTCTTCCCTCATCATACTGAATTTCAATAAATATGATTATGCTATTTGTTTTCCTTACTGATGTAATAATTTTAAAGGACAGAAATTAAATTTTAATATATGTAGTAATAGTATTTATTTATAATAAACAATGATTCATTTAATTAATTAAGGTACTCATTTTGTTAAAAATAATAATAATTTTGTTAATAAATATCATTTTTTATTAAAATTTTTATAGCTTAGAAATTCAGAATTTAAAATAACGACAAAAACTGCTTAAAATTAAGAAAAATTATTTTAGAAACCGATACAGTTATCTCCAACGTTAACAATTTTCCTCATCGAAAAATTTTGAACTACTATATATTTGTTTAAGGTAACCTACCATATTCAAATCAAGATTTTCGTGTTTTCAGTTTGTTTGTAGAATCATTAGAAGATGAAGTACAGCTGTTTAATCTGTTATAAAACTGGAAATGAACAATTAAATGGCTGGAATTTGAAAGTTAATGTTAAAAAAACAGTAAATAATTACTATACTCTTAATATAAGTAAATCAACAACTAATTTTCAATAATTGCATAACACATCTGTCAAGATATTATTTACAACATTTTAGCAGCTTTTGAGTGAATTTTTGGCAAAGTTGTTTCTGATTGTTTACTTTATGATCATTGCTTGGCATTCTATTAATGTCCTTATTTTTATACTATTATATCGATTAATACGAATGAAAAATTTTATAAAATTGAAAAATATTAGAAACTTTATAAAATTTTTTATACATTTTACAATGCCTTAATATCGTTCCAAGCGTGTAAACATGCGTAAATATACATATGATAATCGGTACACATGCAATATTGCTGATTCAGATCCTAAGCCTATCAACTATGATGCATTCAGTGCTTCAAAGTCAGCTAGTACATCAAACCTATCTATATCTAATGATTTTTATGATGACACAAATGCTAGAAAATTAAGTGATAGAATTATTTATATTGATTGTTTGAGAAATATGTTTTATTAGTTTGCTGTCCTTCATATTTTGAGAAGCTTACGATTCTCTAAAGAATCAAGATGTCATTTGTTCTCCTGATTTACTCTGTGCTTTAAAATTCTAAATTTGTACAGAAAATTTCATCTGAATAAAATCAAAAGGATAACTAAATATTAATTTCATATTAGTTTTTAACATGAGAATATTTAGCAATGGAATTTCCAGAGTTTAATTGTAAGCAACTTTGAATTTGCCACTACTCTCCCTCATAATACAGAATATAAAGGCCATGACAAAAATTTTGCTCTATCTGTTGTTACTGTAGTACAAAAGAGACTATGGGTAGGTTTACTGATGAAGTTATAGTAGCAATAAAAACTGAAATAAAATCATTAATCATGAGGGAAGATTTATGCGAAAAATAAGTTGGCTTGACACAAAAATTCTAAACATTGTAAAACCAATTTATTTGAAACTTTGCTATCAAACATTATTGATTATACTTTGCTAAACAACATTTAACATTATTGACATTATTGACAAATGTCTTCAAGGAAGGTTTCAAAATACAAACCAGTACATCAACGACAATTTACATGAATTAATTCCTGTGCTTCAAATACAATGATGGTTTCAGGATATTGATTTCAATTTTTAAGTTAAATATTGACCTTAAGTATTTTACTGCTAAAGGAGATAAAAAGTTCGATATTGTTCATATAAACGATTCAGTAAGATCCTCTATACATATGGCAAAATAATTTATCGATATCCTGGATAGTAAAGTTTTCGTGATCATCTATGTTATAGAAAATTTTAATTGAAACATATTTAAGAAATTCTTTTAGAGAAGGAATAACAGTTGCTTTTCGAATTTCAGAATTTTCATAAACCGATGACTTCAGTAATTTGCATTAAAGTGGGGTGTTTTAAAGCATCAAGAATTCTGATATTAAAAGTAACAGTGTAAGCCCAAACAGGGCAGGCATAATTAATAATAGATCGAAGGATAGCGGTACATAATAGATTTTTGTTACTTTATCTCATCAGAAGAGTGTCATTAATCAAGGGGAAAATTTATGGAGGCATGTACAGAAATTTAAGCTTAGTGCGTGTGAAGTGTTTTTCCATGTACAATGTTGCTCCCTATAGATTCCAAAATATTTTGCTATGTCCTTCAAGTTAAGATTTGAACTTTAATTTTAATATTCGACATTTTAATTTTATTTCCTTTAGCAAAATATAACTGCCTCTGTTTTAACTAAATTCTTATGTTTTAATAATAGTAAAAAGGATAATATCAAAATAGGTAACTAACTGTAGAGAGGCTTCTAAAGGATTTCAATGATTTAAAATAATTCTAATCAATAAGAAACTCTATTTAGCTTTCTATTAGTTGAGACATCAGACGAAAACACAACTTTTTTTTATACTATACAAATATGTAGTTAACTAAGTGTAGCCTATTCATATCATAAAAGCACTTGTGATATTAAAATTTCTACATCAAATAAAGTAAAAGAAAAGCATGGGATTTAAAATTAAAAACAATCTGAAATATTTTAAACTTGTTAGTATTTGTTTAAAACTTGTTATTTATATTCTTTACATGAATTTAGTTGCAAATATACCTTTAAATAAAATTTATTTTTTTGCATTTGTTCAAATTAGTTTATCACCAATAATTAGGGGGATACCACCATATTGAGATATCGATAAAAAAAAGCAAACAATGTTATCGATAAGAAAAATTCTATTGTTTTTAAGAATTTAGAGTTTAATTATTAATATTAATGTTCAAAAGAGATAAAAAATATAGATTCGATAGATTATATAAATAAATATTATATATTTAAAAAAATATATATTTATATATTTTTATTATAAGAATATGTATATTTATACATATATTTTTAAAAAATTCGATTTAATTTGTAAAATTTTTATAATTTATGTCTATAATATATATTTTATAAAGAAATAGAAATTTCGCATTGTTGGATGCATGAAACACTTTTCCTAATTACTTTAAAAATAAAAATATCTTAAAAGACTTTTTCAGTTCTGTATAAAAATGCTTGTCAATGTTTACTTTCAATTGAATCAGAAACCATCAGTTCAAGAGTTTTTCCCTCAGTTTTTAAAATGGTAAGTCCCAATTCAATTGCAGTCACTGTAACAACATAGTAGTATATAGTACACAAACTAGAATTAGTTTTTCCATAGTACACAAGATAAATCTTAAAAATAGACACGGATTTAATTATGTGATTCTAACTTTATTGATAATTCATACTTTTTTTTTTAGAATATACCTCAATTAGTGACCCAACCAACAAACTTCCGTAAAAGCTGTAAAGTTCGAAACGATCTAGAAACGTTTACAGCCAGCAGTGAATTCTTCCTTAATAGCTGGGTAAGACCTCACGTTCCAACGCAACAACTACCACTTGTCCGGATTAAAACTTGCGCAACCTCATTGAACAAAGCCCAGAACGCCAATTCCGCTTTCTATCTTGCTGGAGAAGCCAGAAAGCCATCATGTACCAAGAACTCTTCGTCTTGGCCATGATGTATCTTTAGCACACCATTCATTCTTTGGTTTCTGAAATGGAACGTTTACTCATCGACAGTTTGAATTGAGCACTTATACGCTACTTTTCTAGAACTCTTTATCTCAAAATGTATACTTGCATCTTTTACAAATCCATGAAATGATTCCTTGAGTAGGATGAATTAATTAAGTTTTAAAACCAAGTATGGAAGACATTTTTTTATTATTATTTTAACTGGTGTTTCATCAACATAAATTTTTAATCAATATTTAGAGTAGCTTATAATTATGATTTTTTTTACCAAGGAACTATTAATTTATACCCACAAGGAACTTATAATAATCTAACAAAAGAAATAACTTATTCTATGTTTAGAAGTTTAGTAGATTTAGTAGCTTATTTTGTTCGTTTAGTAGCTTATCATCAATTTATTTTAACTTTGTTTTTCTTCAAAATCAGTTTTCAAATGTGAGTTTTGTTAAATTCTATTTTAAAAATACACGCACCAACAATATTATTTAGAAATGGAATAAGTTATATTTAAACTCTCGTACTACCTCCAAAATAAATATTTTTAGTTCTCTTCTGATACATATTCATATAGAGTTGGAGGGGACCAAAATATGCTTTCTTCATGTTTCAAACTAACAAAAGAAATAACTTATTCTATCTTCAGAAGCTTGTTTAGTAGTTTAGTAACTTGTTTTGCTCGTTTAGTAGCTTATCAGATTTTGCGCACTTTTAGCAATTTCGTTAAATGTTCATATCAACCAAATGTGATTTTTGATCTTTTTATTAGTAGTAATGATATTATCATTTTGTTGTTATTGTAAACTTAATTTTTACTTAGTTTTCAATATATTCTTGTTTTTTAATTTTATCTTACAATTACACGTCTCGTGCTGTACATTGTGGTGTAAATTGTAAATCGAATGAAGTATAGAATAAACATATAAAAATCGTCATAAAATTGTTTTTATTTTTTTCTTCGTTTACATTTTGTAATCAATTTTACTTCTATGATTCTTAAAATAAATGTGATTTATTTGTTGATTTATGATTGCAAACAAAAAAGTCATCAACAAGTACATTTTTTAAGGCAATGCCCATTGAAAAAAGGGAAATTTCAATCACAATTAAATAAAATATTAGACATTAAAATATAGTTTGTGGAAAAATATTAAGAATACATGCTGCATTTCCGTAAAAGCTCATCTCGTTTGTTTAATATAAATCAAATTAAAATTATATTGCAACAAGTTAATAATATTGTCAGGTAATCTGGTGTTGTACTTTCTTGCGAATAGTAAATCCCCATGTATAGCGCGAATTGAAATCCAATGATGCATGGGATAAACATATCAAAATCGTATTTAAATTGTATTATTTTTTTTACTTCAATTACATCTTTTTTATCTGTTGATTTTTTACAAACAAAAAATCATCAACGTACTGAAATTCTTAAACTAAAGAAAAATATTACATGCTGTTGATTTAAAAGATTAAAATTATATTTTTAACAAGTTAAATATTGTCAAAAAATCATCAACGTAAACTGAAATTGAAGTGAAATTTCAATCAAATTGTATTTAAATAAAATATTATTTTACCTACTTAAAAAAAGATGATTCATCTGTTGATTTATGATTACAAACAAAAAAATCAACGTACTGAAAAAAAGTGAAATTTCAATCACAATTAAATAAAATATATTAGCCACAAATATAGTTTGCTAAGAATACTTTTCCGTAAAAGCTCCTCTCGTTTGTTTAATATAAATCAAATTAAAATTATATTTTAACAAGTTAATAATGTTGTCTAATAATCTTGTGTTGTAATATCTTGCGAATAGTAAGTCACGATGTATAGCGCGAATTGAAATCGAATGATGTATAGGATAAACATGTGGAAATTCGTAATAAAATTATATTATTTTTTCTTCAATTGCATTTGTTTTTATCAATTTTACTTCTACGATTATTAAATTAAATGTGATTTATTTGTTGATTTATGAGTGCAAATAAAAATTCATCCGCAAATACATTTTCCTTAAGTTAATATATGCTAAAAATGGGAAAATTTCTGTCACAATTAAACAAAATATTTTCCACAAAATATTAGCTACAGGCCCCAAAGTGTGTGGAAAAATGTTAAGAATGCATGCTACATTTGCGTAAAAGCACTTCCCATTCGTTTAATATAAATCAAGTTAAAATTATATTGGTACAAATTAATAAGGCTATTTGAGAATTTATGTATCGTAGCTTTAAATAACTATGATAAATTTAGAATTAACCGAATAGTTGATTTAACTATTCATGCTAAGAAGCTCTCATTAATAATATATCTAAGTGATGACAGGCAGCCACATTCATTTTGCTCTATTAACGCGACTGATGTTAAATAGTATTCACAGGTGATTGTAGGCAAACAATATATTAAACTATAGCTGAGTGTTTAATTCCAAATGTATTTTGATTCGTAAATTTAAACACATGGACTTTCCTGATACTGATGTGAACATCTTTATAAAATTATCTTTCAATACTTCGAAATTTTTTATTTATGTATAGTTCATTTAAAAAATTATAGTTTGGTAGCTTTTCTCCCCATATTTTCTCATTCAGAACTTTGCCGATATATTACAGAGTATAAAAGGGAGAAATATTAGATTAATTCCTCAGAATTTTCTCGCTGACAATTATTTCCTTCCTTAATTTAATCGGGAAAAAGTATCACTTAGAGTCAAATTTTTAAAAATATATGAGATAATTAAAACATTTTTAATTTTTCGATATAAATTAGTGAATGCTATTCTGCTTTTTAATAAATTATGTTACTGCATTTCTCTATAATGTATTGAATTTCACTATAATGTATTGAAATATTAATGTAATAGTTTATTATATCCATGTTCACTCGATCTTTTGCGCCATATGTGATTTAACTAGATTAACTAGATTCTCTACAAATAAAAACATAAATGTTCAGCAAAGTATTAAATGATTTGAACGTCAGGACAGATTTTTAAAAATTAATGTAGATAAGATGCCGTTTGTACAGAAAAGATGAAAATAAACTATTTTTTTTTAAATAATAAAAAATTAATGCTGGAATAGTTCAAATCTATCATCACCAGATGACAAATTTGAACAACTATGCCTTTATATAAGACAATACGCCAAACAAATTAATGGCTAATAAATGTACAACACTCCGTCCGTCATTTAGCAACACAATTGTCAGACAAGATACCCACAGCACTATACAATATTTTTGCAAGATTCAGGCGTACATGTTTACCAATGGCGCTGATTTTTCAAGTTAAACTTTAAATTCAAGTATCCCCTAAACCAAAAGCTAGAAGGTGTAAGGTTGGGAGATCTGGATGGCCTTACAGGAACAATAGATCAATTGAGAACATGGTTCTTCTTGAATGTTGAGCATAGCAGTTGTTTACAAGCTCAACAATATGCCAGAATTCATACTCCATGTGTAGAAACGGCCTATGAATGAATAGCCCAACACTATTGTTGGGCAGCTATTGTTCCTCCTCTTCATTTACTTACAAAAATGTAAAAAAATGAATCAATCTAACGTTAAATTTTTGTTATTTGAAAAACAAACCTCGATTCATATCCGTTCTTTCTGTGCAAACAGCTTTTTTTAAAACTTTATTAGTTCTCAAATTATTAATTTCCAAAATTTGTGCCAACTGTTGGATCACCATATATAGATAATTTGTACTCAACATGTAAATACCTACAAAAAACCTGCAAAATTATCATTTTATTTAAATATGTAGATAAGTAGGGGCATACATATAGTAATATAAATGCGGAAATTTTTTTTTCCTAATGAGTATGAAATAGGAAAAAAATCAAAATACATTAACAATCATTCTACCCTGCCTGTAAGTCTTTAGTAGAGACTAACAGATATGACTTGGCATTATGGCTATAGAAAATTAAAGTTTTTAGTTAAAACAAATTTTATTAGTACAAAATGTAGGTGAAAAACAGGAATAAAAAAAAATACAAATATCTTGAAAATGCAGGAATCAAGAAAAAATCTAAATTGAAAGTTCAAATAAAAATATTATTTAGACGAAAATAAAAAGACAATATTATTCTAAATCATATTAATAAATAAAAAATATTCAAATGTAAAAAATTAATTGTAAGCTATATAATATAACATTTGAAATAAACCAAAATGAAATAAAAGATGAACACATCTACATAAACTTCAATCATTAAACCACCAGATGGCTCCAGTACTTAACAATAAAAGTAAGGCTTTTATTTAATTAATTTTAAAATACTTAGTAAGAATTTTTTGAAATTTTAGTTGGACAACAGATAAAAATGTAATAAAAACCCTAAGGCATGGGTGATAAGACATAATGATTAATTTTGTGGAGAGTACGCAGGAACTTTTGATTATCGTGCCCATCCCTATCTTAGACATGGTATCTTTCGATTTGACAACACTCGTCAAATTTCTAACAAACCTTTCACCTTGTCGTTTAGGCCACAGCTACGAAAGTGGCCTTAATTTCTTTCAATTATTTATTATTTTTTCTATTTTTGGCCGGTTGAATTACAATTCATTTTAACATAAATAATTAAAAAATAAACAAACAAGAATATATTATTATTATTTTTTTCATTTTGAAAAATTCCTTTCTGAAAAAAATCAACAAGAAAAACTATTGCTACTCCTCTCTCTTGTCATTTTTGTTGCTAAATTAAATACTATAATATTTAGTTTATGACTTATATTTTATCATTTTATTTTCAAAGAGCATTATGTATTTAAAAATGGGATTCCAAAATATTAGCTATATTACTTAAATTTAATCATTTTGTAAATTGAAATCTAACGAGAACATACCATTCGTTTTTTGATAAAATAAAAAAATATATATATTTAAATGCCAAAGTTTGTGTGGATTGCTTTAAAAAAAAATGTTTTCAAAACTTTATACTTTATATCATAAAAAACTCTTTAAGACTTTTAAAAATATTTAATCATGAATTATGTTTTATAGAAGACATTATTTATGTCTAACTGTCGACAATGAATTAATTTGAATAGCTGCTTGTGCATAAATACACACGTTATTGTAAAAGACATCAAAATATTCCATGTTATTTTATTATTAAAAAGTGGACAATTCATATAAATGGTACTGAAAGTTTTTACAAATTAAGATTAATGAATCACTAATAAGCATGAATTTGCAAATAATCATAAATTTGCTAATAATCATAAATCAATAATCATAATTTTACATTGGGTTCTGAAAGAAAACATGATTGCTATTCAACATCAACATTGGTTCTTTTCAGATCTCACGCATCTTCTTAAAACTTCTTTCAGATTAATTATAAATAATTTTGTAATAGAATAAAATTAAAAAAGTGCTCACCAGAAAAGGTTTCGATTTTTTAATCTTATAAAAGATTTAGCATTGTTTAATTTTTATTCTAAGAAATATGTTCGTCAGTGATGATCGATACCTGTAGAGCTATAGGTTGAGAAGTACTGACTAATTGGATATGTATAAATTTATTATGCCATTTCTTTTTAAAGAGTTTCTTAAGAACAAATTAACTATGCTTATAAGATTATATTATTGATTTTCTTCACATTATTATCTTTCTTATAAGACTAATGAACTTAAGTGACTTTGAATAATTAAAAACAAAGTGAGAGATTTTGAATACATTTTGTGCATTTCATAAATATATTACATTGTTTTCGAATCCAAATAATATTAAAAGGAATTTATTTTGCAATACTAATTCCATTTTAATATTTTTTGAATAAGTTGATTTAAGTTATAATAATAATTAATAAAATATGCATATTCAATATTCATTAAATTTAGAAAATCACACATCTTCAACAATTCTTTTCAAATACAAAAATACACTAGACAGAAAATATAATGTATATTCTTTTTTATCCTTCTTTAGAATATCGTCATTTTATTTTTTACTCAAACTTCCCACATCTGTTAAATTCCTATACTTTTCGAAGGTACAAAAGTCATTTTCACCTAATATTTAAGAACAATTTAATATTACACGGAAATAAGCAATAGTAAAGTATTTTTTACTTTACCCAATATATAAGCAATAATAAAGCACTTTTACTTTATACAATAAATAAGTAATAGTAAAGATCATGATCATATTTTTATGATATAATATATAAAGTTTTGAAAACATTTATTTTTTAAAGTACTTCTCTCAAACTTTGTCATTTAAATATATATATTTTTTATTACTATTATGTCATATAGTAAATAAATAATAGTAAAGCACTTTCACTTTATATACTAAATAAGCAATGAACACTTTTAATTTACTCAGTAAATAAATAGTTAATATAATATACTAATAGTTATATAATATTTTAATATAATATATTAATAGTTATATAATATAATAATATAATATATTAGTTATATAATATAATATATTAATAGTTATATAATATAATAATATAATATACTATTTTATTTTATAAATTTTAGTTTTACTTTACAAAGTAAATAAAAATAAGCACTTTCACTTTACATACTAAATAAAAATAGTAAATAACTTTTACTTAGTAACAAATAACAATAGTAAAGCACTTTTACTTAGTAAATGAAAATGTAAGCCTATATAGAATTACTGTATCTAATGTCTTGAGGTGTGAGAATCATCAATGAACTTGATTTCATGAATAATTTATTAATAAGGCCTTATCGCAACCCAGCAACAGCAACGCTCATAGGAAAGGGACTAAATTAAATATGATTTTTGAATAAAATATTAAAACACTTTATCGAAGCTTAAATTAAAGCTTCTCTCAGTAAATATATTAATATCAAGGTTGATTATTCAAATTTCAACAATATTTCTCTCTCATAGACATCAACGCTTATTAAATGTTTAAAAAGTTTAAATGTAACTATAAATAGAATAAATAAATAAATAATAATGATCCCTTGAAAAACACTAAAGATGTTTATAAACAGAGTTGTCTAATTTCAAGTAAACATATTTCATTTTTAATAAATACTTTTTCGGTATTATATCTTATTAAAATTTTCTAGTGTTTTTAAATGATATTTGATGATTAAATGTTAATTTACTGTTATATCTTAATACATAAAAATACCTATTTTAAGTTTAAAAATATCCTTTAATATTATTTTTTACAATTTTTCATTATTTATCGTTATTTTTTTATTTCATTTGTAATAAATAATAAAAAGATTGTTGCCAGCACAAGAATTACAAAAATTTTACTAAAATGATTAACAAAGAATTTGTTTGTAACTCTATAATCTAGTATCTAATAAACATCTTGTTTTCAATTATTTCTAATTTAAATTTTAACATTATTTGCATTTAGTATCCTGAATGAATTTATTTTTTTATCTTTTCTTGAACTTTTACTTACTATTCCCCTCTAATTAAGATGAAATGTTTTTACAGTAATGAAAATATTTTCATATTTCCTTATGCATACGTGTAATTAAATTAATTAAATGTGTGTAACTAGTAATTAATTAAATTTCATCTAGCCAAAAATATGGGATCAGAAAAACATGTTTTTCTTTATAATACTTTCGCGTTTTAAATTAATGTATAGTTGTCAATAAAAAGTATTTATAGTATCTTAAAATCATCAAATTAATCTTCAGTCGTGCTTTTTAATCATCAAATGAACTACGAATATTCAACTTGAACTGCTTCTTTATATATACTACTTTTTTTTCCCTCTCTCCTTTTCTCTTTCTACTTTTTCTCCCTCTCAAATTTAGTCCAAAAATAAGGCAAAAATTTTTCAAAAGAAAGGATTTACAATAATGAAAATAGTTTCATATTTTATTGTGCATACTTGTTGTAAACAATTTAATTTCATTTAGTTATTTCACAAATTGTGAAGTCAGAAAAACATGTTTTTGTTTTCAATATTTTCACATTTTAAAAAGAATAGTTTTCTATAAAAAGCATTTCATTATTTTTTACTTTTATGGCATGAACATAAACTTTAGCGTTATTTTATTAATCATCAAATGAACTGTGAATTTCTGCCTGATTTATCTACAGAAAGCTTTATAATATTTTTTCGTACATAAATTACTTTTATGTACATTGCATATGTTGTGAATATAACAGATAGCTGTTAAAAACTGTTAATTTTAACAGTGTTAACCGTTACATTTAACACCATAAATTTTGTAATGTATTTCTTTATTGCTTACTTTTATAACATGAACACAAACTATAGGTTTATTTTATTAATCATCAAATGAGCTATGAATTTCCACCTGACTTATCTATAGAAAGTTATATAATGATTATTATATCTACATTACTTTAATGTACTTTGCACATGTTATCTATATAATAGAGATGGGAAAAACTTAATTTTTATTAACATCGTTAATCGTTAAGGCTAGTTTTAACCATTAAATTTAACACCCCTAAATTTTGGAATGTATGAATAGTTATGCATATGAAACCAACAGCGTTAATTTGAATTGTAGCATAGAATATATTTATTGGGAAGCCTACCAAGAGAAATGTTACTTTTCGCGTTTTATATATATATATATATATATATATATATATATATATATATATATATATATTTCCAATAATTGCAACATTTTTTTTTTTTCATCTGCAGAAAAAAAATCTTCTAATTCAACATATAAGTCACTAAGGAGCCAATATAGTTAAGTCCAAAAAACAAAAACAAATACATTAATTTTTAAAATAAAAATCCTGCAACAAAACCAGGCATGTATATGATGTGCGAATTAAAATATAATAAGTATTTGTTGGATAAAGTATTGAATAAGTATTTATTGGGACAACGAAATCACTTTAAAAACTTTAGGACTTATACCTTTTTTGGCATCTGAAAAAGATGAGAAATTTATGTAAAAATAATACAATAACATCTATTGCATAAGTGTTATGTCTATTCATTATAATAAATACCTCCTTCTTCCGAGTTTTCTAAATCTAGATTTTGATCTTCACGTGTTGTTCTTAATGTTCTGTAGAAACCCTGTTTTATTTGAGGTGCATTAATACTTTAATAAAGTTATCATGACATTTTTGTTTTTTTTGAAATTAATCTACCATTTGGATACAATAATGGTTGATTTATATTTTTAAGATTACATACCTACCTTTTTTTTATGTCAATCATATGAAAGATAAAGAAACGAAAGGTCATTACATTCTCTTCAAAGTTATATTTGAACTTAATACTGATGTTTGACTTTTCTAGTTGACTTTTCAACTAACTGTTAGTCCACTAGTTAATTTTTTCTATTTGTAATATCTTCTTTCAATGGTTTTGAGAAAAGGAAATATTGGTGATTAATTTCGACATCGCTGAAAGGGTTTTTTTATTTGACTATTTTGAATTATATGATCCCAGTCGCTAGATTTTAAATATACTGATTTTTTGCATCACTATAACTGCAAAACAAGAATCATTGATTAAATAAATGTGCCCACTTAATAAAAATTTAAGCTCAATTGATTCAGCTTTTATGCCTTCACTCAGAATCAATTTCAGTAAGCTTAATACAGTTTTTTTATATTTTGATTTTGTCCTGTACACGAATCTGAATTCATTATAATTTTTTGGAACAAATACAATAAGAAGAAAGGCTAACAAATATGGAAAGAAGATGAAGAATTTCGTTTTTATTTCAAAATTTATGTAAAAAAAATATTGATGAAAATTAAACTTATTCAAAATGGATTCTAAATTTATTATATAATATATTCAAAAACTATAAAATAAGAGCTGTCTGACTAAGAAAAAACGAAGCGACGAGTAAATCTTTTAATAACGAAGAAGAAGAATACCTATTCCATTAAAATTTACAAAAATCAGAAAATATTAAAAAATGGACTTGAAAAATTATGCATTGACTTCTGAACGACTCATATAGCATTAAAATAATTAAAAATCGCATTTTGATTTTGTTTCTTTATTTAAAACTTTATATGAAAAGAGATTTTATTTTTATAAAAGTTTAGTTGTTATGAATATTTAATGACAATAAATGTTTGCTAATAAATAAAATAAAAGTTTATTTTTGAAAGAGCATAGAAATTCTTTAAAAAGAATTCATAAAGCAAATGTAGTTTTAAAAATGTTGACTTTTTATACTTAATTTTAATAACTTCTTAAATGCATTTCTGAAAGAACACAATCATAAATTTATGCATAAAACTATTTGTTCATCCAGCGATAAAATATATTCTATGTTAAGAATAAAACTATTTTACATGAACATTTTTTATACGATACTTCTTCATATATTATAAATAGAAATTATTTATTATTGCATGATTTTAATTAACATATTTTAACAAGTTTGGTCGATAAAAAATTTAGTAAAATGGATGAATTATAATTAATGGATGAATGTGTATATTATGTAATCTATGTATTATAAATTATCATCGCAACTTATCCTATCTTTAGTCTTATTATTATTGATTTTATTTTTTGCAATCTCATTCTCAAAATATTCATTGTAATATGTATCCATAATTTCATTACGTAAAAGCAATTAAAAAATTAAAACAGTACATAAATAACTAATAACTATCAAATAAAAGAAATTGTCAATATAAGTGGATTTGAAAAAGAATGTTTTACATTTAAATATGCTTAATTTATATTATAATTTATAATTTATATTACAGCCGAGAATTCTTGAGTTGAATTTAACTGGAGTTAAATTTAATGCAACTCTGAATGAAACGCTAATCAACCTTTACCTGTCTAAAGAGTTACATTTTTTAACAGGCGTTAAAACCAACTGATAACAAACCCTTGCTATCCGAAAAGGAATAAACTGGTGTTAAAATTTGCAATACTCCTAATGCCATCTATCGTCACTGCTAAAAATAAATGTAAATTCTTTGTTTCGTCAACTGGAGTTGACCTGTAATTCTCCTCAACGTAAATTAACAGTTACTTTAATATTTGCACAAATTTGCAGTATAGTACGTATTACATATATCATTTTTACTGTGGCATGTATGGCCAATGTTGTCGACCATAACTTTGAGATCTTCGTGACTCTATCATTCATTTTTGTATAGAAAATGCCTATATGGTTAAAAAATATTTAGATCCCATTGCCATAATTAATTAAAATGCATGAAGGAAACTCAACGATTTTAAGTAATTTAGAATATATATATATATAGTTAGTTAAAAAAGCAACCATCAATTAAATAAAAGAAAACAAATAGGAATTTTATTATTTAAATGGAAATAATTTAAATGAAATGAAAAAAAGTCATGATGATTTTTAATGAAAATTTAACATTTTTAATTTAAATGAAAATTTAACGTCACTTAGCAAAATATTGGATGATCTAATTGCGATGACGTCACATTAGTTTGAACCTTTATTTCTTATTTAATGCACTGTAAAAATTCACAAATAGATTATCATTACTCAAAAATTGTTGTTCTTTTATTTTCCGCTGAGTAGTACTGTGTCCAAAACGTAAGACCAATTTTCAATTTAAAATTCCTGGGGCTTATGGAATTTCAATTTTTTTTCTTTTTAGGTTTCTGGCACTGTCCTTGACATCTGTGTGAAATTTCACGTCAAAATATTCATTAGTGTTTGAGCTATGCTTGACTTTGTTAGATGCTAAAACTGATTCCAGCGATTTTTGAAATGTCGGAATTAACTGAGCAAAGAACGTGCATTACATTTTGTTTGCGGAAACGTATAGAATGTTGTAGAAGACATTCGGTGAGCATTCCTATATCGGAAAGAAATGTCAACAAGTGGTATAAACAATTCAAAGAAGGCAGAGAACGCGTTGAAGACGAAGAGCCCTCTGGTCGACCTTCAACCTCAACCGACGAAGAAAGCTCACGTCCAAAAAATAAAGATTTGGGGGTTTGCAAACCGTCAATTTACCATTATAGACTTTGGCTGAAGATGTTATTAGAATTTCAAAAGGATCGGCCAATTCCATTTTGGGCCTCAAACGTCAAATCTCGATTAATACCGAAAACACTGAATGCGCCAACTCACACTGCATTGATTCTTCGTGACTCGCCACGAAATGAAACCCATATCGTTCCGCAACCACCGTATTCTCACCGTACGATTTCTGGCTATTCCCTCAACTCAAAAGATCTCTCCGGGGACTCGATTGAAGAGATTCAACGTGAATCGCCACTCGTTGAAAGCCATCCTTGCCGATGAATTTTTAGCATGCATTGAGGATTGGAGAAAAATTGACATAAGTTCATTGTGTTCGAGGGAATTACTTTGAAGACAATCAAATAAATTTGGACAAATAAATAAAGAGTTTTTGAAAAAAAAAAAAAAATAATGGGTCTTATTTTTTGGGCACAGTAGTATATATTGCTTTAAAAAATTCTATTTTAAAAAGTCGGGCACTGACATTTAACCGACTGATGATCTGGGGACAAAAATTAAATACATATTATACAATCCTCATATTAATGGACTGCAAATAATTAAATTATTATTTTAGTAATTATTTTTATGAATACTTATTTATACTACTAACAATTTTAGTTACTCTACAAAAATACCTGAACGACACATCTTTTAGAAGTGAAAGAAAGTAGAAAATAATTTTATCCAGAATTTGGATATATTCTTAATATTTTTTCAATGCCCTCCCTCAGGTAAATAAGGTTCATCTATGCCTCTAGGCTAAAGATACTGCAAAAAAAAAAAAAAAACTATATCTTCCCTTGCCGTATGATTTATGATCGCTTGTTCGCATGGCCAAATGAAACTAAATATCTGCGTTTAATGCTTGATAAAATACTAACTTTCTGTTCGTGTGCTACTACATGAAGAAAAAAAAATTTAACTCTTGCATTCTCACCTTATACCCTCTCATTTAACATGATTCCTATCTCACAAATCAAAAATCCCTCAAGTACATGTCCTACATGGGCTCCATTATCACATTTGGGGTTCAGCAAAAAAACTAGAAATAGTAGCATTCAATCCCCTAAAAATAAAATTCTTCGCATGATGATTTTCTTAGAAATGATGGCATTCGTAATTCTTTAAACCTCAACAGTACAATAAAAAACTTTCAAATGGTTCAAGCTGTGTTATTTTAATAACACATCTTGAACCATTGAAGACTTACATTTATTAGAAAGCATATCTACAATACAATAAAAAATCATTAACAAAAATGAATTATTTGAGGATGGCACACATTTAACAAAACTCCATCATCAATGGATATAGTATAAATTTCAACAGAACATAACTCGTACTTGCTGTCTTTCCAAGTCTCAGTCTTCGCTTTTATCATTGACTTTTCTTGGTTTGCCAGTTTCTTCTTTTTTTCATGCAAGACGTCAGATGTACTTTTTCCCGTGTGGAGCGTTCTAGTTCTAAAACAAACTGAAGCCATACAAGTGCCAAGATGATTGTGTGAGTGTAACGTCGGCTGGTCGCATGTTCCGCTTATGCATACCATGAAGAGCTCATCGACGTATGCTGAGGGTAGTACAGTGCTTTTCGGGAGGACTTTTAAGATTAATTACCCATCAATTGCGTATCGTTTGGTAAAAAAAATTGAAAATTCCCACCAGGCAGTCAGACTATCGATGCGAGAAGTTTTAGACACAATCGCCATCAAGTCTCATCATTTCTGAAAACATCGACTACAACTGTGTCCCCAGCGAATTAAATTTTCAGCACTCAAGCTTACATAAAATTTCCACTAATTTCTATAGAAATATTGACAACATTTCTAATTTCGAAATTCAAAATTGCCCTAATTAGAATCACAATAATCCGATCAATAAAAACACCCTCGAGATGTTTTAAACATCTTGTTATAATTTCATTATCCTTATATCTTGAGTTATCATTGCTGCCTTGTAGCTGCTACTCCAGCCCTTTCGGTTTTATCTTTTAAATTATCTCAATTTTTTGAATATTTAATTACTTCTTATTCTTAAATTATAGTTTGAGAAAACGCACATTTACCATCTGTCTAAATTTGAACATATCACGAAAATGTGAACTTGTTCCTCTCTGCCTTTTTGGATCCCCTTAACTAACGCACAATGTTTTAATTTCCTGCCATGTCTTAATTTCTCTAAGATATGAATTTTAGACCCTGAAGAGTCAAGGTGCTCTAGATAATCCAGGATCAAGAATTTTACCCTGTAAAGCGAACAATGTGCGTTGGATTTCTTTTACTGCTATATGGGATATATGAATTTTCATTTGAAAATTTGCTGGTCTTCAAAAGTGAAGAAAAGTCATAAAATTTCTGATTGTGAAATTTCTGTTCTTTGGAATTTTAATGAAATTGAAATCAAAAGTATCAATCAAGCAATACTTTACAAATTAGACACAAAAGAAATACAATAAGTTTTATTAAATACACAAAATGTAAACATACAAAAACATAGTATCTGAGTTTAGCATGTAATCAACTTCAATGTAGAATGTGATTACTTCTAACTGCTATACAAGACAGCGATGTACTACACTCAAAATGATGGCAATTGTTAACTTAGTAGAAAGCAAAGGCCGTTGCCGTATTAAGGCACTTCGAAAACCGTGAAAGGTTGCAAGAGAAAGGTTATGTGCAACAATATGTCTCCTTAGAACATCCCAAAAATGCTCTATCGTGTTCAAGTCCGTTGAATGTTCCAATCAATTCTATTCGTACTTTAGTTTCCTTGTTTTTCACCAACCAAAGAGATAATTCACCATCAACTGTGCTCTGTGAAGTCTAGCATTATTGTCTTGTAGGCTGAATGAGTCACTAACTTCACCCGCTAAGACAAAACAACTGGATCAAGAATAATGTTTCTATATAACTGAGCAGTAAAGTTGCCTTTTGGTACTGCCTTTTCATTTAAATTACAACAACCGTACAGAAAGATACCTGCTGACATATACACATTGACTCACCAAATCTATCTCATTCATGGATATGATTGGAATATGATTGTGATTAATTTAGTTATGAAAGCAAAATTTTCTTTTAACTGGTGATGATGGTGGTTAAAAATGAAAATCAAAGCAAAATATTACCACTTGTAGTTCAGTTTACATGAATAAGTTAAAAATAAGTAAGTAAAAAAAATATTACGAAAAATAAATTCTAACCAGTCATATCACGATTTTCATGCCATATTTTTATTTTACAAATGAGAATGAATTGTATTTAATTTAATTAGCTTTTTAAAAGTACGTAAGTATAATGTATTTTTGAACCAAAAACTATTTAACAATGTAAGTATTTTTCAATTTAACTACAAAATTAACCTGCATTATTTTTTTAATACTCTACCAAATACTATTGCCAGATTTTGGGAATAAAATCTTATCAATATATATGTATGGTAAATAATTTAAAAAGTAAGCTATATGAGAGAAAGCAGTTCATATTCTAAAAATATAAAAATATTCTGAATTTTGTTTTTTGTTACAAATAACATGAACGCAAACATTTTTTTATAAATAAAATAATTAAGGTTGTAATTAATTTAACTAAATGATCTGTTATTCTTTGCGAAAAGATTATTTATTTCTTAAATTGAATAACTATCTAAAAATAATTGTAAATTGTATATTTAAATTTTCAGAAACTTTTACTAATCAGAATTCTCACAAATTTTTACAATTTAATTCGATTTTTCGTCCGTGATTGAGATCACCATCACTTACGGTTCTCTTTAAATTTATTAGAGACATATTCTTTAGTAACTAATAAATAACACTAAATAAGTAGATTAAATAACTAGATTATAAACTAAATAAATCATTTTTATCAAATTACAAATAATTTTATCAAATAACAATTCAAAATAATTAACTTGCTTTTAACAATTCAATTGATACTGATTATTATACTTAACAATTCAATTAATATTGATTATCTTCAAATTATAAAAAAAATAATTAAGTCAGCTAATAAATTTAATAAGAAAAGTAAGTATGTAAAATTAGTATCTTAATTTTTGAACGTGGCGAATTGCCTTCATTCATTTACATTACTTCTTGAATTATTCCTCAATTAGCAAAAATATAATTAGACAAAGTTCTATTTTCAGAATGAATCACTGGAACTTGATAGTACTTTAAAACTTACATATTTTCATTAAATTACAATAATTATATATTTTCTTAATAGTTTTGTATCTAATATAAGTTCATAAAACACGAGTACTTTTAAAATTAAAGTTTAATTAAACTTAAGTTTAAATTAATGTTAAATTTCATTAACTTTATATCTCAAATTATAGATAAATAATTACGTTTCATAGAAACTGTATTTTGTAGACAAAATACTATATTATTGTAGATATGTAAGCGGGGTGATGTAACAACAGAATTTAAATCTCCCTCAGAAAACCTTAAAAATTATGTCCAATAATCTGCATGCGCCATCTATTCGGGGAAAATAAAGATTAAAAGAAAGCCTTCTAAATTTATTTAATACGCATGCAATTTTGGGGACAGAATATTTGATTTAAAAAAATTCCATAAAACGTAATTATAATAAAATTAATTAACAATCAATTTTACTACTCTTTATCAAATAAATCATTTTTTTATCATTTACAAAATAATTCCAGTCCAAAATAATTCCAATTCTTTAAAAATGATTTCTAAAAATTCTTTTGTTTTTAACAATAATATTTATTGTATTAAAATTGAAAAAACATTCTTAAAAGAAAAGAAAAAGAAATTCAGGTAATTTCATGGTAAATTGAGTTCAATAATCATCTGAAGGATAAATAACCATGAATATTTAAAGTGGAAGGTATAAAAATATATTTTTAAAAATAGTACATATATGTAGAGGCATATATATATTTCATTAGTTTCTTTTCTTTTATTTCACAAATGAGAGATAAAAATGAATTATTACTTTCTTAAATAGTTGTTTTATTAACGATTCTGTGTAAAAAGTTATATTCAATTTTTGTCATAAAAAATCCTATTTTATGTTTATTTTTAAACTGTGCTAGTAGATGGCGCTGGTATACAATCTTTTTCATTTCTGCACGAAAACTGATCGGGGAAACAGGGAAATGTAAATAGCGGGTTATTTGTTAATAATAAACAGAACTATTTGAATTTTGCTACAGTTAATTATAGGAATAGTTAAAATTCAAAGGTTTATAGCTTCAACTGTTAAATCCAGTTATTACGCGGCTTCTGCTCCAGACAGAATGAGCAGTTAGATCGCATTAGAATCCAACGTTCTATGACAACAATGCTTTCGTTGAAGTCACTGCTTCCAAAAGCAGTAGATTTGATGGCGAATGGGTGTAAGAGGTGGCATCGACGACCCTGCTGGAAATGTTTTAAGCTTTCTCCCGTACGATGCGCAACGATTACACTTAGTTACATACAGGCACCTGTTAAAAATAAACAATTATCGACATAATTGGGAATATTTACACTGATTTTCCATATAGTACATAAATCTGTTTTACAGATTGTGTGTTTAAAAATATAATTAAATATAATTAAGGAACATAACAAATGAAAAAGAAATATCGATAGAATGTCTAGCACATCCATGATTATTATACGATATTCGACGTGATTACTATTTTTTTTTTTTTCAAATTCTGACTACTTTGACCTAAGATCGTTCACAACTGAAATGTAGATATATAGGAGATACAGCCTTACTCAGGGTAAACCAGGCGAGATCTTTACACACTTACACTATTGCGTTGTTTGCATGCAATTTTGGATGAATTTCCCAGGTTTGGTTTGTCGCTCTACGGTAATTTTTTGCACACTTAAGGCTAATTAGACGGGTATCTACAGTTTAATGTGGATTCCGAATCACTAACAAACACCCATGTCACCGCCAAGATTCGACCCTGAAGCCTGCGGTACCAAAGGTCAGAGAGCTGGCCGATTGGCCATCAGACCGCATGAACTCCTCTAAGGTGGTTTTGGGATCATCGTCCCTTCCTCCTGGAGCAAATGAGAAGTTATTTCCAGCTTACAAATTTAGAATGCTATCTCTGCCACAGAAACCGAAGTTTCCGACAAGCTTCTCTTGTTGTATTTTGAATGGAACAACTGTCTCTGTTCCTTTGACCCAACGCTTGACTTTATATGGCAATTGTACAGGCATTACATATTGAATTCAGAACAAAAGAGGAAAAAATAATCGTAGTTTAATTAATCAATGCAATTAAATAGCTAATAAATACAATTTTCAAATTAACGCAGTTGTTTACAATACTCTTAGAAGAAATTAAGTGAAAGCTGGTCCTTATATTTACACCCATAAACTTCTTTATCCCTATTCAGTCTTTTGGTTATGTCCTCTGATTTAGGATAAAGTACATACAAATTCGTACATTATGCATTAAAGATTTTCATGCAAATTGGGAAATATTTAAAATCAATGTGAAGGAACAAAATCTTCTTACATTGCCTGCTGTTATTGTTTGGACAGAAAGTTCCAGAGTAATATTTTAACTCCGATTCTGAATAATTAGGTCAGAAATGAACAGTGGGCAGTGTTGGTTAAAGAAATTGTTTTGTAATCTCATTATGAACGTTGGGATTACATTCATGATTTTTTTGTTAGTATAAGAGTTATGAATGGCTTTTGCATTAATCAGTAAAAAGGCATTTTTGCAAAAATTTATATAATATTAAAGTATAAAAATATCCGAATAAAAAGCTGTTGACATCCAAATTCATGAATATTATCAATAAAAAAAAATCATATGTTTATGATTATATTAAAGTTCATGTATAATTTTAAATCAACATGGAAATCTTTCTGCAAGCATTGCAAATTTACTTGTATAAAAATAATTGTGTATAAATCTGCATATAATAGAATAAATAGAATTGTGTATAATTTAAGGTAGCAATCTTACACACTTCGCAATGCTAGTTGGTACTTAAATTTGAGAAGATTTAAAAGTATAATTATTGCTTAACCCATGTCAAGCATTATGCAATTATTATTTGGTAAACATAGTGTTTCATTTATGTATGGCCATGAACAGTAGACTTACGGGGAAAAATGGGCGAGCATTGCTTTCTCGGAACACTTTCAGAAAGTTTTTTTTTTTTCGTACCTAATAGGATTTGATTTAGTTTACTGCTCTACGGTCATTTATTTGCACACTTTGGGCTACTTAATTAGATCGGGACCTACAATTTAACGTGGATTCCAAACCAGTAGCAAACGTCCATGCCATTGCCAGGCTTCGGACCTGAAGCACCAAAGGTCAGACAGCTAGCCAATTAGCCATCAGGCCGTTGCCAACTGGAAGCTTGGACATCTATAGTATACTCTACATATTTTCAATTTGCACAATGACGGCACGATTTGAAAAAGAATTTATTTGGGGAGGGGCAATCGGGGTAGGAAACAAATAGTTGTGAGTCGAGCATTTTAGAAAGAATCAGAATTCGACTCCGACATTTTTATAAAAACTGTTTTCATTTTTCCGTAATTCTAGGAAGCAATGCTAAAATTAAATGTGAATTAGGCAGGACATTTGTATCTTTCAAAAATATAATCAACAACTACTGCTTTACCAGCAAAACAGTGCTTAGAGACTTTTCTCAACATTTTTCTTGCTTTAGATTTTTTTCTCAGCTCTGAGACTTAAAAGAAAGTTATCTTGGATTAACAATGAAACAAGTTATAGAAGCTATTGTTTTATTAAGGACAAAAATATGTAATGTATTACAAATATAGTATCTTTGTATATTAAAGGTTCTGTTTAAAATTTCTCTTTTGTTTGTCTGAAGCTATTCTATAGTACTTGAGTACATGTTCGTTTAATACTATTGATTTTATAATAAAATTTAGAGTTCAAGGATGTCTTGAAGTTAATGTAAGTACTACACTTTTAAAGTTAAAAGAAATATTTTGTTTTGAAAAAATCTTTTTATAAATACATGAGTTCCTAAAAGTTATTGAATTTATTTTGCAATTTTTCTAAATCCATTTAGTAAAGATCACAGTATATAACATTACCGTAAAGAGTCGGGTGTCTGCATAAAAATTTGACTCAGGGGTCGGGTGTCTATTTAAAAATTTGACCCAGGAGTCGGGAGTCTGTATAAAAATTGACTCAGGGTCGGACATTTTTGGCTAATTCCCCACCTACTTTTTTCACATGCCGAATTTCTGTATTAATTAAAATCACTTCACCACATTTCTGTATGAAATAATTTAAAACATTAAGTATGGTTCAAGTTATGATAAAACCAAGGATATCGGTATGTTATATGGTTATAGAGTATGTTATTCGGTTATAGATTTTAGTAGCCACTTATGGTTCAAAACTTTTTATATTGTTAGTATTAATTGTTTATTAATTTGAATAGGGACTTTA
Organism: Caerostris extrusa; assembly: GCA_021605095.1. Classification (NCBI taxonomy): domain Eukaryota; kingdom Metazoa; phylum Arthropoda; class Arachnida; order Araneae; family Araneidae; genus Caerostris; species Caerostris extrusa. The sequence continues at coordinate 269,796 of BPLR01006272.1, forward strand.
CTTGCGATACAGAGTAATTAAAAAATCTAGAAAGCAAAATAACAACAAGAAAATTCATTGAGTTTTGTTTATTCATAAACAATTCTATCATTTTGAAAGAATAAATCAGATTATAAATAAACTTCATCTCCTTAAAATACTACACAATTCATGTTTATGACTGGAATGAGCCTATTAAACCTGTTGGCCAGAATGGATTTCCGTTAGGGTCGAGAAGAAAAAAAATGAGTGTGAATTCTCTACATGCCATCCCTGACAGAGTTCATTCAAAATTTCACGGTCTAATTAAAGGTGAAGTATAACAAACCACTTGTATATCCTGGGCAGTGCTGAATCTGCTACTTATCTGCCATTCTAGTAGCAAATGAATTAAATCAAAGAGTCTGACTATCGAAAACAACTAAAAATGCAATGCCCAAGAAGGCAATTTACTTTGTTACCGATGTATAGGTTCATTGTTCTGCAATAAGAAAATTTGAACTATTTGAAAGTATTCCACTACTGATGACTTGGCCTCATGGCCAATTGGCTAGCGCTCAGGCCTTTGGTACTTCAGGTTCGAATCCTGGCGGTGGAATGGATGTTTGTTAGTGGTTCGGAAACCAGGTTAAACTGAAGATCGCGGTTTAATTAGCCTAAAGTGTGCAAAAAAAGGACCGTAGAGCGACAAACCAAATAAATAAATAAATCCACTAATGGCAATGAAAACTTTATGCACTATAACAACTAAACTGTATATATAGCAAATTCTGCATTTTAATAAAGCTTTGAAATACTATGCATTTAATTTGTAATTTTTTTAAATGAAGGAAATTGAAATAAGTTGTTATTTTTTAAATGAAGGAAATTGAAATAAGTTGTTATATTTTTAAATGAAGGAAATTGAAATAAGTTGTTATTATTAGAAAACATTTTGAAAGTTTTTGATTTAGGATAATTCTCTTTACATCAAACGAAATTTAGGAATATACACCAAATAATCTCTATAAAAAAAAAAAGCTTGAATTCCATTACACAAATTTAGAAAATATAACTTTCAATTCTCGTACTGTACTAAAAGTATTTTATTTTCTCAAAATGGGGTTTGTGTTCAAGTTGATTTGCATTGCGCAGTTTCAAGTAAACAGTTTCTCATAAATGGGAACAAATCCTCAATGTACAACAAAAAGAAATTTGACTGTATTCACTGTCGTTACAAATTTAAGTTTATAATAGAATTATTTCATCAATTTATTTACTCCGCAAATTAAAAACTATTAGAGTGCTTTTTGTAACAATTTCTGTCATAAAAAAAAATTATTTAATTTTTCATGATCTTTATGATTAAAAATTACTCATTCTTTATTTAAAAAAATTCTGGAAAAATAACGTATTGCAACGATTATGATGATTGTGTGAATATTTTTAAATTGATCCATCGGTTTGGTTCATATTACCTGAGTGAAAGAATTGAGAAGAAGCTGAGAAGTTTGAATCTTATAAGTATTAACTAAAGTCATATTAAAATGGTACATTGACAGAATTCTCACAAGTGACTAGGTGAGTTGATGTTTACCCTAGTTTTTCTTGCAAGAGCACAAAATTAGGATTAATTTATACAAGAAGGAAACCCCCTCCCCAAATGAACAGGATGGTTGTTAACATATAGATAGATTTTAATGACTATGTTAATTGAGAATTCATATTATGAATAATTTTCTGGGAAGTCCATGAATATTTATATATTGAATATTGTTTTATGGCTTTTCTGCTTAATATTTTTTATAGCTTTTCTCTGTAAATATTTTTTTATTACAAACTAATAATGTTTCTGCTTAATCAGTTCTTCATTCTGGTTTTGTGTTGTGTTATTGCATTTTCTGCGCTTTTTGTCCTGAATATGTATATATATAACAAATTCCGCTAATTAAGAAGTACTCCAGTGTCAAGCATAACGAATAGAAGCTAAACAGAAAAAAAAAACCCGGAAACTTAGAGTTATTAACCAGTAGATAAATCCCAATGATTTAAAAATGTGGCTAGTTGTTTCTGTCAACCAGACGACATAGCCTGAAAACATTCGAATTTCTTACAAAACGCCGTGAACAAATCGAATGTGAAGAACCGACTGAGATTGATTTGTCTCTCTACGGTCGTATTTTGCCCAATTTAGGCTAATTAGACCGGGGCCTACAGTTTAAAGTGGATTCCGAACCACTAACAAACATCCATGCCAACGCCAGGTTTCGAACTTGAGAAAGGACCTGAGAGCTAGCCAATTGACTATCAGACAGCAAAGATTGGATTAAAAAAGCTTGACGTGATAGAAGTCTCAAAAAGAACATGTTATGTTCTCAAAGTACAATATATAACATTACATAAGCATATAAATAATTGAAAAGAATTTGTCTAAGACTAATATAACAGCTTTAGCACGTTAAAGATTCTGTAGTATGTATGTATAACCGGAAATTTCAGTGTCTTTAGCAAAGTAAATCAGTAATCTGAAAATTCACTCAGCTATTAATTAAGAAGGAGAAGGGAATCAAGATGCAAACCCTCCAGATGATGCCCCTGAGAAAATCCGTTCCAGATGACGATGGCACATTGCAGCTGTGGTGGAGAAAGTTCCTCTGTACACTCTAGGTAATGCTGGATATATTACATGTCTACCATTCCAGTAGCGAATGACTTCGTGTCGAAGTATCTAGAATTTTAAAGGAACAATTCTAAATTTCTTATTGGTATTCGGTTAATTGCATCTCCATCCGAAGAAAGCTGCCTGATGGCCAATTGGCTAGCGCTCTGGTTTTTGGTACCACAGGCTTCAGGGTCGAATTCTGGCAATGGAATGGATGTTTGTTAGTGGTTCAGAATCCACGTTAAACTGTAGGTATCGTTCTAATTACCTTAAAGAGTTTAAAAATGACCGTAGAGCAACAAACCAAATCATCAGTTGAAAGCATTTAAAAGTAAAATCTTTCACCGATTCACTTATCAGTAGAGTAAGTTCTAAATAATTTTTGATAATAAGTAATGAAACTTAAACAATGTACAAAACATACAAACATAACATAAAACTTATAGTTAAAGTACAGAAGAATTTGTATCGACTTTATTTATAGCTGAAATTTATTCACATTAAATAGTAGCACTGATATAACGCGGATAATTTTCGACTTTAATTAGATGCAGCCTAAACTAAATTAAACAGTGGTTAAAGTGACATTTATCGAATTTAATCAATTAAATTCGAATAATAAACTAATTAGTCAATTAACTTCTCTAAGAGAATCATAGTTATTATCTTGTTATCTTTCTTTATCGGAATTGTGATGCATTTCTTTGACAATTACGAATTTGGGCAAAATTCATTAAAAAATTTATCAAATAAGATCCAATTTAATTATATTTTCGGGTAACACGAATTCCTGACATCTCTTGATTTTATTAATCTACAGTAACAGAATTATAAGCAACTATCATGGACTCAGGTGGTTATTCAGAGAAATTGTTTAATAATATCAATACGAATATCGAAGTTTAACCTGTGTACCATAATAAAAATATCCCTTTAATCAAGTAATTATTACTAATGGATGCCATAAATATTAAATGAGGATGAAACCTAACGAGATATATAAAAGAATTTTTTCAGCATTAACAATTAATTGTATTTTATTATTTTTTTTTTTTTGAAGGGGATACTTTTTAATGCAATCGATGTCATTTTAAATTTTGCTTTTAGCGTGCAAAGCTTTTCGGTTCTTTACTAAGACCGACACCAGCGAGTAACCCCCAAGCTTACAATTCCTGCTATTTATTTATTCTCTATTATCTGCAATTGAACTAATTGCCCATTTAACCTCCTCGGAGGATTTAATAATTGAAAAGATTAACCGTAATTCTATTTCTGCTCTCACAGAGATGTCCTACAGGGTAAAAAATTAATTTTAATTACCTCAGAAGCTTCGTAATTATTTGGGGATTTAAAATTTTCAACGTAAAAAAATTTTTTTAAAGAAATCCTAATTAAGTAATGATACATTGTGATGCATATTAGTGGCTTTAGTCGAGCCCAAAATAAACGAAGGATATTTTGGAGATCTGAAAATAAAGTATAATTATTTTATTTATTGTTTTTATTTAGAGAATATTTTAAGTATAATGATTTCTGTGGAGGATAGTAGTATTTCTTTTATCGTTACGAATATATAGGTGACTCTAGTTAACTCATTTGCATCATTAGCTTATATATGTGAGGAAATTTCTTGGCCATTATCACCGAAGCGCATATATGAGCACTAGTGCAAAGTGACGATTGCAAACCGACTAAAATATATTTTTTTGTAAAAACAATTCTAAAAACTGATAAAAATGGAAGCTTTTGATTCGAATAGCAGTACATCATATTGCCCTGTCATATGCGATGTCATTTTGCATAATAAGCTTATATATGCGTGAAAGTCTCCTGGTTATTATCACCGAAGCGCATATATGCATTCTAGTGCAAAGTGACGATTTCAAACGGACTGAAGTATTTTTCTCTGTAAAAGCAATTCTAAAAAACAGATAAAAATGTAAGGTTTTAATTCGAATAATATTGAAGAAGTAAATAGACTTACAAAATCTACTAATAATCAAAAATAGTCCGCAAAGACCTACATGATCCTTTTGAACAGTTACGTTATTTTCAAAACATATAATGATTTCTGTGGAGCATTGTAGTATTTTTTTTTATCTTAACGAATACATAGTGGACCCTCGTTAACCCATTTGTATCATAAACTCATATATGTATATGATGAAATATCCTGGCCATTATCACCGAAGCGCATATATGAACGCTAGTGAAAAGTTACGATTGCAAACTGACTGAATTATTTTTCTTGGTAAAAGTAATTCTAAAAACTGATAAAAATGGAAAGTTTTTAATTCGAATAGCAATGCAGAAGTAAATAGACCTACAAAATTTAACAATAATCAAAAGTAGACCAACAAAGACGTACATGATCCTTTTGAATGATTAAGCTGTTGTCAAAACTATTCATAAAGATAGAGTATTTCACGTCTTCAAGCAAAAATTAGTAGTAGAAATAATTGAAAAAATAAACCAATAATAAAAACATCAGCAAAATGAGAAATCACACCATGTCCATCGTCATCTTCAAGATTTACTGGCCAGCATTTTCTAATACCCATTGAAACAACTTCATCAAGAAAAGCTCGTAAACGTTGTGTGGTTTGTTTATCACGAAAAAAAGAAAAATTCACTTTATCAGTGTAATAACTGCCAGTGGCTATACGTGTTGAACATCTCAAGTACTATCATATCATTCGGTGTGCAAAATTATTAAATTGAATTTCTCAAATTATTTTTAGTGCATAACTATATTGAACTAAATCAAACTATAGATTCTTTGTGTACGCCATTTTGGCTTTTTTTCACCATTTTGAAATATTTTTATCTTTAAAAATGTTTGATGATATGGGTCAATTTTCCGCTTTTTCGAATGATGTAAATGAGTTAAACTGCTCCCTCTATAACTGCCATTCCATACTTATCATAAATGATGACAGTGTAACAAGAGTCGGTTCTATATATACTATATAAAACCCTCTATAAACTACCATCTTTTATTAATAATTTATTGGGCAATAGGTAGAAGCACCTATTCCCTTCAGTAAACATGAACATGAGTTAAAGGTCACTGCGAGACAAAAGTGCTCTGTTGACGAAAGACTAATTATTGAAGCGCCATCTTTTATAGCGAAGCATGAAGATAAGAATTTATATAGGAGCTGTTTATCGAGGAAGTAGTTTATAGACAAATTTATCAAAAATGGAATAAAAACTAAAAAAATAAATTATTTAAAACTGAATTTCTTTCGTATGGCAGTTTCAAATGTGGATTTTTAAGTTTATTTTGAAGTATTAGAGATATTGCTTTTTGAAGTTTAATTTGAAGTATTACAGTCATTACTTTTTGAAGTATAAAATTTTTAGAATTATTCATTTTTTAATTTTTTTTTTTTTCATATTCCATATTATTTTCACTGCTATTTTGAATAAAAATTTTATTTTAATTTTCTATCAATAACGTTTAAATTTCGCAATTATTTGGTTAGTAAAAGTGAATTAATATTATATAAATCCGAAATGCTTGATGAGTAAGTATACATTATTTGCATAAATTTTCTTTTACTTTAACTGAGATCTAGAATCAGGCACCGTTAATATTTCAGGTGTTTGAAATGAATCTAATTGTAAAACATTATATATATATATGTAAATTTCTTTTCTAAATTTTTCCTAGGGCATTCAAAATGAACTCATTAAACACATCATTTTAATCAACAAACGTTTTATCTTTTATTAATCTTATTTGATACAACACATTACTATTTCAATCTTTTCTGCCGCTTGATAAAATAAATTTCAAATCCATACTTGAAAACTTTCTGAAAGCAGTTCTACATTTTTATTCAAAGAATAATATTCTACAATAAAAATAGCAAATAGATGTAAATTAACTGGAAAAAAAAGAATAGGTGAAGTTTAATTCAATTAAAATTCTCTTAAATTATCATTAAAATTACTTTATATTTCTTTTAATTTGAATTTCGGTACTTAAGTTTAACTAGCATTTAATTAATTTTTTTAAATTTCTGAGATGAAATTTTAATTTTAAGTTTTGATTTAATGTCTGCTTCAAATTGATTTAACACTTTCTTGCCGCAGTTATTTTCATAACATTTCAAGGAATTCCAAAACACGGTAAAAATTCTGAATCTATGCTTCGTTTAAAATAAATCATTCTTTATTTCTTTTGTTTTTGAAAAGTAGTATTAATTTATGTTTAGGATCAGAAAAGAAAGTGAAAATGTTATTCATAGAAAAAGAAATTCAATCGAAATGTCATTTATGCGTTGCTGAAAAATTAAGATGCATTTTCATTGGCAACGAGAAGTCGCCTTTGACGAATTAGATTAGTGATCGAGATTGATTGACAGTAGATTGAAAGATTCACTACTGTCAATCATTCTCGATCGCTAATCTTGATTCGTCAAAGTTGACGTCGAGTGAGCGTCGCGTTTCCAGTGGAAATGCAACCTTAGAGAAAAACACAACGCGATTTGAATGATAAAGTATTTATCGGATTATTACGTTGGAGTATTATTAATTAAGACTATAGTATTACATTTTTAATAGAGAAAAAAGCAACCACAAAATTTAAAATATGCTTCAAAAAGAAATGGCTAACACTTTTAAACAAAGTACAAAATTAAGTGACTTAAAGTAAGAGAAAAAGAGAAAAATTTCTAAGATAAATGTGACTTCAAGTACATGTAAAAGCAAGCAAGTTTGAGCTGGTAGATATTGCGTTAGGCTTCTAAATTGCAGAAATGCGGATAGCGATTTAATATTATTACAATAAATTTGAATTGTATTTCAATATGAATTAATATTTTTTCAGAAATATTATCAGTTTTAATTTTGGAAGAAGACGTAAAGTATAATATAAAGCACTCGCTATTTCACTGAGCAAAATCCTATTAGCAATTGATGTAATTCTTTAACTATCAGCAATTATCTTCAAATACATACGATTCATTGTTACGAATATCCTTTTACTTAAATATTTAACTAAGCGTTCCTTTTTTTTTTTTTTATCTAGATCCAAATTTTTACATATCTCATTACCGATTCCTTTGAAAATAATTCTAGTCCGAAATCAAACAAAGGTATTAAATTATCTTAAGCATCTCTTATACAGCTTTAAATACCCATCTCCGAGACATTTGAAGGTATCATTTTTCTAACGCTGTAACATTAATTCACCGAAATTGTACAAGATACAATTTTCGGTTTGTTAATGTACACACATTTGTGAGTTTGATATAAGAAATTTTTTTTTTATGACCAATCTATTCACAGTCGCTACTTTTATACCTCTTATGAAAAAAAAATGAATTTAACGATGGAACATCGGCGAAAAAAATTTCAGAAACAATAAATAGGAACAATTAGCAATAGTAAGCTCTTGAAGGAGACGGGAAAATGTTCTTTCTTTTCTTATTCTTTCCACCCCAGGATTAATCATAACCGCTATCAGCAATAACCTCTCCGGAAGAAATGGCTGCTAGAACCACCTTCGTTCGATAGACCATCGTTCCATCCTATTTTTTTTCCACCATTTTTACTTTTCTTCATCGCCCGCCCATTGTTCGCAAATTCCAGATAATAATGTCGACGATTTTCTTGGGGGGACGAAGTAGATAAAATAAAGGAAGGGAGGGTAGCTTTTCATTTCTTTCTTCCCTAAATGACGAACTCTTTAATCCTTTTTGCTTCTAAATTAAGATTCATCTCAGAACTCAAACAAGCCCTTTACTCTGAGTAATTAGCTAGTTTTTTACCGATCGCCGTGGTGAAAAATTGTCGGACAATAAATACTAGGTAAGGTAGATAAGCGCGAAGCTGCCGTCTAATTATGCCTTAATGACACCCCGGGGAGTTGAGCGCTGAGGACTCGCAGCGGCTTCTGAAACCGGCCAACCTACTTTTTCACAGTTTCTTCGGATCGAGATCTTTACTTAAACTTGAAAGATCTTATTCGGCTGATGATCAATAACTCGTGTCTAGACCGAAAAATGAATACAGATTTTGGAAAGGTGATATTCGCTGAAAATCGGTAAAGGTAAGTTTTCGCAATTGAAGTCATTATGGTGTGACTGCGAGGCACTGATTCGGCGGTTTGTTTTTAAAAATAGTTTTATAGATCTTCGATCAATTTGTGTTCGGTTTGTCTTTTACTTGTGGGATTGACTTGTTCTGTTTTCAGGATTCGATTTTCTTGTCCTGAATTTGATCGTATAACTTTTAAATTTGGTCTAGATTTCACGTTACTTATTCACCACAGTATGCTACTAATTATTTATTTCATTGCAGTATGCTACTATGCTACTAGTAATTTATTTCACTACAGTATGCTACTATGCTATTAATAATTTATTTCACTACAGTATACTACTATGCTTCTAATAATTTATTTTAGTACAGTATGCTACTAGGCTACTAATAATTTATTGCACCACAGTATGCTACTAGGCTACTAATCATTTATTTCACTACAGTATGCTGTTACTAATAATTTATTTCCCTACAGTATGTTACTATGCTAATAATAATTTATTTCACTACAATATGCTGCAAATATTTTCTCGAAAAAGAATTGCATTAAAACTAGATAATTTTTTTAATGAATAATGGTGGGCCTTATGTTCCGCTTTTACATGTCCCTACTGATTAGGCCACTGATGTGTGATGATGGAAAGACATTGCCGAGTAATTACCAGTATTTGAGTGTCGTATGGAAGAAAATCCCCAAAACTCCGAACAGATCATTGTTGAAAGATGCTTTACACATTTTTACACAATCGCCAACGAGTTTCCTAGTCTCTGAAAGCAGAACCTGCAATAGAGACAACAGCAGATTCAGTCCTGGCCCTTCTTGAACTTTACTTGCACATGAGATCACTGGATCACGAATAGTGCTTTGTTTTTAAGAATAGCGTTATAGATTTTTTTTTTTATCTGTTTGTATTTAACTGTGATTTTATTTTTATTTATTTATTTTTTTTTTTAGAGCGGCAAATTTTGATGTCGTGATTCGATTTTTCTTGTGCTGGATTTGATTTGTATAAATCTTGTAAATTTGTTTGGGGTGTGATGCGATTTTAAGTTTTTTTACTTATTTTGCTAAAAAAAATTCTGTTAGCTTTTTCCTCAAAAAAAAAAAAATATTCTTTTGAAACTCGATATTAAAGCAACGGATTTTTAAATGTATACTCATTCTAAAGTTCAGTACTGCAGCATTTGATATTTCACAGATTTAATTACAAATTACCGTAAAGTAACAAACAGTGCAGCTTAATTAGAAAACTTTACTATGTTAACACATCTATACGAATAAAACTTAACATTCGATTTCAAACAGTTGTTTGAAAAAGTAGGAAGCTTATTACTAAAAAAAAAGTAATTATTATTAAATACATATACCTATTAAAATGTATTTCTAGATGCTTACGCAAAATTTGAATTTTTGTGAATATTTTGCGAATTTTGAATTTGAATATTTTGAGAAATTTTTGTGAAAATACAAGTTAAAAAGAAAGAGATATTAAAGGTACAGAGATTAATTATTTAAAATTCCACCTCTATCTTAAGGATACTATGAGTGCTGATAGAGATAAAAACGCTATAACTGATGATAATACTATAGTGTACGACATATCTAAAACACTTGACAATATACCCAAAGCATTGTAATTGTCAATTAGTATATTTATCTATTGGAATTTTAATGTGTTTTATCTGATATTTATCAGATATATGTTTGTTTTACTAATTCATAACTCACTCAGTTTTTAAAGATGTATTTTAAATAAATTTAGTTTGTTTCTTTCGCAGTTTGTGTAAATCTGGTTCTTGTGCCACAAAGCAAAAATAATCTGTTTTCCTATTGTTATGATAGTTAGTGATTCTAAAACAAATATATCCATTTACAAACCAAATGTATGTTTTTTTTTGTTATGTATTTTTGTGTTTTATTTAGTTATTATGATCTTAAAACCAAGTATAGTTTACATTTCATGATTCATTCAGTTTTAAAGGTATATTTTAAATATATTTAGTTTGCCTTTCGCAGCTTATCTAAACCTGGGTTTTGTGCCACAAAGCAAAACTAATCTATTTTCCGATTGTTATGATTGTAAAACAAATATATCCATTTACAAATCAATCAAAATATTAAAAATAGATGGTTAAAAATAAGTTATTTCAGGAAAATCTTAAAATGAGCTTAACAGCTCCGTTGAATTGTACCTGCATAATTTTGTAAAAAATGCTTTGAATTTATAAATTTTCTACGCAGTTTATGCTTACCAATTACTTTACAAATGAAATCCTTAATAGAGTGAAATTGAAGTAATAAGTATGAAATTTAATACCAGTATTCTAAACATTTAATAAGAATAAAATCATTATTATCTAATATCTATTTTAATCATTTTATCTGATGAATCCAGTTGTTTTGATGTGCTTATGCTAACTATAGAATGTTTAACTAAATAAAAGGAAATATCAGATATTTTAATAGCAAAAAGAAAACTCTGCTTTTCTTTACAAATTTCATTTTAAGACTAGGGTATCAAAAGGGACTTGAAATGGACTAGTAAGTTCAAAGAATTGCTTCGTCATTAAAATTTCTATAAATATATTTGCAATACAATTTCTATATATAAATTTACAATAAAATGTCTATAAATATATTTGCAATACAATTTCTATATATAAATTTACAATACAATTTCTATAAATATAGTTACAATAATAGTAAAATTTATCGTGTTCAAAAGCCTAAAGCTGGACTTCTGTTCGTTTTAATTCAAAACTGAAAGTTTCTTTTTAAATTATTTTGAAGTAGTTTTTGCAGTAAGAGATTAAAACTGTATAAAATATTTATTGTTCTCACGAAAGTTTGTTATGAAATTTATCTAATCACTCTCACACTCATGATATGGTATCATGAGTATGTCTATTACAAAATCATTATTAAATATCAACTAATAAAATTTAATTCATAAATTTATTTATAAAAAGATAAATAATTATTTATGCATTATTCATTGTATTTAAACATTTAGTAGTTAAATGAATGAATTTTAAAGTAAAAATGTAATTTTATGAAAATAACAATATTTTGATAAATTAAGTCATATTTTTAAAAATAAATTTAATTTTCTTCTTATCATATAATTTAAAACCAGTGTTTTTTAAAGAAATATCACGGTTTTAATTTATAAAAAATATTGCTAATTTGTAATTAAATTTTTTTTATGTTTGGGTATATTTTGAAAGCAAATGAATAAAAATAGTTTTTAGAAATAAATAAGCATTTCTTAAGGATTAGTTCAGAATAATTTATGCTTTAAAATTTGGGGACTATTTTTAATCATCTACATTGTTGCAAATGCTTTATATGAAAATTAATTCTTCTGTTTAAAATTACCACAACACGTTTTCGACAAAATTGTTAGTACCATTAGTCATTTCTTTTCATGATATTTAAGTATCCTTCTTGCACATTCATACAAAGTTTAATACTAAATTTCTCATATTGAAACATTACTATTAATATTTTCAATATTAAATATTAAATTATTTTCTAGTTAGTGTTAACCTATATATAATAATTCCTTTAATTTCTTTAACGATTTTAATTATTTTCAACGATTGTAATATTTTAAAAATCTAATGCTATAAGCCATATATTATGCTAATATAAGACTCCAGAAATTCTCTTTAAGATATTTCCTTGATTCCAATTTTATTAATAAGTCGCCACACCAGTAAGAGAAAAATCTTTGGATTATTTATTTTTTATTTCATAGGTAACAATTTTAAATCAGAGAAGAATAAAATAATTTTGATCATTGAAGATGTAAATGCTTTAGTTCTTCATTTGATTTTCTATTTAGCAATTATTGAAAATTTTAAAAATAATATTATTATTGAGTTGCATGTTAGTTTAACAATGTAAACGAAATTACACATAGAATTTATATAACTTATCAGGCTTTACTAATATAACTATTTAGCTTTGACTTTGGAACACGACTTACGTTGCATTTGCAGCGATTCCCAAATTGTTTAAGTGAGGAATTTTTCTGAAGGCGAATTGTGTACAGAAAATTGTGTCCAATCTTTCTGAAATGATTAAAGTACTTTTCTATTGTTAGAGAAAAGAATAAAATCTTCTTTTCTTTCAGAAAAATCGTTAAGGATTGTCATAAAATATAATCTTCTTGACTACAAATTTCTTGTTTTAAAAGATACTTAATTGATTAAAATCTGATGTTTCAAAATTTAAGAGCTTACATATGGACATGTTCGACAGTTTTTTTAATGGGATTTATTGCATAGAGTTGTCCATTTTATTACATAGAATTTCAGTTTGGATTTAACATAGGGTTTATTACATTATTTTCCATTTTATTACATGGTGTTTATTACATAACCTGTATCATAGTGCAGAACTCAACTTGTAAAAATATTAATGGTAAAATGTATTTAAAAATACATAAAAGCATCTAAAGCTAAATGTGTTCAATTTAATCGCGTAAAAATTTAATTTTTAATTTTCGAATTTCACATACTTATAAAGGCGTTATTTAATTTCTATGTAAAGTTAAATTTATAAGTAATATTTCCTTATATTTTTTGTTAAAAATTATCTTTAAATCATAGTTTATTTCAGATTATCACTAATTAAAAAATATTTAAAATATTGTTTATTTAAAAAAAATTTTAAATTGGTTGCAATTAGTTATTGATTTTATATTGGCTAATTTGGTAATGTGTCATTATTAATGTTGAACTTCAATTAAAATTTATGCTAAACTTGTTATCACTTTATATATTAAGGGATATAAATGAAATATATTATATACCCTTGGGGGAAAATACAAATTTAGTTAATTCACTTTAAAATTTAAGTACTTTAGAGGAAGAGATGCTGAACAATTTCCAATAATTCTTTGAGATCCAAAAATATATTGAATTTGATTATTGTATAAAAATATTAATTAATTCTTCCCTAATATAGTACGAGAGAAAAATTTATACGAAGGGCATTATTTAACTATACATTCTACCTATCGTACATAAATATATACTTATTCCAATGAAGAGGCGTCTTTGTTCCAATGTATATTTAATAACCGCTAAAAATCAGATCTTATTACTAAATCTACTATCCCTGCTCTTTTCTGTAATCAATATCTCTAAGTGCACGGAAATAACAATTACATAGTTTTATTACTATTAGAGCATCCTAGGGTTGCCTTTTCAAAATCCATAACCATGGATCAAAGCAAAATTTTATTTCCGTATTTATATGAATTTAATCACTCAACCTGCGATAAATGCAGCGTGGAGCCAAGCACCCCGTTTAGTACCCCATCGAGCATAAAACGAATTTTATTGCGCTGTCCAGTGTCGTTGATTTAGTAGAGACACTATACTTTAATGGTTGACGCCATCCAATGATGAAATAATCACATTTCCAATACACGCAGTTATTATCACCGATGGCTGGAGTATCTTAAGTTATCACTGGCGCTCATCTAGCAGCCTCTTTTGCACCCTACACCCCTCTCCTACTGGATCAATGTTCAACTCATTGCCCCTATTAATAGTCACTACTGGACCCAGCCTAATAGCACCGCTTATTCACGGAAGTTTCTGAAGCAAGAAATTTGGAGGCCTTTTACTTTGTTTTGCTTCTTGGGGAGCGATGATAAATCTATGGTAAAATGGGCTTTTCTTTTATTGTAGCGTTAAAAAGGTAAGCTCAGATTTATGGAAGATCAAGGAGTGATGTTTCTAGTGCAGGGAGCGATTTGTTTAGGCATTAGTGGCCTCTTTCTCCTTCCCCTCCTTTCATTTTCTCTCTCCTTTAAGTTAGGAGATAAAAAGAAAAAGGAGGGAAGAGTTTGGCATTTCGTTTCATTTTTCTTAATGTCGTCACTTATTTTCATTCAACTCGCGGAGGAGGATAATGAATACTTCCCTGATTTCCATAACATGTTTCAGAGTTTTGTTGGAGTAAGTGGCTTTGAATTCAATTATCATTCAGAATAGGGGATAAATAGTAGAAATTTATTCTTTAATTTGAAGACATGTCGCAGCGATTTTGTTTTCTAATGCGCTTTGGGGATATTTGCTAACTAACTTTGTTGTGAAATTTTAATTAATATTATATTTACTAAAAACTTTTATAATTTTTTTTTATTTTCATCTCTTCTTTTATGGAGAAAATTGAAAAAAATTGAAAAGTGTAGTATTTTGTTTTGTTCTTAATGTCGTCACTTATTTTCATTCAACTCGCGAAAGAGGATAATGAATACTTCCCTGATTTTCATAACAACTTTTTTATAATTTTTATAAATTTATTTAGTTCTTTATTTTATTTTATCCCTTCTTTTATGGAGAAAATACTAAAAAAGGTCGAAAAGTGTAGTATCTTCGTTTTTGTTTCATTTTCTTAATGTCGTCACTTATTTTCATTCAACTCACGGAAGAGGATAATGAATACTTCCCTGATTTCCATAACATGTTTCAGAGTTTTGTTGGAGTAAGTGGCTTTGAATTCAATTATCATTCAGAATAGGGGATAAATAATAGAAATTTATTCTTTAATTTGAAGACATGTCGCAGCGAGTTTGTTTCTCCAATGCGCTTTCAGGATATTTAGTAACTAACTTTGTTGTAAATTTTAAATTAATATTTTGTTTGTTAAAATTTTTATATTTTTTATGATTTTTTTAATTTTTATTTTATTTCTTCTTTTAAGGAAAAAACAGAAAAAAAAAAATCGAAAAGTGGGGCATTTCGTTTCATTTTTCTTAATGTCGTCACTTATTTTCATTCAAATGAATATTTCCTAATTTCCATAACATGTTTAGGAGATGGAATGAAAATCACTTTTAATTAATCTTAATTGGTGAGCCTTCTAAAAAAATGTCACAATTATAGTTTTTCAAATGTGCTTTGAACCAATTTTGTTCATCAAGTTTTAAAACAATATTTTGTATGTTAATAAATATAGTTTGAAATTATTTTTAAGAATTTAAATTATTTTTCGTATAATTTTTCTCCTTCTCCCTGTCAAGTTGGTAGTAAAAAATGAGAAGGAGGGAATAGTTCCGTATTCGTTTATTTATTCTAAATGTCGTCACTTATTTTCGTTCAACTCGTTGGAAAAATAATAAATGCCTCCCTAATTTCCATAACATGTTTCGGAGTTTGGTTAGCTCAGTTGGCTTTGGCTCATTTATCATCGAGAATAGTGTATGAATAAAAAAAACCTAGTTCTTTGATGGACGTGTTCTACGGTTTGTTACAATGACCGCTTTTTTAATTGTTCATTGAACAGAATTTAAAACAATATGTTAATAAATTTGATGTCTTTTTTGATAAAAGACAGTTAATTAAATGCAGAAGTTATAATTTGAAACATTTTCAAAATATGTTTCTTGTGAAAGGTACATTGTTTCAAAAACTGGTACTAAATTTGAAATAAAAATCAACAATAATAAAATTTGAACAATTTGATTTTTCGTTTACTTTCTTTAGTATAATCTTACATATTTCCTTGATTTCATTTAATATTGTTGTTAATATTAGTTTTAATATCATGTTTTAAAGTGGTAAATATTTGAGTGGTAAATACCATGATGTAACTTAGAAAAAGAATTACTGGAAGAAGAAGAGAAATACTTAAAAATTGACTTCATCTCAAACATTTGAATCTAAGAAATATGAAATAAGTTTTTCAAATGATATCAGGCAAGCAATTATTTTTATGAAAAATATATTAAATCTTTCCATTATTGCTTTACATCTTGAAATAACGTTGAATATCATGTATATCATCGAATCTTTTATGAAAAAATAAATTCTACCACATTAGAAAATTCAGGTTCAGATTTGTGGATGTTCAAGGAATGTTTATAAAAACTATTAGATTCCTTCAAGTATCAACTTCAAGAAACAGAGACAAAAAAATTCATATTTCTATTAATCAGCAATTAATTTTAACTGTTTATAGATAATATTGCAGACATTCGTGATTTTTGTAACCCATAATAAAGTCTTTAATCTCTAAAGTTATTTAGTTAATTAGTCTTTAATGCCTTTATAGTTATTTATTCAAGTGGTCTCAAATTATTTTGTAGGAAATATAACTGTTTTTGAATTTACTTAATTCTAATAATTTTTATAAGTTTGATGATAAGACAGTTTTCAAAAAGAAAAAAATGTCTTCATTCATGTGGATTGGATGAACTATTTGAAAGTTTCACCGCAGCATGGATTAAAACAATAACAATTTATTGATGAACTATTTATACATGAGACACACATTATCATTATTTATACATCAGACAACAAAAACAAAGCTGCAACATCACCAATTGATATTTATAATCAATTTAAACAGCAGACCAAAATACTCCACATTAGCATGCCTTCACGAACACTCTCAAACCTTTTCGGTCTTGTTTATCTCCTGAGCTCTATTCTCTCTAAACATGAATTCGAATCCAGAACTACCTACTTCAGCCGTGGTTATCACTTTTATCTTGTCCGTCTGATTCAGCCCTCGACACGTCTTCCTTTCCTGTATCCTTTCTCTCCAGTACTGCACATTATTGTAGATTTTATCTTCCTACTACCACTTGAGCCGTGCAATGATAGTTTGTAAAAAAAAATATTCTTGCTTCTTTAAAAGATGAATTTTGAAAGTTAATCTAAGAACAAACAAAATTGCTATTGAGGTGAATCATATAAGTGTTTCTAAACTTTAAACGTTTTATAAAATATCATAATAACATTCATGAAATAAATTTTAAACATTCTCGGAGATTTCTGATAAAGCACAAATTAAGCACAGCTTCCTAAAAGAGTTTTTATTATTTATGTGAAAAATTAAATACTAGTTTATTACACTTCTAACAATTAACTTGCTATAACTGAAAGAAAAGCAAAACGCATAGCACGCTCATTTTTAATGCACGCATACACTATGATTAGAGAAAGCCGTCATTAATTTTACAAGTAATTTTGAGATATAGATCATGCACAAATTAGCAGCCTGAGAAACCTTCCAAGCAATTCTAATCTTGTTTGATACCTAATAGAAAAAAATTTTGGATACCAAATACTGGTATAGTATTTCAGACATTGTAACTCAACACCAATCTTACTGGCTTGAAAGAGGCGGCTTGCCAGTGTCTGAGAAACCATTGGCTAAACTTATGCAATTGGTGATTTATTTGGAGAATTAGCTGGCCAGAGTAGCAGTCGAACACATTCTGCATCGAGGAAGGTCAGGAAACCATGGTGGCATGTAGTCGTGCATGTCATGTTGAATGTAGGATGAAGAAGGCTTTGAAGATAAAGCACAACTATTATCCTTAACACATTAGAAATTTAATGGGGGCTGTCAAATTGGCAGCTATGGTTACAAGAGGCAATCAGGACGCCGCACATAACTGATGATTCTAGCCCCAAAAGGGCAATGATGAATTCAAACTAGCAATCATAGTTCTGCTCGGTGCCTCCACATACAGATATAGTCATATTGGTGCTGTACATAGAACAGGAATGCGTGTGAAAAAGAAGATATGCCCATTCTTTTTGTTATTGAACTCATAATTATAGGAGTGTTGTATGGGTTCTGGAGTCATTAATTATGTGTTCCAACAACAGCTCTGAAATTCTGAAATATGCGAGCAATAGTATCGCAGAATATAAATCGCAATCCCAGTAAGGTAAAATCCTGCTTTAAGGTCTTGCTTGAAATTTGCATTGATTGTCGCATCTATTGTAACGTTAATCATTTGTATATCTTAGTATGTTGCATCTTTCTTTTAAATTTTTCGAGATTTTCGGCATTCATAGTATAGCAATTTCAAAGGCCAGCAGCGTAGATTCTGTAACTAGAGTCTGTGTATATGTCCAGCTGATTTGAAGATTTAATATTAGTATAGGGTTAAGCCAAGTAGGTTCTAAAAAGATGTTAGATGAAAAAATTGTTGAAAATTTCACTGTAAGATTTCAGTCCAAAGAAAGATGGAAATAGCTTTAGGTTAGGATTTAATAGGTTTGAAAGGTTTTATAATTTTTATTTTAGTTTTCTTAAGGTTATATATAACTTTTTTCTACGACAAAAATGAATTGAATGGAGATATTTCATGAATGAATATTCACATTTTGAAATGGAATAAGTTCACAGAGAGGTGAAATATAGTATTTATTATTTTTATTATTTTAGAAAATAGTGTATTTATTACTTTAGATGGTTCTTATTTTGAAATTAATAAAAATATTAATGGCGGATAATATTAATAATATTATTTTATAACTAATAAATAATTCGCGGTGAAAGAATTAAATTTTATTATGATATTCACCTAACTTTAACAATTTAGAAACACTTTTTAACAAATGCCTAAAAAAAAAAAATATTTATGTGCTAGGAAATTTGCACAAAATACCAATAATGCAGTAATTTTTAATTTTATAATTGTGCCCAGATCCTTTTTATTAATAATAATTGCAAATGTTAATTGATAAAGAAAATAATTTACATAAATTATAGTTTTGTATTGTAACTTTCGGAATAAAAAATATATTCAAAATGATGGAAAAAGTAAAATTTCATTAACTTTCTTGGCTTTTATCCTTTTTCTGTTCTTTTTATGCTTCTTATTATTTTTTACAGTCTTCATCTAATGAACGAAATTAGATTTATTTCATGAATTTTGATTCAATTCTTATCGAACTGATTGTATTTGTCACATTCTTCTAAAGAAATTTCTACGAATGTGTTCAAAATTCAATTTCGATATTACTTTTTATTTATATTTCCACGAATATTAGCATATATATATATTTGATAAGCAAAGAATGTAAGAAATAAGTAAAAATAATGTCTTCAACAATATGTTTGTGGATGGAACAGTTTGAAAATGTCCATGTTACAATATTTGTTTTTGACTCCTGCTACATGCTTACAGTGTTCCTTTTTTCTAAAGACTCAAGTCAATTTTCCACATTCCCAGTAAGAAATTAATTATGTATAATAGTTTTCATTTATTTTTCGTGGGTGGTTTTGTTTAGGAATATTTCGTCAGTAAATTTGTTACGAAATGATTTTAGAATTTCTGAAGATATTCGCTTTAAAGGTAGTTTGCTGTAAAACTAAGCAAATAAATAAAAAAATCATTCAAGATAATTTTTCAATATTAGAATCGAAAGTTTTGTCATCATTATAACCAGTTTTTAATAAAAAAAAACAATATAAATGTTTTAAACATTTGTAAAAAAAAAGGATGTGAATCAATCAAAATAAAAATATTTCTTTGCGAAAATAATGAATTTGATTAAAATATATTAGGAAAATAACCAAAAAGTAAATAATATAAATATAGAAATTCAGATGATATCTGCAGAAGTTTTTATTTAAATCCTGTTCTCATTTAAATTTGTCTTATATTTTTTTCAAATAATTCAAATATTACTTGGTGGTAAGAGTATAAGCAAGCTGAATCGTTTCTCTTCGGTGAATGAGGGTAAGGATTTAATTTCCATATTTGCTATCTAATGCCATTTAAAAATTAAAGACAAATGTTTACATATGGTATGTAATTCGCCGTTGCCTATCTAGTTATGCAGGTTCTTGCTAATATAGGCAATTGAAACTTTTGTTATAATCTGTAAAAGTTAAAGGTTATAACAAAAATGTGAGGCAATCCTCCAAAAGAATACTACCTTCTTTTTTATCTTGTAAAAACAACATAAAAATCCCTTTGTAATCTGGTCGACAACATTGAAACTAGTTGAAAACAATTTGTCACGTTTTTGCCAATGTAGGCAATTGCAACTTTTGCTGTAACTTGCAAAAATTTAAGGCTATAACAAAAATGTAAGGCAATCCTTCAAAAAAAGTTATCTCTTTTTTAACCTAGTAAAAACAGCATAAAACCTGTTTGTAGTAGAGATTGAAAACTTTGAAACTAGTTCCATTTCGCCACGTTTTTGCCAATGAAGACAATTGCAACTTTTGTTATAACCTGCAAAAATTGAAGGTTATAACAAAAACGTGAGGCAATCCTCCAAGAAAAATTATCATCTTTTTTATCTTGTAAAAACAGTTTAAAAACCCCTTCGTATTAGAAATTGACAACTGTGAAATTAGTTCCAATCTGCCACATTAGTAACAATCGGCATTGAAATGAAAAATATCGATTGAATTTTATACGTTTTATTTCGAAATTGTTATCTTATATCTTTTTGAACGTTATGTTTTTACTATTCTCTTTTTGTTGAAAGGTGCTTAATTTTTTTTTTCAATTTTGAACTCCTAGTTGAAAAACTAACTTAATCAACGAAAACACGAAATGTAAATGCCCCAAATCTTTTACCTACTGATGCAGGCTGTTCAGCTTAAAACTAAAACGACAAATGTAGAGCAAAAAACGTTTGAAAAGAATCTAACTTTTCTAAAATAATTATCACGAAGATGGAACGCTAATTCCGTTTACCTCAGTTTCAAAAAGCGACGATTTTTATCTTAAGAAAATGATCACCGTTTTTATTACAGCAGCAATTAGCAGTTCGGGAAAAAGTAAAACCTTTCCTGGTTACATGCAAATTAGGCGACGAA
This sequence comes from Caerostris extrusa, assembly GCA_021605095.1. Classification (NCBI taxonomy): domain Eukaryota; kingdom Metazoa; phylum Arthropoda; class Arachnida; order Araneae; family Araneidae; genus Caerostris; species Caerostris extrusa. The sequence goes on from BPLR01006272.1 coordinate 291,071, forward strand.
AAACTCAGCTTTTAAAGCATTTCCCAGCTGTGCATCTTCATGAGGTCACACCGACCTCTCTCTCTCTCTGATAAAGAATTATCTTTTCGAAAGGAAAGAAGTTCGGAATTCCGCTAAATTTTAATGGGCTCTTTATTAAAGAATTTTTTACTGCATGCCTCTTTTCATGTCCGATCTCTTAGAGCTAAAATTACACCCAAGAGTGTCCTTATCTCAAGTTTCTCATCTACAGAGATATCTTTTGTTGTCTTTCACAGGGACATACGCAAAATGATGTACAGCTTATTAGTGTTATATCTGCAAGTTAATCGACTTTGGTTCCCATAGGATACAAGAGAGCTTTCAATGATACAGTTCAAATAAAAGTAGGACATCATTTCGAGCTGATCGAAATTTTAACAGTATACTATTTCTCTGGATAGTAGTTATTTTAAGTGTATATATTCTGTATTCTTATTACTTTCTATAATTGCATAGCAAAACATTACATTTTTACATCTGCAAAAAATTCTACAGCAGAAATCAGCTCTCTGTAATGTCATGCAACTAACCAATTTTGTATTTCTTTTTAACCATTCCAAACCTTCCTAAGCTAAAAAACAAAAAATATAACTTCTCACATAATTGTTTTTCAATTTATTCTTCAATTTTAACAATTTTGCTATGTAATTATAGAAACAAATTATAATTCAGAATATATATATACTTAAAATAACTACAATCCAGATAAATAGTATACTGTTAGTATTGATAGGTCAAAATATTTTTTGATGGAACTTTCATTCTTTATTAAAACTAAAAGTTAATTTGCAACATCTACAATACAAACATTATTATAGAAGAAGAAAATTTATTAACTTCTTAATTGATATTTCTTTCGATTTAACTTATGAAATATGGAATCAAAATTTTTCCAAGCATATTTTTGTAATTAATCTAGTAACTAAAAATATATGTACATTTATTTTTCTTTTTTTATCTGACTTCAAAAAGTCAAATAATTTATCCTTTTATTATAATTCATGGGCAATTTTAACATCAATTATGTACAAACATTTATTACTTATTGTAGAGATAAAGTACTCTTTGTATTCATGATGATATATACAAAATGAAGAAACCTATTATAAGATGAAGTTTTACTGAATATTATATAATAAAACTTCCTTATATTTTGTCTCTTTATTTAATTTCCCAAATTTTTTTCAAAATAAAGCAGATTTGAACAATAGAGGACTGTTATATAGAATTTTAAAAAATCAGGTCATTCCATGATAAAGGACATTTTTGTTTTATAAGATGAAATCATGTTAGGATTTTAAATTGATTTGATTTAATTCAAATTACTTTCTTTAAATTAAATAAACAATGTTTTTAATGTAGTTATGGTAATTACCATATTTTCGAACAATGATATTTTACAATTGTAATTCAAGTCATTTTGTTGGCTCATATGTGATGAAATTTCAAAAAGCGAATATCATTAAAGTATAATTATTTGTTAATTTTTTTATATTACAAGAAACCCAAAACAGGTACTAAAACTAGTTTAAGCTCATAATAAACTTTTTTGTATAAATTAAAATACCAATTTTTCCCTAAACTTCTTTAAGAATTCTTTATTTTATCGAGCTTGGACACTCTGTGTCCGGAAATATAAACAATTTAACTTTAGAGTTCTTTCAAAGACGTTATTGTTTTTTTCTTTATATAATTGAAATAATTGAATATATGATTCATACAGTTTGGTATATGGGTAAATACAGTGATGTATGCTTCATAATTACTGTATGAATATATAATTAATGTAGTATTACAAATATACTGCCATATATTACCCATAGGATATCATATATTACATATTATTACCATATATGTCATATATTACAGTAGTTATATAGTTTATAATGGTTCATTAATTCGTTTAATACATGGTTCATACAGTTTGATACTATGATTAACACCTCTTTCGCATTAAAGTAACGTGCTTCACCACTTAAATTCATCTGTAAAAGCCTGTATTAAGAATTTAAGTCTAGTTACTGCGAAGTAGTTTTCATAATAGTTTAAAATGAAATTTTTCGGGAAAAAATAATTGGAAATATGTTCTTAGCAAGTGATGGCTACCTCTTAACAGTTTTTAAATCACATTCTTCGAAAGCCTGTGGTCAGGACACCTCGAATAAATAGCATAATCGGAGTAAAATTAATGTGGTATGGCAGAAAAAACTGCAGGTTTCCCTCTCTTACCAGTAACCTTTTTGTAATTTTCTGGTATACTACGGAAGGACAAGATACGTTAATGAAGACCTTAATGGTGGTTCAACGACTTTGGGGAGATAAATCGTCAGATTAGGTGGCCAATAAACTCCAACGCTTTTAATTGAACGTCTAGTAAAGTTGTCCCTGCTTTCACTTCTGTCCAAGTGTGCATGAAACTTACGGCACATTTTTAATCTCTCCTGTTAATGTGACATCGCTTTGAAGCAGTTTAATTAACACCGGCTGGAGGAATATTTTCAATATTTTTTTTTAACTTTCTTTCCCCCACCAAAGAAGTTTGCGCTAAAAGCACAGATAGAATACGACTGAAGTGTTCTTTGCTAATGAAGTACTTTGGAGAAGTTAAACGGCCATTTAGGGCTGCGTGTTTTGAAGGTTATTTTATTGCGGAAAACCAGGACCTAGAGATTTTCTTTGGTTTGATTTTAGTTGTAGTATTTCACTTGGGCAATAGTCGCTCGTTTATGACATCGTTTGTAAGTGCTTTTACAAAGAGCTGATGTCCGAAGCCGAATATTAAAAAGGCTGCTTTTCCCATTTTCTGCTTTAAGTTTCAGCTTTATAAAAGGATTATTTTTCAGATTATGATTCAATGAATTGATGATTTTGCCTTATTTTTTTCAATTGTATTTATAAAATTACTCTATTATATATATAAGGTTTAATGCATCATTGTTAGACGAATTACTCTAAGAATAAATTATATGTATTTTGTGAATGATTATAGAAATTAAAAATAATATTAATGAAATTGTTTACCATTTATTTAGCCTTAATTTGTTAATTCTGAAATTTGCTTAGGTATTATTAATAAATATCGTTTATTTGTAATAAATTTTTCTGTTCTTTCTGTAATTTTTTTCTATTATTTAAGTCCTTCTTAATAATACGCTTGACGTTAGAAGAAGAATTAGATAATTAAGGAAATACTTAAAATGTTTTATTTAAAATAAATTTAAAAAAAACAATAAAATAAAATTTAAGATTTATTTATATATTTTCCGATAATGCTTAAATTTACTTCAGAAATATGTTTATTTAGAAAATTCAACTATTTCTTTCCATTGCCTTCAATGTAGTTTTGAAAGTGTTAGATCGTTATATATCTATAAATTATAATTCTTTAAAATACTTTACGATTCGGCTAAACTTAATTTGCTCATAAAAATATTTTCTCTGTAATTAGGTAATTACAGGATATCTGTTCATAAAATAATTCCTTTATATTTATTAATAACAAAAGTATTGCTTAGGCATAATGAAGTTACATTTGAAATTTTTGTTTTTGGAAACAAACAACTTTTATAGAAAAATAACGAACAGTAAAAATATAATAATTAGAATTTTTTCTCTAATTAAGCTTGTAAATCTTAGGTATTGTTATTATAAAGGCATTTTAGGAACAAAAATTATATATTTTTTATGCTAAAAAAACAAGAATTTTCTAGTAATTCAGAATTTGTATATATAAATAACGAAAAAAGTATTTTTATTTAGTTAAATAAACTGTTAAAATTTGGTTACTTTACCAAACACGAATAAAGTACTTAATGCAAAAAAAACAAATGAAATAGAAAAAACATTATTACTACATCTTTATCAAACTGGAAAAATGAAACACAAAGTTATTACAATTACAAATCAAATGCGTTGTATTATTCCTCGGTTGTAATTTTGTTTTTTATAAAATATTTCTCGGTATTTATCTAAGTGGCTATAATAGTATGGAACTGAGTTAACAATGCTTTCACTGATATAAAATACCTTACATCCTCTAGTTACGCTGCTATAAGACAAATGGCTCTATGGGCCTTTTCTAATCTATTGTAGGGTGACACTTCCAGAAAACCATGAAAGGTATCAATTCCTAGTGATTTCGATGAAGTGACAACTGTTTTGGTATGTCAAGTGCAAGGTCTTGATGAATTGAATAGATAGTAGAACAGACATAGTGGATAAGTGACATGCTAATCAAATGGCTGAAAGCTCATAAATTGATCAGATGTTTCTAAATTAATTAAACCCCATAACACTTACAATGTCCCCAATACGTAAAGGGCGAGATGTAAGACCCCAAGTCTTGTTTTATGCATTGTCTATCCCTGATTGGACATAAAGTATAACATTACAATCTGTTAAGAGATATATAAATTTAATGAGCATTTTAGAAAATTTGGAATATGTAATAATATTGGATTGAATGATGCATGAAGTTCCTCATATTGAAAAAAGAGTTTTATTATATTCCTGAAAACAGTAGATATTCGTAGTTAGATAATTAAATTTGCAAATGTGAAGTTTTTAAATTTTCAATTTTTTTTTTTTTTTTAAATACACTCATTATCATTATTACTTGGAATAAGCTGCCTTGTTAAGATCATCTCATGAAGAACTTGAATTGTGATTAAGATTTAAGGCTTTGAATTTCAGGCCCTCTATGAAAGAAAAAAAGATGAATTAAATTTTTCCATTGGCTTGCTGTATTTGAAATGACACATTCAATACTAATATGAATTTGTGTTGACCAAGTTCAATGGTTGAAACGTCTGTAATGTTATAATATTCATCAGGCAGTTCGATTTTATGAAATGGTTTTATCTTCATGAGGGAAAGTATCTCTAAAGAAAAAGACCAAAAAGAAAGAAGAAATAAAAGGGAATAAAAAGAAAAATATTTCTATTTAAGAATTTTTTATAACTTATTTGCAATTGAAAAGATTTTACTTTAAATTTTAAGTCGAGTGTAAAAACTGTTGTGTTTTATTTTAAACTCATTTGTATTATTTTTAATATTGTGTGATGAATGTCATGTAAAAATAATGATAAATGCTGCATACTCATAGCTATGTACTAACTATTTTTGATTGTGAGTTCAAATACAGGCTGTGTTTAACTATGAAGAAAATGCATAGTGTTATATGTAACATTTTCGTGTTCTTGAACATGAAAACTAACAAGGAAAAAAAAGTATAAAATACAAACAAACGTTCCCTCAAGTATTATGCAAATTCTTAGTGAATCCCACCTGCAAAAGGGAAATGTACAAATATTTTTCAAAGTTATTTTCCAGCATGCTTGACAGTAAGAAGTTATGTACAGTAATATTTTTCTCATTCCCTCGCGCATTATAATTCATTTATTCAATTTTAAGTTCCTTGTGTACAAGTAAAAGAAACTTTTATATTTCACCAAGAAGTTATTTTGTTTTATGAAATGAGGATATAAAATGGAATGTTATGAACTCATTAATGATGTTTGACTTTAGTTTTGAGGTTTTTTACTGTGCAATATCAAATAAAATAAAATGAATTATAAAATAAAAAAAAAATTGAAACGAAAATAAAAATGACAAACCAAATAATGAAATGAGATGATAAACAACTAATGCTCTGTTTTATAAACAAAAAGTAAATACTTACATGCATTAACATTTCAAGAACGAATTATTTCATAAGCAGTTTTAAGCAGCTCCTTCAGTTTTACGATTTAATTCTAATATTTTTATTCAAGTTAAAAATCAATATTGTTTTCTCGTTAAAAGATATAATACCTAAATAAAGCACAAAAATTGATTAAAAAATAAAAATTCCAGCTGATTAAAAAATAAAAGTAAATACTTTTATGCTTTAACAGTCCAAGGGAAGGACTTAAAACTTTTATTAGAGCAGGAGCAGCAAAAGCAGCTTATTTATAAGCAGTTTAAGCAGCTCCTTCAGTTTTACGCTTTTATTTCTAATATTTTTATTGAATTTTAAAAAATCAATATTTTTTCCTAAAATCATTTTTATTTCTTTAAAAAACATAATACTATACCTAAATAAAGCATGAAACTTGTCAATAAATTCCAGCTGATTAAAAATAAAAATGACAAACCAAGAAATGAAATGAGTTGGTAAGCAATTAATATTCTGTTTTATATACAGAAATAAATACTTTTATGCTTTAACATTCCAAGGGAGGGGCTTAAAACTTTAATTATGGAGGTGCTTAAAGAAACTTATTTCATAAGCAATTTTAAGCAGCTCCTTCAGTTTTACGCTTTATTTCTAATATTTTTATTCAAGCTAAAAATAAATATATTTTTTTCTAAAATCATTTTTTTCTTGGTTAAAAAATATAATACTATACCTAAATAAAGCAAGAAAATTGTCAATAAATTCAGCTAATTAAAAAATAAAAATGACAAACCAAGAAATGAAATTAGTTGATAAGTAACTAATGCTCTGTTTTATAAACAGGGCAAATACTTTGATAGATTAACATTCCAAAGGCGAATTGTATTTCATAAGCAGTTTTAAGTAGCTTCCTCAGTTTTACGCTTTAATTCTAATATTTTTATTCAAGTTAAAATCAATATATTTCTAATTTTTTCGTTAAAAAATATATTACTATACCTAAATATAATCACGAAAATTGTGAATAAATTCCAGCTGATTAAAAAATAAAATATATCCATTAAAAATTTATTTTATAAACTCTTTATAGATCACTTTCAATAAATGTTTTCTTTTATTGAGCTAAATAAAATGCTAACTACCTATGAAAATAAATCACATTTGATCGCATACACTTTTTTATGAAGAGTCAATGTGATCACTGTGATCACTGTTTAAAAAAATAAAGTTTTTTTTTCCATTACTATTGTAAACAAAACATTTTTAATAGTTAATGCTGTTCAACCTTTTTCGGAAGATATATGGTATTAAAAGAGGATTTAGAGAAAGTTTTAGTTTTCAATATTTTCGAAGAAAATTTGAAACGTGATTTGCTGTGTGAAAATAGGATTTAAATTCATCTGCATTTCGTCACCAAACTATTAACACGACAACCTTAAAATTGACGTTTTCTTTTGATAAATACTTTCCAGTTTATATTTTTTGTTTTTATAGAATGCTATATAGATTAAGTCCTGAAAAATATAATATAAACTGTTGTAAAAATACTCTGGAATTCAATTCAGAATCTATAAGAGTAATATTATCTATTAATATATAGGAAAAATTCAATTGAGGATTAAAAAAATTTTGGAAAATTGCTCAAACAATAATTTTAGGTTTGAAATTGTTACTGTCTGAATATTATCCTGCACTATATTGATATAAGTTGAAATTCAATTAAAATATAAATTTATGTTTGTCTTAAAATATTTAAGTGGAAGGATTAAGCATTCGTTTTTTATAAGAATTTTTGAGATAGTTATAATATAGTTTCAAAATTTTACATTTTCCATACGTTTTTAAAGACTAGATAAATTAGATTAGATCTTAAGATATTTAAGAAAAAATTGGAAAATTAATCCTTGTTGAATTATATAAAATGGAAATAAATAAAATTTAAATATATCCCATTTATTTTGGATTGTCTTATTAAGTTAGCGGATTTTAATAAGGTTACTTTTATACAGAAATAAAATAAGGATTTTGTATTTCTCTTAAATCGTTCGTAATTATTAAATAGAAAAAATGAAAATGTGAGCATCGTTGCTGCACATTACTTCATTATTACTTTTGATATTTGAAATTGAAATATTATTATATGAATTTAAATGCAAGTAAAATGGGAAAACAGCTATTTTTGAGTTATATAAAATTAACCTTCTCAAAGAGATTATCAAATTTATTTTACCTTATTATTTTGCGCCAGGTTTTTACATAGGGAAAAATAAAATTTTTGTATTTATTTTAATTCATACAGAATTTTTAAATTCGAAAGACTGAACAATTGACAAAGACCGAAAATATTTTTAGGCCCCACTGTCCAGCATTTCATTATTATTGATGTTTGATTTTGAATTATATATTTTATGAATTTAAATAAGGTACAATGGCTATAATTTGAAAAATAAAAATGCTATAAATATTCTAGATATTTTTATAAAGTAATAGATTTAATTGATTTCGAGGAAAAATCACGAAAAAAAAATTCTATTGAAAATTATTTTTCATTAATTTAATTTCATTATTATTGATGTTTTAAATATAAAGTATATATTTAATGAATTTAAACACAGTACATAAACTATAATTCGAAAAATAAAATACTATAAATAGTCTGGATATTTACATGAAGTTATATATTTAATTGATTTCGAGGAAAAATCACGAAAAACAATTTCTATTTTCATTCCTTTAATTTCATTATTACTGATGCTTGAAATTTAATTATATATTTTATGAATTTAAATAAGGTACAATAGCTATAATTTGAAAAATAAAAATGCTATAAATATTCTAGATATTTTTATAAAGTAATAGATTTAATTGATTTCGAGGAAAAATCACGAAAAAAAAATTCTATTCAAAATTATTTTTTCATTAATTTAATTTCATTATTATTGATGTTTTAAATATAAAGTATATATTTAATGAATTTAAACACAGTACATAAACTATAATTCGAAAAATAAAATACTATAAATAGTCTGGATATTTACATGAAGTTATATATTTAATTGATTTCGAGGAAAAAATCACGAAAGAACAATTTCTATTTTCATTCATTTAATTTCATTATTACTGATGCTTGAAATTTAATTATATATTTTATGAATTTAAATAAGGTACATCAATAATTTGAAAAATAAATGCTATAAATAGTCTTTATATTTTCATGAAGTTATATATTTAATTGATTTCGAGGAAAAATCACGATAAAAATTTCTATTCAACATTCTTTTTTCATTAATTTTTCTTCGGATTTCTTCCAAACCTTCAGTAAAAGAGTTTTACGTCTTGATATTAATTAAACTCTATGTTGAGAGTTAAAGCTCCAAATCCAGTTTTTCCATCATTAAAATTTTCTTTTATTCGTCATTGATATACTTTTTGGGGAAATATTAGATTTAATTGAGGTACAAAATATTCTACGTATCATTCATCTTGTGATTTAGTAGTAAAATTGTTTAGTTATTTTTCTCTTGAAATGTTTTGATCACATATGTTTTAATAAAAAAAAAAATTACTTTGGTAAACATTTCTCATAGTTATATTAAGTGGGCCGAATCCTGGCGATTCATTTTAAGTATTCACTCATCGTATAATTTGAGTAAAGATCTTTTGTTGTTGTTTTTGATTTTGAGACGTTTTGTTGCCGTTTTTATTTTCTTAATTCTGTTTCTTCACTTATTATAATTTGTTTTCTAACGTAAATTATTTGAAGCCTTTTGAGAAAACTTTGAGATTATACAACTGTAACATGCTATTTTATTGATTTTCAGGAAATCTTACTTGTTATCGTCAAAAATATATAATTCGACTAATTCTTAGACTTAATTTAAGTCTAACAATAAAGAATATACGTAATTTTTTAGTTATGAATTTGTGTTTTTGAATCGTACTTTTTATCGTCTAATAATCAAAAATATATATAATTCTTTTAGCCATAAATTTATGTTTACTTTAATTAGAATGAATAATCTATAAAAAATATATTTAGCTAGTTAATTTATGGTAAATTAATTAACAGAAAATTAATTAGTATCCAAAAAATTTCTTTAAGGAAATATTGAGCGTATTCAAAAGAATATTAACAAATTAGTTCAAGTTACATATTGGCTAATGTGATAAAAATTTGATGTAATTTTGCAATTAAAAAAAAAAAAAATTAAGACGGATAACAGTAATAATGTAATCTAACAATCAGGATATACATAATTCTTTTAGACATGAATTTGTGTTTACTTTAATTAGAATGGTTCATTTATAAAAAAATATGTTTAACTGGATAATTTACTGCAAATCAATTAACAGAAAATTAATTAATATCAAAAAAATTTCGTTAAGTAAATATTGAATAGATTCAAAAAAGAATATTAATAAATGTCATAAATCAGCTCATGATATATGCTGGCTAATGTGATAAAAATTTGATGTAATTTTACAATTTTAAAAATATTTAAGATGGATATTAGTAATGATGTAATCTAACAATCAAGGATATACATAATTCTTTTTAGACATAAAATTTGTGTTTACTTTAATTAGAATGTTTCACCTACAAAAAAATTTAACTAGATTAAAAATATTACAATTAATTACAAATTTATAATTAAAAAAAATTAAGATGGACAATAGTAATAACATCTTTCTCTTTCGTTCATTCATAATTTTGATGTCATTTTCTACATTTTGTAAAAAAAAAAAAAAAAGAAAAAAAAAAAAAAAAAAAAAAGATGATTGTGAATTTTTGAAAATAAACCAAATTTTTGAAGCAAAAACAAAATAAATTTTAAAACACTATAGTAAATCAATTCTGCTCTATTCAAAGAGAGTGAAATCTTTTATTCTAAATGTTGTTAATGAAATGACAATTCGTTTTTCTTTCAGATGGCGATGGTAAATCTCCTATCTGAATTCTTTAAATAAATTGATAACTTCTTCCTGTACAGATACTGTGTATATACATTCGTGCATAAACCGCAGTGTATTAACCAATACTTTGGGAAATCTAATTCACGCCTGGTAGTATCAAGTATGCAGGGAACTGTTCAAAATTAAAATCGGTCCACTTTAAAGCAATTTTTCTTCGCAAAATAACAGTCCACTTTGATGAATGAAAATTCTGCTGCATTACCTATTTTTCGAGCTGCATGCTTGCATTTTGAGACGTTCCAAAATCTATAACTGATTGATTCAGTCAAATATATCCAGTTCTTCAAATATTTATTTACCTACTATCAATTGATAAGGCATATAAATATTTTTGGATTTCCATCACATATTAAATATTTAAATCGCAGTAATAATAGGTACATAGCTCTAATTCCATCTTGTGCATCATGTCATAAAACCCCTAACGAAACTCACTACATTATCTTAGGCAACCATTTTTTTTCAGTCCTGTAATAAAATACGTTTTGTTAGTTTTTATAATACAGATGAGGTAAATGCTGTTGGGATTCATTGTTTCACAAAGAGTTGATTATAAAGATTCGTACAGCTCGTGTGAAATCCTATCAGCAAATATCAACATTGATTTCTTCTTTTATTAAACAGTTGATATTTTAGGTTTTAGGTCCGAATTGTTAGCTCACGTTTGATTGATGAACACATATTCACACAGTTTTTCTTTTCGTAAATAAAACACGGTCTTTTGGTGTTCGATTGTGTGTCACAGCTTCTGGTTGATATTGATGTCTTTGAGAGCTACCTGCTGATGAATATTCTCCACAGAGTCATTCCAGCAAGACTCATTGATTGTCAGTAGATTGAAGTCATCAGAAGTCCGGCGCACAAGTCGCTCGGGTACCAAGCTGATAATACTGTCAGAAAAATGGAAATCCATAAAGTCCTTTCAACGCAGCAGCGAGGTGTTGGATTTGTTACTGAAAAATTATCTAATTAATATAAAAATTTCCTTATATATAGAAAATATGGGATTTTTGTATTAAATCGAATAATTATTGATGAGTCTGAAGAAGACTGATGATTTTGATAATTAAATTAAAAATTGAATAAGTTCAAGTTTAATGGAATTTTTATTTTAAAAAGTTCATGAAGACTAGCTTCTGAACATTGAAAACAATACATACTATATAAAGGCAGATTTTTGTAAGCGCTAAAAAAAATTTGAAGAAAGATTTTCAAAGCAGTAATATTTATTTAGTTTCTTTCAGTATCCCGTTGCATTACACATTAAGGAGATCCTTTTTCTTGTCTTTAGATTAATCCGTCTTTGTTTTAAGATAGTGAAGAAATATTATAACTACTTATCATTTAAATCAAAACTTAGATTAATTATTAAAAATGTTAAAATTGCTCTGACAGCAGGAAGACAGTATATTATTTTATTGTGTGGAAATCAGTTTTAAACTTAAAAAGAAATAAAAAAATTTATATTTTCATTTATTAAAGACACATATTCCTCCGAAAAACAAATGTATAAAATAGTTACAAAGTTTTTAAAAGTAAAATTATAATGCTCTGGGGGAGAATAAATTCGGAATATTGAAATGTTTATGGAATTTACGATACTAACCTGATACAGTGTTCTCTGAAACGTGGAATCCAGAATTCTGTTGATTTCCTCCAACAACTGTCACATCGCTGCTAAGACTGACGACTCTAGATAGTGTAGCAGTGCATTTCAGTCTCAGTTCGTCACTCTTGAACATATTTTGTTCAACACGGAAGCGTAATCCTAAGACTGACGCTTTTAAGTCCTCGGTATAATAAATAGGAGGATGAGGAGTGGTTTTATTTATTGCCACCTAGAAAAAAATAAGAGAAAATTATTGATGACAGCCAGCATTCTTTACCTTTTATATAATAAAAAGCATGCGAGATTTCTTACAACAATAACTAAAAGGAAAAAGATTATAGGTGTCTTGTCATTGTTGAATATCAGTGGATTTTTGTGTTTCCCTTATATATGGCACGAATAAAGGACATATCAATATTTTAGCATTACCTCTCTTGCATTTGCTCTTTTATGTAATAAAAAGCATATCATATTCTTTAAAACAATATATAACTAAAAGGAAAAATATTATACGCGTCTTGTGGTTGTTGAATATAAACGAGCCTTGTGTTTCCATTATATATGCCACGAATAACCATTGGCTGGAGAGGACATTGTCTTCTGGGGGGAATTATAGCTTTACCTGTCTTGCATTTGGATGTCGTATGGGAACAAACCTCAAAAAATTCTCCCCAGGTGGCCTAACTCTCTATGCAAGATGCATTGTACATGTTGCCACAAGCACCATCGAGTATCCTCGTCGCTTTCAAAAACATAGATTACTACGGAAATCACTAGTGAGTTCGAACCCCAGCCACCTTGCATTCTAGCTGCACACGTCATCACTGTGCCACGATCCGTGCAATAAATTGTATTAATATGATAAAATTTGACTTAAGAAAATGCATTGCATTTGACATATCCTTAGTTAAAAACCTGACACAATACAATTTTTTACAAATATAATAATTAAAAAAATTATTTGTATAATCTAATAAATTAAAAGCAGATACATTGCCATGTATATATGAAAATGTTAAAGCACTCAAAGTCCTACCCATCAGTTTAATTAGTGATGCACATATAAAATAAAGATGTTAGAAGAAGTTAACAAATTATTAGAAGAATAAAGAATAGAAGAATTTAAGAATAATATCGAATAAAACTCAACCAAAACATTCAGTCTTAAAAGCAATTGAGAGAAGTTTTTTTTTTTTAAAAAACCGAGAAATTAATGAGACTTATTCTGTCCTGTAAAAGGAACAGAAAAACACAAATTTATGAATGTACTTATAAGCATTTAATGAGTGTATTAGAAAAATGTTTGTATTATAAAAAAATTATCTCATTTAAATTAAATATAAAAATGTAATAAAAATATTTTTTATTAGAACATTTAATATTTCCATTTATAGAATTATAAAGTTCAGTACATAATTTTGGTGTCAATGTACTAAATTATAAAGATTAGCCTATTATATCAGTAATGCACACCGAAAAAATTTACTTCTTTTAAAACTCAAAAAAAAAAATCCAAATAAAAATGAGGTACTTCAAAAATTCTATTAAAACTTGGTATTTTTAGTTGTACAAATTACACCTTCTTACAAGAGAAAAATAATTGTATTTAAAAATAATGCTCTTATAATGTACTTTTAATGGAAATTTAATAACAAATGGATGGGGATTTTTCTAAAAATTTTTTTACACTTCAATTATATCATTATGTGTATTATTAAATATTCAACTATATCTTTAATTTAATGCTTCAATTATCTTTTAAATGAAAATTTATTTCTAATCGAACAAAAATTGTTTACTGTATTCCTAACTAAGCCCTTTGTTCTCTGATTTTTAAAAAATTTCTTCATATTAGGTTGAATCAAAATAATTATAACAAAATGTAATTTATTTTTAATATTTTCAGGATGAAAACATGAAACTATTATAAGATAAGCAATTCAACCTATTTACAATATTACAAACTTATGAAATAATTATGTTGCATAAAATAATTCAATTGATGCTTTATCTGATTTGTTTTGTATATTTTTATAACTTTAATCCATATTAACCTCATTTAACTAGAGTTTTACCCATAGACGAACTGCCAGTCAAGAAAATGACCTGTTTCTATTAAATTCAACACGCCATAAACTCTCAATAAAGTTCTCTGCTTTTTATTTTCTAACAACAGGTACACAGTGTACTGATTTAACATGAGGTCTGCTTTCTAATGTGCAGACTATTACGAAGTACACTCAATACAAATGGAATGGCATTTTTTTCTTGACGTAGGCTTCAATATCGTCCTAAAGAAACATTTGCGGATGACATTCTGAAAAGAAATCGACAATTGATCGGTTTGACCAAATGTTCCAAATGCTTACTTCCCGTGGAGTCGGCCCTCTTGTGGTTTCGAGAGCAATAGCCCGAAGGAAGGGGAGAGGGGTGGAGGATAGGCTGTCTCACTCCATTAATTTAATTATAGGAAAAAAAAAAGAAAATTCGGGGCCCGACTGTCAAGGAAAGTCACTGGAGGGTGAAGTTGGGTCTTTAAAAATTAAAAATCGTAAAGAATGCGTTGTGGGTGTTTGTTGCTATGCTGGGAAGTCGATCTAGAGCAATAACGTAAAAAGAACAAAAACGTTGTTTGGTTACTGATTGGTAGAAACTACTGGTTTCCTAGATTGAAGGTTTTCTGTAATACTTGAATGGAATAGTTAAAAATATGACAAATAAATTATTTTTTAGTCCGTTGCTTCCAGCAAAATATTTATTTAATTGGTAATAAAATAATTGCAGTTTCATATGCACAATATAATGTTTAAAAAACTGGCATTTTTACAATAAATGTTATTAATTTTTATTCATGTACTGATTGGTGGAAAATACTGGTTTTCTCGATTGAAGGTTTTCTGTGATACTTGAGTGGAATAGGAGTTTAAAAAATATGACAAATAAATATTTTTAGTGCACCACTTTCGGCAAAATGTGTATTTAATAGATAATAAAATAATTACAGTTTTATATGCAATACAATATTTAAAAAACTGGCATTTTACAATAAATGTTATAAATTTTTATTCATGTAAATTACGAGAGACATTGAGCAGTACGTAAGAAAGTTATTTATGTCAATAAGTATCTAATATTATATAAATTAAACAAAAATAAATAAATAAAAATCGGTTGAATTATAAATAAAATTACGATTTTTAAAATTAAAAATCTTATAAACAAGAAATACCGAAGAACTGCTGACGAATTAGAAGAAATAAGATTTTTAGAAATAAACGATGAATGAAGACGAATTAAATGAAGATAATAAATTAATAAATTATATTAACGAAGAATTAAATGTAGACTTATTTTATAGAAATAAAATCGAAACACAGTGAACCATTTTACTTTTACCGTGTTTTAAAAGATTTGAAATCATAAGACTTTAAAGTAAGGTTAAATATACTTATGCTTTTATATTTAAAAAAAAACCCATTAGCACGTAATGAGTATGATATTCTTTTTTATCTTATTCTGAGAAATGATAGATAGTTTCCTATTATAAAGTATTTACTTTTACTGTTAATGCTTTGCCTTAAATGCTTTAAATATTAAATTTGTGGCAAAAAATGTAACTTTCATAAACTAAAAAAAAGTAAAGGACATGAAATTCGAGTCACATAGTAAATTTTCTGTGAAAACAACTTAAATTACATACAAAAATCTTTCAAATACTAAGATGCACGTCTTTTTTACTACCATTCACAATTATAAAACCCAAAAAGTATCATTATGCATTCTATGTTGGAACAAATCGTGTAATTGCGAGACAATTCAGTCACGAAATAACTGCTATTGACGTAATAAACTTGGAAGGAATAATGCATTGGGTTGCTTCATATGGACTTAACTTTTGAGTACACAATTTTTAAAGGTACACAAACACAAATTGTTCGAACATATTTAATCAAAATATGCTCTATCTACATCAATGCACTTTTGTCACCGATTATAAATAACCTTTATGCCAGTTTCAAAGAACACCTTCGTTTTAGAGTCAATAAATTCAGTCAAGGCTGTTGTGACAGCTTCGAGATTGACAAAACGTTTATTCATTAAAACCGATTCCAATTTTTTAAAAAATATGTTGTCGACAAGATAAAATTATGATGAATATGATAGATGAAACAGAACATTAAACTTCAACTCGTTCAGATTTTGGAGAGCAACTTATGAAACGGAGGTTCTTCGTTATTATATAGAAGAGTTACTTCTTTTTGATTCACCTACACTGGTTCGGTGACAACAATTTTTGGTTTATAATATAAATTTGTTGACAACTCTTGTAGTAATACTGTGCAATGTTTGTGTAATGATGTACATTACTGCCTAATGTTTGTAGTAATACTGTGCATTAATTGTTTAACCTATTCCAAGGAAACTGTAATGGATAATTCCTCTTTGATTTCACCAAAACTTCAGCATTGTCTTCTTTGGATGCAAGTTTGGATTGGGTGCGAGTTTAGGTTTTTCATCTACATTGAGTTACGCTACTGAGCGTTTATGATTATCATAGAGTATCCACTTTTCATCACAAGTTAAAGATATGGTCCAAAAAGAAACAATTTCTTGCCAAATACTCAGTGATGGGCAAATCTGCACGCAACGTAATTTCTGCCTATCTATCAATTCATGTGGAGCACATTTGTCTATTTTTTCACCTTCTAAGCGCTACAAGATGTCTCGAAACTGTTGATATGCTTACTCCAATATCAACAATAAGCTCTCTAATAATTATTGTAAGTTTAGCTTTAACGTTTGCCATCAGAAAATTGTTACTGAGGACACTTTCAAGTTTTCAACGGGATTCATTTTCTAAGCTCATATCTCCTGATTTAAACGTCTCAAACCATTGTCTAACTATGGAAACCATAGCTGTATCAATTCCAAATGCAACATTAACGTTTCGTGGGGCTAAGGTAGCAAAATATATAAGTTTATATTCATACAGAGAAATTATTATTTTGTGGGATTCCATGATTCTAATTGTTTAAGAATTTCTAAAAATTTCGAAATCTATATTTGAATAAAATATACTATTATATAGAGTAAAAGAATAAGCAATAAAATGATGTATAACATTCTTATTTAATTTAATACTGGTATATATAATTTTTATAGAATGTCAGCTAATACTACAAAGTTCATTTCATGTGGAAAAACCTAATAAATATATGGCCATATCGTTTGAATGAGTGAAAATCATATCCCTAATTGTTTCAAGACACATTTTTTTGTAACGTAATCAACATTAAAGGTAATTTATAACTGAAATAACTGTTCCTTTGTCAATAATCGTCTACAGTTCTATTTCTTTTTTGTATTTCTGTATGTAATCTATAAATCTCTCTTTATCACTCTTTCTCTTTCTCTCTCTTTCTCTCTCTATATATATATATATATATATTTATAAAGAGAGAGATAGAGAGAGAGAGAGAGAGTTCAGATAAATCCTTATTTATATTGCCATCAGAATTTCGGGTCAGCAGATGGTAACTGCTTTAAAAAAATGACAGGTAAAAACTTTTTAGTATTAGCTTTTAATTTATTTTCCGGACTATTACATTCTTAAAAATAAATACTAGTAGATTAAAAGTATATCAGGTGTTATTGAGAATTTTTGGATAAGAACGATTGCTTCTATTTAGGCAGATTATATTATTTAAGGCGAGTTATTTAAAATCTCACACCTTTAATTCTGCCCAGATATTTTTTTCTTAATATTATTTGCCAAAACTCAAGATGTTTTATTTTCTACATCACAAAGCCGGATCATAAATGCTAGTTATTTATGAAATAGAAAGCAATTTATAAATTTAAATCGCAATTAAAGAACTTTAAAGAATTCAAAAATCTGATTGAAATATTAAATTAAAAACTAAGCAAATACAAAAGGTTTTGATAAAACGATGGAAACATGGGGAAGAACCTCGTCGTCAATCGAGGACAGTCTGTATATGTTTAAAATTAAACCTGATTGAGGTAAGTACGTCAAATTTAAGATTATGATTATATATTCAATGTTAATTAATACTTTATTTACAAATTTCACAAAAATGAAAATTTAAATTCCATGATGTCAACATGTTCGTGTAAATAAATGTGAATACTTCCGTATATATGTGCGTGTCGTATGATTTAAGTCCCATGATATCAAGAAATTTATTAACAAGTTTTTATTTTAGCCACAGTCAAGCCAAAAGTTCTGTACTTTTGGTAATACATTCAATTTCTTTGATACTTTTGGTTTAAATATTTCTTAACAGCATAATTACTGAAAGAATATAATCATCGATATTGAAGAGTTAAATTGTATTAATATTTTGAATTCATTACAACTAGAAGAAAACAAACGAATAAAAAAATAAAATAATATCTCTTCATAAATTCATATATATTTTTGCTGCAGATCAATGACTTTAGTGTCTTATTTATGTATACTCATACCAACTGGCGATAAAAGGAGGGAATTGCCTTTCGGGAGGATTCTTGGGGATAACTGGTTCTCATGTGCGTGTTGTATAAGAGAAAATTCGTAAAAATCACGCCATGTCCACTGACTCTCGTTGTGAGACGCTTACAGAAGCTGTCAATTGTCTCCTCGTTTCTCAAAGCATTTATTGCAATGAACGATCAATGATCAGATCGGAATTTGAGCTCTTGAGTACGTTACCACCGACTACGAATTGGACATCAATTCATATTTGAGAACTGTATTACCGCAAATTGTAAATGCAAATGTCCTTTTAAACCCTTTTTGCTTCATGCGCAAATATACAATATTTAATTCTATCTGTAACAGTAATACTTGCCTAGTTTAAATGTGTAGATTATAGACTTGAATTTAAATTAATTAATTTTTATAACATTATTATGCCACATATTTTTTTGTGTTGGCACTCAGTTTTTTTGAAAATTTGGCAATGTTTCGTGTACAAGAATAAATTATATACTTCAATATATAATTTATATTTATATAATTTCAATATTATAATTTCCTTTATATAATTTATATCAATTTATTCTATAATTTTAGCTACAGTCAAGCCAAACGTTCTGCACTTTTGGTACTGCATTCAATTTCTATTGGAAATTTTTGGTTTAAAGTTTTCTTAATAGGCTAATTATTTAAAGAATATAATTCAAATAAATTAAAATCTAAATAATACTATCTGAAGCAATTATTTATAGTCTAGAATTATAATTTCCTTTTTTTGACCCTTTTTTTACTCAAAAACATACATTTTCTAATATCAAAGAGACAGTCCAAATACATAAGTTATTTAAATTTCGTAAAAGTTACAAATATGAATTACAATTAATTTAAATATTTAATTTTAAATTTCTATATAATATTTCCTTTAAAAATAGTAACTGTAATAATAGGAGCATATTATTTTAGATTCTACATACGAAAAACATTAAAAGTGTAACATTTTCTAAAAATTATTCGAAATATTTATTTACTTTATAAATGCAAACACCAGTAGATCATATTTCCTCTATTCTGATTAATTAATTTTTTGATGAATTTTTCAAAATTTTAAATACCCAAAAATGCTGAAACTGCGAGCATAATTATCGCACTTCTAAATAATTTTGATCTATTTTTAACCAAGTGCAAATTAATAGGAAATATAAAACACAAAATAAAATAAAATTTTCTAGTCGAGCAAATATAACGTTGACACTTTTTACCCAAAAATGGAATAAGAGAAAAAAAATGATATGGATATATGGATATTCATTCATGGGGATTTCACTTTTTATAACTTATTTTGCTTCATCTTACAGCAAAGTGTCTCGAATAAAATGCAAAATCATGACAAGGTAAAAAGAAATGAGTTAATTAGCGCTTGGAGACATAAACATTATATTTATAGAGCATTAATTAAAGCAGTTAAAAAGATTGTAAACATGCACTTTTGGTCAAGTGCTTTTTGCTTACAATGCAATTTTTAACTTGTTTAAAGCATTTTTAAAAAGGAACTTTTAGATTGAAGGTCTATCAACTGATATTCATAAGAAAGTTTTCACAAGGTTAAATATATATCTACATATTCACGTGTATAGTAGACAGCATTAGGAGCTTTTAATTAATAATAATGCTTAGTTTATGAAAAGTTAATAAATGAATAAAAATATTTCCTATTTAATAAAAATAAACTTGATGTAGTTTTTACGCAATTTTAACACGGTGATGTTTTTGAAATTAAAACTTCTAGTAATGTTGTCAGTAATAAAAAGGGATTTTTCTTTACTAAAAATAAATCTCATTTCACAAATTATATTATATATCTATATTTGAATGATATTTCTAGGCATATATTTTGCTTATTTCTGCTCACATAATTTGCATTTTAATATTATCGCACGAAAACATTATTCTTATTATGAAACATTTTTAATAATGCAATAAATGTAGATAATTACGACAATATAACGTATATATATATATAATATAAGCATTATTAAGAACTATTGACATTATAATATAACTATAATGTCAATAATGCTTGATAATGCTTAGATTATTGATCGTTTAGTTATTAATATTTAATGTTTAATAATGTCTACATCAATAATGTTTAGATTAAATTATAAATGTAGCTAAACTTTTACTCTGTTATTGATCTGACGTCTACGAAAATTCATTGTAATCTCATGAAATTAAATTCTATAACAAATTTTTTATTAAAAAATTTCAATTATCGGATCAGGGATTTTCTTAAAGGAGAAATAGAACAAACGTGTTTTTTAAAATTCTACGAAGAAAATTTTGAGATTTTTATACAGATAATCGAAATGGATAGTACGGGATTTGTCTAGTTATATTATTTTGAAAAGAAAATAGCTAAAAAATATAGACTGATTAGGTTTTGGTATATGATTTAATTTATTCAGACATAAGTTATAACAAGGTGTATTGCTTCAAACGTACTTCCCTATAAACGGACAAGGCTCTTATTTTAATATCTATTCTATGATATCTTATTTTAAAATCTATAATAATAATATCTATAATCTAAATATCTAATATTTATAAATATATAATCTAAATATCTAATATTTATAATATATAATCTATTAAATATATCTAATATTTATTTTCAAATAAAATATCTTTAAAATTGTAGATTCATAAATATCTAATATTTATAAATCTACAATCTTAAGATATTTTATTTTAAAATCTTATCTATGTGAGGTAACTCCGTATAACATAATTAAAAAAAATTGCGATTTTTAATAGAAGAGAGCTATATAAAAATAAAAGAAACGTCGTAAATTTTTTTAAGTAGTATGCAATTAATATTTAATTTTTTAAGAAGTTTGCAAATAATTTTTCATTTTTTAAGTAATATGCAATTAGTTTTTCTTAAAAATAGTTGAACTTACGAAAATTCGATTGTGTAATATTTTAACATGCTGTTAAATTAATTTATAAAAATAAGTATGCATACATGAAAAACAATATAGGGAAGGATGTATATTTACTTAGAGATTAATTTCTACAAATAAATTTATTACACTATTACTTCAGAGCTGTTTCTGTTTTAATTTATTGCTAATGTGATTTAACTCCGGAAGTTTTAAGAAAGTACACATTCTCTAAAATGAGTAAGAAATGATCAGAAGAGGAAAGCAAACGAATGAAACGCCAATCATCAGGATTCAATAAACAAGACTTTTGTCTTTTAGGTAACTAGTTGAGTCAACAAGAAGTTGAACAAAACAAGTTACGAACTAGAAAATACAACTCTCGGAAGAGAGCTTTTCTTTGAAATTCGAAAAAGATCTATATGTTCACTCGTAGGAAAAAAATTATAAAGCTATTTATAATGCAGTTTTAACGATTCTTTGAAATCTTTATAAGATAAATTAAAGTAAATTAATATTATAAATGATAATTTGAAAGAACAACTTTTTAGTAATCACAATTTTAGTATCATAATAAAAGAGCGGACGGTTTAAAATGGTGTTTTATAAATGTTTTATATTTAACTAAAAAATGTATAGAATGTAACATTAAATTAACATTTTCTAATGATATAATTTAAAGAATGAGGAGTGGACATTTAAATATTCGACCCCACTATATTTCGCTGAGATTTATTAACTTCTTAACGTGCTAACGTGTCAATTTTATCAATGTATAACTGAAGTTAATCTTTTATTACAGACCCTTTTCCAAATCCATCCTACCTTGGATTACACGTACTCAATGCTCACTCAGGCATGGACATAATAAATTGTAAAGTGCACTCTGTCTAAGCTATATCTCTTAGAGTGATTATGGTATTTCTTTAAAATATATTACTTGCATAGTTTCCAGGGATTGCTTGCTATCTGATTTGAAAGCATGCTTGCTAAAATATGGGTGCAATTTTTATTATTTATAGTTATTTCCCTTTTTGTGAAACAATTTTAGTAAAAACTTTATATTTCTAATAAGAAATTTTGTATAGAGAAGAATAAAAATAGCATAATTCATTGGATATTGATTGGAATTGATATTCATTGGCATAATTGGAATTGATATTCATTGGAATAATTGGAATTGATATTCATTGGAATAATTGGAATTGATATTCCTATTTGATTGGAAATTTCATTATAAAGGAAATTAAGGCTAAGGCACCAATGATTCCCGTATTTTATTAAATCAAGAACATATACGCATAGATTGTACAAACATTTTTTAACAATCAGTGAGAAAAAGGAATGTTATGTTTTAATTTTTTGAATAATTATGTAACAAAAAACTAATATCACTTACTGAAATAAAATATATTATTTAAAGTCTGATAGTCTCAACGTTCTAAAAGAATTTGAACTTTCATAAAACATCAGTAAATAATTTTAGTTTTTTTATTATACCTGCCTCATTTTTTTCCTTGCCATTCATTTTTTGTTGAAAAGCATCATAATCAAGAGCATTTATTTCCTTCAACGTTATTTGTTACATGAGCTAATTAGATCAATTTATCATTTATAAGCCTAAAAAAGTATTTAATAATTGATTAATTACTTACTTCTTTATCATTAATGAACCATTTGAGTAGAGCTGTACTTGAGCAGGAGCAGATGTGCATTTACATCTACCAAGTCACCAATTTCATACCTTGGACTCGTGCCTTCGATTTTAGGTCCATCTTGTCCTGGCACAAGATAAGGAACTGCTGAAACGTAATACACTGTATTAGGTTTACATATTAAATAGTAAAAAAAAAATAATAAATAAACAACAAATGTATTACGTTTCATTTGCAAATAGTACAATACGATACAATTAATTCAGTGATACAATATATCACTGAATTAAAATAAAACAAAAGTGCATAACACAAGAATTCACAGACTATGGCTAGCGTTATCATATGTTAATTTTGCTTTTATAAGTCCTGTGAAGATTTTTAACGTATTCCCTGATTTTAGTGAAAGATTAAGAGATGAAATCGATCCAGCTTTGTTTGGATAAAAGGTAAGCACTCAAGTATTAGAAAAATATTTTGATAGATATTTTATAATTTATTGCAAACTGAGAGATTAAGGGTTTCAGTTACGCACTAGACTGGAGTTGTGTGACTATCTTACATTAACACAAGTGTCAAACTCCATTGGAAATCAAGACATTGGACAATGGCAAGTGATTATTTCAAGAAATCGTTATTTTAAGGTTTTCCCAAAAACAGGTTCGATTTGTTTTTACAATCCAAACAAACATATAAAAGATAGTTTTTGATTTTTTTTTTTTTCGTGTAACTCGCTGAGTATATACGAAAAGGCCTTCAGAAGTCTGTGCATGTTGTGAAATAAAGGAATTATGTTTATTAGTTTCTTCAGATGTTAAAATTTTAACAAGTTATGTTTTTACATTACCTTTAAATGATATACCATTTAAGAGGGGTTTACCCATTATTTGCGTTCCAAGAGTTTTTGATGTAATTTAGTCACATCAGATAACTAACACTTTTAACAGAACTTAAGATTTAAAATTCCATTCTAGAAGAACTTCAGATTTGCACAAAAAGAAAGAAAACAAATAAAATACAGGACTGTTGCTTCTCAGTAGTTTTATTTTTTTTTTTTCTGTAGATATTAATTTTTCATAATGTTTAAATAGGAAACAAATTGAAATTCAATCAATTTAAGTTAATTTTCCATTAATTTGAAAACTTAGTAAATGAATGCATGTTTTTATTGTTGAGAAGTATGTCCTTCTAATTATAGAAAATGAAATCTTATATTTACTAACATTTTATTAAGTATTAATTTACGCAAACCTTAACATATAAAGTTAAATATGGATCCTTGAGAAACTATTATATTAAAATCTAAAATGAGACCCACCTTTATCTTTGGTAAAAGCATCTTCAAGACTCAAAATTATTCCAAAATTTACCTACCTTTTTAATCATATTAAATGGTAGTCAGGAAAATTATTTACTTTAAAATAATACTTTCCATTTATCTTAAAGGCACTTTTCTTACAATAGAAAAAATATATAAGATGCTACATTACACTTTTGTAATAGATTAAAGCTCATTCAAAAATATTTAAAAATAGGAAAAGATTTAACTTAAAATAATATTTAATTGTACAAAAGTATACTCTTTTAAAATAAATTCAAATTAGTTCTTAGTGATTTTAAGAAACTTAATTAAATTTTCTCAAAGCTAATAATCTTTTTGAAAGGAATCATTTAAATAATTTTTGTAAGATGATGTTGTATTTTTTAGTTATTTCCAATATTTGAAAGAAACTATGAATTACAATAAGGCATACAAATTTCAACTAACAGCAATATATTTATAAGGAATAAACATGAAGATTCTCTTTGTTGTGTCATGCTACCACAATCATACAGCGTTTGAATCATGAGTTGTATGCAAAAACACTGCAAAAGTAATTCAAATGTGGAATTATCAAAAGCTGATTAGATTATTTTAAATGCAATCAGTATCAATTGCTGTAACGTATTAACAAATATTGTTTGAATTTTTATAATATAATAATTTTTACTATTGTAGCATTTTTCCCATGGGAATAATTGTGGCATTCCATTCCCAGTAGAGAGGAATGTTTATTTTTTAACAAGTACATAATACCAAACCTATCACTAAAATTGGACAGCAGATAAGCAGTGTTGTGCGGTTAGTTATATAACATGCAATTAGTGTTTTGTACTAATGAGAACAACTTGTCACTCAAATCTGATAGCAGATATTCAGGTCATGGATAGAGACCTCATGAAATTAGCGATTGTCCGTGCGACCTAACAGGTCGAAACAATTGCAGATGGAATATGGATTACACCATGAGTTGTTGCATCATGATTAGTAATAGAGCATGGGCTGAGAAAGTGTCTACTTCAATGAGAAGTGAGGGACGTTGACACCCCCTTGACGAATTTTCTTAAGGGTGGTTTTTGGAGAAGAAAGGAGAGTTCTGCGATGAGTCAACAAGAAGTGCACTTTTATCTTTGAAGTGACTGAACAGATAGGAGTTTCCGCCTGTTTCCAAAGTGAGCCTTTTGTGATTTCGTGTATCACGCCTTGTAGTAATTAAGGTCTGCCGCAGACCAGGCAGTTAGATTCGTCGTAGGCTCGAGAACTCTGAAAATAACCGTACTTGAAGTGCACTTGCAAATCAAATTTAATTATTTATTTATCATTTTTTTGTAAATAATAATTTGTAATAAATAAAGTTCTGTATAATATACATAATGCTTGTAAATAAAAATTAAAGTGTTCCCATGAACCTGAAAGTGATCCTCTTCTTTAAGCCGTTATAGGTCTAGTATAGTACGAGACATTACTCTATAAATTTAAATAAACTTCATAAAGATTAACCATTGTTTTGAATTCTTTTCATCTACGCCATTCTTCATACGACCTTCAATTGCTGCTTAATACGACATGCTTAACAAATATTTCATAAATGATGACTAATTTCTTCTAGGATACTAATTTAATCCATTATAAAAACATTCATAAAGGTGAATGACTCATACAATTTTTTACCTGATGATAAAAAAGAAGTAATATTGTCACATAAGCCACTGTAGTTAACCTCATGAGGTGAAATAATTGTTATTTTAAACCTTTAATCTTAGTAAAAATGTAAAATTATCAATTCGTAATAACATAAATTTATTTAAAATCTAATAAGTTTTAATCTTTCACACTCCAAAATCGAATTTATTTTTCTAATTTACAAGTCTTCAGTCTTTAAGAGTTTAATTGACTAAAAGTTTTATGAGAAAATAAAGTTGCTTTTATATTTATACGGACATGAGTATAGACTTTCCTCCACAACAACTGTTATATAGATTATTTCTGCACTTCCATTTTCATCAAAATGAAGCTCAATAAAAGGTTTGACACTCATAAGTGAAATCAAAGGCATTTTACAGAAGGGTTATTCAATCAAGTTTATTACGTGTCTCTTAAATTAAGCAAAGATTTCTTAGAAATATAGAGTTTTAAGAGCTTCAGCAATACATAACGAATGATACAAAGATGCCAAGACATAATCAAGATATTTTTTAATTAAAAATTAAGTAGTTTTTCTCAAAAAAAGTAAGAACTTTGAAGAAGGATTGCGATTGTTTAGAAGTTTTTACTTCCAAAAGGTCTAAAGGGGTTGCGCACAATCCAGATCTTTGCTCGGAATGTTCCTAGATTACATGATAATTTTTATACACCTCTTGTTATCCATGGAGGTCGTGACATAATTGAATCAAGATAAATTTTCATACCTTTTACGACTTCGTATATGCGGTAAAAAAAATTGCATTTATTCTTTTTCGATATAATTAACCGAAATAAAGAGTACCATTTTCTGGTATTTAAGTATGGAAAAGATGGTAAGGAAATCATATTAGTTAGTACTAAAATCTCAAGTTACAGAATGAAAATCAACAAGTTCAAAGCTTATTTGTGGTTAAATTATTTTCTGTTATAATGTTGGACGGCAACCCCATAATGCAATTAAACAGTTTTTCGAATTTCAATGAACAATATGCTCAACGTTTACATAGCAATTAACTCTTACTACTTTGATAAAGTAACACTTGATATCATTCACTTGTAAAAAAAATGGCCCATTGCAATACTTCCGATTTGTGAGTTTTTTTTCTTTGCAAATGAACAATACATTCATACAATGAAATTTGTTTGTTTTAGGATATCTTCTTAAGTAAATATTCAAATTTAGGATAATCATTTTAAAAAGTTAAATATTTATCAAAACCTTATTTGCAAACTTATCAAAGGATTATTTACAAACTTCAAAACGTAAAATTAATGTCAAGAATTATGCATGTAATTTATTCTCTCTCTTTGTCTCTCTCTCTCTCTCTCTATATATATATATATCAAAATAATAATGATGTATAGTATTGGAAGATATTACAATTTTTATTTATTTGCAATGATTGATTTGAATAGGATCTAATAAAAATTTAAAGATATAAAACTCACAGACGTGAATAATGCTCCTCAGATTTCATTTTTGTAAACTAAATTGACATTTAAAATAGCATTATTACTTTTTGTTGATGTTAATTTTTTAACTGTTTTATTTTAATGATATTGATAACATTCTTTATAAAAAAATTATCCATCTAAAAATAATAATAATAATTTCCGGTTTGTAATTTTTTTAATTATTTGCAAATGAGCATTAGTCATACAATTAATTATTTTTGTTTTAGAATATCTTTTTAAGAAAATATTTAAGATATCCTCTTTTAAAAAGTTAAATACTCATTTATCAAAAGAATTATTTGCAAATTTCAAAACGTAAAATTAATGTCAAGAATCATATATGCAACACATTATATATGTTGTGTTTATATATATTTATTTTAAAGTAATAATGATGTTTTATATTGCAAGAGTTTACATTTTTAAATAATTTGTAATAATTGATTTGAATAACATTTGAGAAAAAATTTAATCTCACTATGCTATTCACAGACATGAATAATGCACATCAGATTTCATTTTTATAAGCTAAATTGAAATTTAAAATAGCATAATTACTTTCTGTAGATACTAATTTTTCTTCCCCGACTTATTTTAATGCAATGATAATGCTAAAATTAAGAAATATTATAACTATTGTTTTAATTTAAAACATTTAAGTATATTAGATGAAGAATGTAATGGTGCAGTTATGTGCATATATATAAATAATACAACATAAAAATTTAAAGATAGAAAATTTTGAATAAAATATATAATGCAAATGTTATGCAAAAATTATATTTTAGCTTAGGAAACAACATAATTTTCAAAAAATTTTGCGTGGCTATAATTTAACATGTATTCTTATAAAACAATATAAATACACCCATAAAAATTAATTAGTGGGATATGTAAACATAATTATTTCTACCATAGTCTTCTGGAAATGTTAAACACTTATCCTTTTAAAGATATTTGTTATTCATTCGGCATTTGTTTTGAATTTTTTAAACTTAAAATATTTTTATATATACTATACGAAAACTAGTGAATTGGTATAATCAATTTAAAAATTTATAAAACTACTTAACTTGAAATATAATCAATTTAATTAATTTAAAAATTTATAAAACTACTCCTTAATTTATAGCCTACTACTACTTGAACTAAATTACTACTAAAATTTATACAAATGTTAATTTAGCAGTATTTAAAAATTATACTACTAAAATTTATAAATTACTACTACTTGAACTTAAATTCTACTAAATTATTTATATTTCAATTATTGTTGTTTATAGATTTTCAATTATTTTAGATTTACAGAATTAATTTATAAATGTTCTCTTTTTTCAATTATTGCTGTTTATAGATTCAGTAATTGCTGCACATGTTTTATATGGATTTAGACAGAGTCAAAAAGTTAAGTTAAGTTATTTAAATTCATTTATAAAACTTAGATTAGTTAACGGATTTAAATAATGTTTTGCTGATTAGTAATATCCATTTAATATTTTTGTAATCAATGATATTCAGCATATTTATTACTTCGCAACAATATTAAAATTTTAAAATACATATTAAAATGGCTATTATTATTTTTCTGAGATTGAATTTAAAACATTTAGTAAATCTTGGTCACTATTTACATTATACCGATATTTATTATCTTGAGTTACGTAAAAGTTGAGTAAAATCACCAATTGAAAAACATTGCTGAAATTTGTACAAAAATGGAAGACCTCATTAATGGCAAATTCAGATAAATTATTTGTAGATCAGATCTCTATAATAAGTTATCCTAAAATATTATTAATAACTATCCTAAGGTCTATAATGATTAACACTTATTTTTTAGAATAAAATAATAGAAGTACTCAAAAAAGATGTAACTATCTTATAGAATCTATCAAGCTCTCATCAATTAACTTAAATTTTCGGAATTAAGTTCCATGTAAATTTTAAAATAAATCCAAATTCCTTTTATAAATATAATTTTAAATTTTAAATACATGCACTTTATTTCAAAAGTTCCAAAATGTAATATGCGATATAAAATACAGTACTACAAGGAATTTATCTTAAATACATATTTGATATTTAATAGTAAAATCTATAATATTTGACATTTAATAGTAGTAAAATTAAAGAAACATAGAAATGAAAACTTTTAATTATCATATTATTAATACTATCTGACTCAAAAAACTTTCAATATTTCATCAAAATTAAAATATTAAAACATGATAAAATTAGCTGATATCAGGAATAGTGTTGCTATTCAAAGCTTTTCCAATAAAACTTTTCATTTACATACTTTCCACTTTCCACAAAAAGGCGAACTACTTCAACGAAACTTTTGTACCGTTAAAAAACAAAAGAACGTAAGCAATGATTAAGTCTTCTAAAGAACAAAAAAGGGCTAAATATTAACGCATTAATCACCTTATCACTGCTATTTACATTCGGTTTAACACAATTTCTTTTACATACTTATTATGGTAGTTTATTCAGTCAAAAAAGATGTCATGGGTTTCAAATTTGACACCTTCTGCGTGCTTTTAAGTGTTAGCTAATTACCGGCACAGGCTAATTTAAATAGGCTGACAGGAAGTTATCAAGAAATTTTACAGATTCAGATAGGAAGTTCGCTTTTGTTTTCTGCATCCGGGCTCTCCAGTTTAAACGTTCGTCCTTTTTGGTATTTCTTAGGACGTCATTGACCAAGCAAAACTGAATATTTTTTTCATTTGACGGCTGGGAGTTTTCAGAAGAATTTTTAAAATAGGAACATATAAGAATTTTTAAAATAGGAACATATAAAAATTTTTTTTCAAATTTAGAAGTGTTTAAACAAATTGATTAAGAATGTAAATACTATATTCTTAAATTTAATATGAATTTGATTAAATATATGAATTTTTTTCAGTGTTGTATAACTGACTTTTGGTCTCTTATTATATTTAGGGTGGAGTTTAAATAGATTCAACGTTTTGACGTGCACTATATTACATTAACAAGAAATA
Source organism: Caerostris extrusa (assembly GCA_021605095.1). Taxonomy (NCBI): domain Eukaryota; kingdom Metazoa; phylum Arthropoda; class Arachnida; order Araneae; family Araneidae; genus Caerostris; species Caerostris extrusa. The sequence goes on from BPLR01006272.1 coordinate 321,876, forward strand.
ACTGCAATGCACTAACAAAAGAGAAAGAAGGTAAGACTATTTACTCGGAGATCTTTCTAAGAATAACTAGTTCACATTTGTGTTGCACTTGAAGATAATAAGAAAAATATTTACACAACCAGCCTGATGACAATTAAATATATTGCCAAAATACATGTCCGTCCACTATTTTGAATTATTAACTAAAGTAGATGAGGCAAAGCAGTTGATCTAGCAAAGCAGATATGAACAAATTCAAAACCTCTTCGAATAGGAAACCTGTTTTAATGAAAGTAGACGTTTTAGTGATGGATCTGGCTAATAATTCGTTATTTCAAGAAGCTAACTACTATTCCATTTGAAAACATTTAATTTTTGTCATGAAGAAGATTTAAACTTCTCTTCATAGCACGGAAAATAAAAGAGATATGCCAATTATTTTGGTAATCACAATTATTCTGTAAGGTTTAGAGAAAGAAAGATGTGTAATTATTTTGAATACGTTCTTCAAAGATATGCTGCTCCAGTAAAATCACTAGAACTGAAGTCTGTTGAACCATTTCTCTTAAACCGGCAAGATTAGGATAACCTTCATTTTTTAGAAATTAGAAAACAATTTATTTTATTTTTTAAATTCATAATCAATTTGATAAATAAAAGTGAATGAATTAAAGTATAATTGAAATGAAATGAAATTTTCATTGCGTGGTTTTGGGTCCCAGTCATAGAAAGGAAAAAAAGTTAGAAATTTAGGGTTCCACAGTTTTAACTCAAGATGAAAGCGACAGATTTCTCTTGTATCTATTAATATTAAAGATGATTATTCTATTAGTAACTAATATTAAACTGTATTTAATTGAAGTTCAGACAGATATTTATTAACAATATTCACATAAAGGAGATATATTTGTGTTGAATTAATATTTTCTAAGGCTCTAGAAGATTTAAACTTTTGATGAAGAAAACAGATTTGAGTTTAATTACCAAATAAAAAGTAAAACGGAAGAAAATTCTAAATACAACATAATTTATTCACAGAGGTTATTTTAAACGGGATTTATCTATACCAAAAATTAAAATTCACAATGGTATTTTTAGCAAATGAAATTAAACAATTAACTAGGTCTGAAGTATTTATCTGAATAGTTACCACTTTTTTTTACTTGAACTCCTATACGTAACAGTTCAGTGAGTAAAGTCATAGTCCTTTCAACTTCATTACATAGCATCGCAAACTAATGACTTAATTTTTTTCAATCCTTAATCGTCAGTGAATCTCATTATATTCTTTTCAATGAATTAACTTTCAGTAATTTGTCAATTTCCTGTATTTTGAAATTGTTAATTTTTTAATACTTTCACTCAGCATTTAGAACTCGGAAAAAAGATTTTGATTTCCCGATAATTATTACGTATTAATGTAAGCAATGAGAAAAGTCAACTGTAATTAATCTGAATATTCAAATATAAGTATATTTCTATTTGTTTATGCAAGTGAAATATTATGAATTTAACAAAATCTGCAGTAAGCTAAATACATAACCATGCTTAAGATATTAAAATTAAATATACAAATTAAAAATAGAAAATTTTAACTTTTTTATTCAATGTTATTTATTTATTTATATTAAATTATTAAATAAAGAATGTTTGTTACTTTCATAATTAAAATTCGTGTCAAGCAGTTTTTATGATAATCAAATGAATGTAATTAGAGAAGAATGGAAATAAATAAATAACAAGTAATATAAAAAAAAAAATTTAAGGTCAATTCCTACTTTTTTTCACAATATTGCAGAAAGTCCTTTATAAATAATTTCCATTCATTTTTTTAAGTTTATCTGGCGCCATCTATTGGATATATGCAACTTAATTCTAAAAAAAATCTAAAAAATAATTAATTAAATTTAATGAATTAATTAATATTTGAAAAACTGTATTAACTTCCAGTGTAATCCACTACAAGTTCAAAAAATTTATTTGAACTTGAGTGGATGAATAAAAGTATTTTATGAACGACTGAAAATTTTAACAAGATATATATAGGGAGAGTGTGAGCTAATAGAAGGAATTAAAAAAAAAAACGAATCAGGTAGTAATCGGTTTAAGATGAGCAAAAATCATATTAGAAATCTCTAGTTTAACTTTATCACCTTCATATGCATACCATTGTTATTGTATACTCATTACAATGTCTCGAACAGCTCACAACATGGCAATTTTTGATTGATACAATATTGTCTATTATGTGATTCAGCTAATTCTAACTTACTAGAAGTTTTGTTCGTTAGCTACTCACCAGAGATCGAGGTGTTTCGCATATTTCGGAAAAATTATTGTTTCTGTCATAAATTTAATAAGCTGGATTTCAAAAAAATTAAGGAAAAATTAGAAAAATTCGATTAATTGACCAACAATAAGTAAAGTTTCATAAAAATTACGCAATATACCTAAAAGGTAATCCTGTATAATAAGAATAAGAATAGTCGAGATGCTTTCGTTTAATGTCATTGGACATCATTGGACTTTTCACTAATAACAGCGGGGTATCGTTTTGAGATATCCAAGCTTTAATATGTCACCTCTTCTGTATTTCATAGACTGTGGAATGCATTTCTAAGAACAAAATCATATTCTATACTTTGTTCTAGATTTATCTAGAGGTACTAGTGCCGCGGATGACCGCTATTTACAACTAACTGCAAACAATGATTTATCTCAGATCTTATTTTATAGTAGCTACTGAAAGGCTGATAACCAGATCGACTGTTCACAGAATATTTCACAAAGAAAGCTTGTATGCAAGACATCCAGCATTGAGTGTACCTCTCAAATCCCACTATAGAAATGTAAGGTTTAAATTGGCAACACGCATGTTATTTAAGGTGCAAGTCAAGGAAGGTTTGTGCTCTTTACTGATGAATCTAAGCTTTGTTTTCCAAATGAAGAGATGTCGGCAGAAGATATGTTGGCAGAAAAGAACTCACATTATCCCAGTTATATCCTTAACAAAGGCAGATGTTGTGTGTGGTCCATATATCCCATGTATCTGTGTGGACGTGTATCTCGTTGGAGACCGAAATGTTCATCAACCGAAATGTTCATGTTTTTTTTTATAAGCTTCCATTTTATGTATTTTCAAGAAAGAAAATAATTATATTATTATTTTCTTTTCTGTCTAATTTGGGGAAGCTCCGTTTGATTAATGTTTTCGTAAGATTTAGTTAAGTTCTAATGAATAAAAATTTCACAATCAAAATTGATCTGAATTTTTCCTTAATTTTTGTAAACCAATACCGAAAAAAATTAAATAATTGTTAGGATATTCAATACGGAAATAAGATTTATAATGAATATTTCTGAAAAAGGCAAGGGTAACTATTTCTTATATTAAAGTGTTTTAAATTTTTCATTTGTGTTTAATTAAATATTCACTAATAAAATATATATACGTAAACTTAGCATTTTTAATTTTTTAAACAAATAAAAACTTGGTATATGAAAATATTTATACATGAGTTAAACAAATCATGAAGGTAAAAAGTCATCAATTTATGTAGAACTTCCTCTCCTCGAGTACTTGTATTCTATTATTTTTCAAAATACCAAAATAATACAGTAACCGATGTGTTTCTAAACACATTGGTTACTGTATTATTACTGTACACACTGTTGTTACTGATGAATTTTTTAAAATTTTATAAACATCTTTTTTTTTTTATAATTTATAACAAATAGCGTTTTTCTTTTACTACAGATATAAATTTGAGAGCCTATACCAGAAGCATTACTAAATCTTCTTGATTCAGAAATAATAACGGGGACTGTGAAAAATCGAGAGATAGCCGTTTCTGGAACACGGAAGATTTCGGACGAACATGAAGATCACTGATTTCATTTTCCGAATTGGTCATTTGGTATCAGATAATTTTATATCTGGATAAGTATGATTCATATCCAGATAATACTTCAGCAGGCCATTTTTTTCATTACGCAAAATATCTATATTTGGGCTTGTCTTGCAGCGATCCCCTCAAATTTGCGTGAGCGGATGACTGTGTTCAACACGTAAGTCACGCTATCTTAAAAATATAGGTCATTGAAAATGATTCGTAACTATTGTTTTACCGAGAATGAAATAGCAGACAACCTGGAAAACAATTCCCAGTAACAATCCAACGATAAAGATCTAAAACCGCTCCTATAAATGAAAATTTAATATTTTATTCGTAATTTAAACTATTTTGTATCATTTGGTCAAAATCAAAGCTTAGTATCCGCAACACTCATAAATTTTGATTTTGTTTCCACTACATTATATAAATGTAAAGAAAAATTATTTAAAGAGTAATCTTGCGGTTTAAAAATTCATAATGAACTCATAACTTGTGCTATTTTATTTTTATAAAAAATAATCTAAACAAGTGTACATAAAATATTTACTTCATTCTTATATTTTATTATTTTCACAATTTCGTCAAAAAATATTTTCTACATAACATAAATCAAAATAATGTCTAGAATTTAAGATTTAAAGTATAATTCTTAAAAAAGAAAATTTTCTAGGTTATAAAACATTTAATAACAAAAATGAAAATCCTAAAAAGATAAAATAATACAGCAGTTTAGAATTCGTGTAACATTTGCTGTGTTACAAAATGGAGACATTTGAGTTAGTTCACTTCAGCCCATTAACTCTCAAATCTTTTGACACCATTACAACTAATCCACTATTTGGAGAAGTCAACTTTAACCTCTAATATTATCACAATTAAGATTGAACTTTTCAAAGGAAGAAATCTGAGAATCTCGGCGTATTTTCTCGAATATATCCCATTGGAATATACCATGGTAATATATCCCACCATGAATATATTCCCATGGTAATCCTATATACCATGGGAATATACCCCATTATGGGCATGAATGCACCCCATTATGACATGAATATACCCCCATAATGGGAAGGATACCCCATTATTATTTTTACCCATGGGAATATACTCCATGTTATCCACCATGGAAATATACCCCATTTATAATATTCTATTATACTCCATTGTTGACCCCATTACAATCCTTCCACTACTTGGAGAAGTCAACTTTATAGTAATCACTAGTACCATCACAATTAAGAATGAACGCTTCAAAGGATGAAATCTAAGAAGTTCGTCGTATTTCCTCGAATATAATGGAGAAATTTTGTTGCCTACTGATACATTCTTCTCATATCCTGAGGCAAACTCAGTAAATTTCTGTTCAGATCATTTTGCTATATTTCAAACTAAACACCACTAGTTCAGAGGACAAGCAAGCTACTCAACAAGTTCTTCGAAGATTTTATATTCAGAAGTAATATTTTTGTATGCAGAAGAAAATTGTTGTATTAAGATAAGAAGTATTAAGATCTAATTTTTTTTGTTATCATTCTTCATTTTCCTTTAAATATTTTTTTTCGATGAAAAAATTATGGTTTATAAAAAAAAACGAAAGTATATAAGATACTATAATTATTAAAGTAGAATATTTTATATCCTTCAAGGATGCTACTAGTAAATTTCTTCAATGGTGCACCAGTCCCATGGTGGACGAAAGGCTGTCTACCAGTGGAAGATTTCGATGGAGATGGAGGATTCGAAGATTTCGGAGGAGATGCTTTTTTTTTTACAGGATAGGATTGTCAACTCAACGCTCTACTGTCATATTAGACAGGGACCTGCGGTTTAAAGTGGATTTCGAACCACTACAAGCATCAAACGCCAGATCGCTAGTTCCTCGCCAATAGGCCCTGCTTGCGAACTACTTGCCCAAATTATGCTTTTAGCAATGACATAGCTTGTTAGGTAATAAATTAGATTTTTTAATTTTAATTTAAAAGTTAGATTAAACATTTGCAAGTAAAAATAAGTGAGCTCATGCTTTGTGTAAAGCGAACTAATCTCTTAAAAAAGAAAATAAGACAAAAAAAAAAATCAAAATTTAAATATAAAAAAAATAAATTCGTCGTTCGACTTTATAAAAATTCTGAACTTGTCGGTGACTTTTTATGACATTTTTTTATGCCAGCAGCACTTTTCCAAACATTAGAAATACAATCATGATGATAATTAATGTAAATATTTATTTGCTGTGAAATGTAATTTTTAATACTTGAAAAATATTGATATTGAAAACATATTGTGCATTTATTTAAATATATTTTTTATTTAAACTTTAAATAATCAAATTATTTGGATTTTTATGCTGAAATATTTTGGTATCTAGATATATTTTGAATATTAAATCTGGAGATATTTGAGGTTTAGGAATATAGTTTCATATATTTGGTATTATTTGATTATGCAATGCAATGTACACTTTTTGTTCATAAATAATATAGCGAGATTATTAGGGAAACCAAAAAAATATTTTTATTATTTTTTTATTTTCTGATCATTTTATTATTATTTTTTTTTATATATATACATATTATTAAAATAATTTTTATTCAAGCATTGTATTTTATAAAACAGTTTTGTTTTTTAATTTTGTATTAATTTTAACATGTTTCTTTTTCTTATTTGATTCTACTGTTATTACATGTTATTATAAAATTAAGTTTTTACTCTTTTTGTTAGATATTATTTTTAAGTGTGTTAGTCTAATTATTTTGTATATTATAGATAATCAAATTTCTTTAAAGTTAGATTTCAGGGAGAATCATGTGTAATTAATAATAATAAGAATTGCAAATTTCTTCCTGAATTATATGCTAATTTTGCATATTTTTATACTTTATTTCCTTAGATTTAGTATTGAAAAAATGAATTTTAAAAATTCTGTCATAAATAATGACTGAATACTATAAATCAATGTAAATAAAAGGTTAAACGTTTGTAATATTTTATGCAATAAACGTAATGGATTTCGGAGCAAGTAATGAATATAACAATATTTTAAACAACATGCAAAACTTATGAACTAACCACAAAAACAATATTCTAAAGGTAATATTCTCAGTAAAATACAGAACATTAGAAAGTTAATAACTTGAGTTAACTATAGAAGATTAGCTTTCCAAAGGTAATAGTTATATATATTTGAGGCTCGAATTCAGTAATAATAAATAAAGTATGATGCAATCAATAGCATAGACAACGGCATGCTATTGCAATAATCCATAATATGAGTTTCTTATTATTATTGTTTCAATTGCATTGCCAAAGCTATTTTTCCCCTAACTATTATTCTAGAATTATGTTAAATTGCTTTTTTTCTTGTTTAAAAATATTGCAGCTAGATATTCATTGTTTGTTTGTTCACTAAAAAGTCTTAAACGGAATTCCTCGTATGGTTTAAAATTGCAGCGAACTGTTGCGCTCAATTTAATTTTTCCGCAGTAAATTGAAAAGCTCATAAAATTAATAAATCGGATGTCCTGTCTTGAGTCCGTAACAAAGAGAGCAAAGTGCACGTTTAATCCTTTCAAACAGAGTAGCTGTGAAGTTTGTACAGGAACTCCAAACAATTTTGAAATCCCCTAATTATTATTCTAGAAATATGTTAATTTGTTATTTTTCTTGTTTAAAAAATTGACGCTAGATATTTGTTAGTTCACTAAGGAAAACAAAATTCCTCGGACACGTCGAATTGTTCCACTCGAATTTAACTTTTCCACGATAAATTGGAAAGCTCCGAACAATAATAAATCGGATGTCCCGTCTTGAGCCCATAACAGTTTACGACGACAGTGAGAGCAAAGTGCACGCTTAATTCTTCCAAAATGAGTAGAACAGTTTGTACTGGAATTTGAAACAATTATGCAATCTAGTAGATTAATTCAACTGCTGCACTTGGTGTGAGGTCTTGCTGGTCCCAGAATTGTTAAGAAGGGATACTTTCCATCAAGCCCACCTTATGAAAGAACATAGTGTCACAAAGAACTCTCGCACTCAAAGTCGTAAACGTCAAAATTGAAAAATGTCAAGTCATTTGAAAAGTACGAGTTTATCACAGGCTAACCATAAAAAACGGCATCTAAGTAAATAATGGTTTTTTTTCACCAAAACAACAGATAGGTTACACCTGCACCTCTGTTATCCCTACTCTTTCGCTGCAAGAATCCAATTATCAAGGGGAAACGGGTTTGAGATTGAGTTCGAATACCAAAATAATAATTTTATTCCCCCTTGGCACAACCGGGAAATTTAAAGGCCAGAATAGGATCGGGCAACTAACCACATAAAGAAGGAATTATAGATATAAACCTTCTTCATACATAAAAGAGGGCTTACGACCACTTACGATTAGAGGGAGAAGGAAATCGCAAGAGATGAGAAAAAGAAAAGAGGAGAAAACAGAGGATCGAACAAAAAAAATAATTTTGTCAGCTTAGTAATCTGCTAATGCTACTCAATTAGTTGAAGAAATCCTTCATACTATTATGCTACAAAAATATCGCTTTCAAGGATGTGAAATCCTACTGCTTAGTTGGTCGACCACAAATGAGCTCAACTAGTAAACTATCGTAAGTGCTACTTTTGAACATGTCGTAATTAAAATCAATCTGCACTAGTAGAAACTATTAATTATGTTATTTTATAACTATTTGCATAATTCCTTTTGGTTGTTATTGGTTATCGTGTATAATTATTATTACTATTACTTAAATCTTCCATGCTTAGAGGGTTCCTTTATCGCTAAATGGTAATAAACTGTAAAATGGAATTTTATGTGTAAAATAAATTGTTTACGTATATAAATTGTCCTTTAATCTTTATTGTGTTCCTTATTTCATGTGTGTGTAGTTTCTCTATAATCATAAGCTTCCAGATTATTGGGAATCTGTAAAGTAATATAAGTGATGATATTGTGGTATAAGAATAATTAGCTAGAGCTATTGAGGGCAAAACGGAGAAAATTGATGTCATTTTGAAATTTTTTTTTTTGTAGTAGAACAACACTGCAACTTCCTAAATTTTAAAAAGCAGTTTTTAATGTTATAAGGAATAAATATTTAACACCCTTTCTGAAAATACTGAATATTAAATAACGCTGAATTGATATAATTGCCAAATGATTTTTTGTCAATCAAAAACCGAATTATTTCTTCAATATTAAGAAATTCCGTGAAATTTTAATTTTGTTAGGTTTCTTTCCTTAAAACTGCAAACAACTTTCTTATTTGCCATTACTAACCAAGAACAAAATTCTAAGTATAACGAATACATTTTTATCATCTTTTACTAATAATTAGATATCAACTGGGACATACCACTCCTATCAATATTTTTTATCAAATTTTACAATTTTGATAGTTAACTATGATGTACTATTAAATATATTTATTTGAAATAAGTAAAAAAAATTCGAGGCACCAAAACAATAAATTACTTCTGTATATACCTAAAAATATTTTAATAAAGAATCAAAATTCAGTGAATCTTTTAAGAGAGATCACCTCTATAGAATACCAAGCAGGAGATTTTATTCCATATGCATTATGTTAAAAGCAACCACCGTCTAAGAACAGCGAGTTTAAAATAACAAAATTTTTATTCTTCTCTTTATGATTTTATAGTCTTCATTTGGCAGTGAGATTTTGAGTCATTTCTTGGGAAATGAGTTTTAAAAGGGTAAGAATTGAATTAAAAACTAATTTGATAGTTTATTGTTATCTTGAATCATTGGTTAGAGGAACAGCTTTTTTTCATTTACAGTTATTGTAAGAAAGCCTTATAATCTGAGACCAAGAAACACTGAAAATAGTTGAAAATTGTATTTATCATTCTGAAAAGCATCAATGACAATAACATAAATGAACTTTTGATAAATGAAAAGAAACATCGAATAATGACTCTTTTTGTGCATTATATATGTATACATTATATATATATATATATTATGGATTAAACTTTATTTCGTTTATATGTCAGCAAATAAACATTTTTAAAGATAAATAAAATAATCTTAAAAGGAATACATTAGTAATAATAGTTCTTATGATATACTTTGTACACACGTAACCTAACCTACTCTTCCACAGTGGACACTTTTAATCAAACAGAGATCGCGTTTAGAATTTTTGCTATTTAATTTTCACTGAAAAGCTTTTATTGAGACGTTACTTCCTTTGTTTTAAAATTTTATTCTTTACAAAATAAAACATGCAGCATAATACATAAAACTGATTCAAAATCATTTGTTACCATTGCTTGATTAAGACTTACTTAGAGAAAAGTTCCGCATAAATTTGAAAATGATTAACGCGATTGTATATATTTATCAAAACACTATACGTTATAAGGAAATAGCATTTATGGGAGCTTTATAAATTTTTAACTACATTTTTGGAAACTAATTTCTATCAAGTGATTTATAAGTTTAAAGTTTTAAATATTTTTGATAGGTTTAAGTTTTGAAATTAATGAATTTTGAAGTCTTGTTATGATACTTTTCAGATTTGTTTACCAGTATGCAACCTTAATTTTTTCTATAAATAGATGAAATATGGCCTACTGTGTGTTCGAAAAGTTTCTTTTTTTATCAGCATGCAGCATAAGTAAATAAAAGAAAGAGATAAATAAAAAAATAAAATTTTTAAAAAGGAATTAATTACTTTATTTTTGCTTTGTTTCAATCTGCTTTAGTAATTGAATATATATTTACTCCAGCATTGCAAACGAAAAAATATATGCGATGGAAAATAAATTTAAATAGTCAAGAATTTTTGTCCACGTTATGCTACGATAGAGATTATTTTCTCTGTAATTACTGTTACATATTCAAGCCACTGTTTCGTTATTGATTATGTCTGGAATAAATCGAGTCCCTCCAATAAATCTCCCCGTCGATATCATAAGAAGCGCAAGAATGGGACTCCATTCTTGTAATGATGAAGTTACCGTGATGAGAACCTGAGGCTTGACCTCTGTCCCCAATGATGAGTTCTTCGCTTCCACTGGAGTACACTTGCGATATGGTTGCCACACAGCGGAGTTTCAGTTTGCCCTGGTCGAAGTCTTTGGCGCCAACAATGAATTCCAAGCCCACTTGAGAAGTTTGGAGCCCACTGTAATGGCGAATGGAAGAATATTTTCGAACGAAAGTTGCATTAGCCTAGAAGAGAACAAAAGGTTTCATCAATATTTAAATTGCCACTGTTTGCGTACTACAGTAAATGAAGAATAATAGACTTAAATTACCACAGTTTATGTATAACAGAACAGACAAGTGAATACCAATAGCAGCAATTTCTCAACTTGAAGGTAAAACGATAAAAATAATGAAACAAAAAATAAGTAAATATTTTGATACGTTACATTACATTGGTTTAATAAATATTTTATGATTTATCTCCATTTTTTAATGAAATAACAGTCAAAATTGTAGATTCATATGGCTACTTTTTTCAATTTGGTAATATTCTTGATTGAAAATGTTCGTTTGCTAATATATGTTAATTCAATAAGAATAGCGCATATATACATACTCGCACATTTAATATTTGGAAATGACCCCAACTATTTTATGGAGCGCATTTTTAAAATAAAACATGATTTTACAATCTTGTAAAATAAATAATAAATTCTAGATATAAACATTCATCGATGATTACGATCATTTAATAAAACGCAAAAAATAAAAACTGAAATGACTTTTTTTCAGGTTTGATAATATTCAAGACTGAAATTTTTTTTACAATTACATATTGTGCTATATGCTATACAAATAGGTTTGAGCATTCAGGTATTAATTGTTAATGATCACTGATATTTTACAAAGCAAAATTTTAAAATGGAACTTATTCTTGCAATCTTATCAAATAAATAAAAAATTCTTTAAATAAACATTTACAGATGGGTTATGTCTTTATGATAGCACAGAACAATGATGAAAAAACATTTTCATAATTTGAAATCTTTTTCACATTTTTACATATAATAAACCAAAAACTAACAATTAAATCACATCAGGATCTTACAATTTTCTCGTAAAAAGCATACCTATGCTATGCAAGTATACATCAAAATATTTTAAAGAAAACATAAAAAGTTCCAAACAATACGCATAAATAAAACTCTCTTACGAATATTTTACGTTGCTACCAATGCCTTTCAAACCTATTCAGCTATAGAAAACCTTATCAGTGACATAGATATTTTCCAGACGACGCTACTGTTAGTTCTCTAGCCTGGTGTATAAATAAATTTCTTATTCTCTTCCCATCGTGGTATTTCATTTTCATTTGCTTTATGTTCAGTAAAATGTAGAATAATCGGGATTGGCTTAACAGAATTCATAGTTTTTACTATATTTATTTTGAGTTTGTTATCAAGAAACACAGACGAAACATAACAGAATTTATGAGAAATGTATACTTTGCCAACTTTGGCGAAAGTTTAGAAACTTACAAAAGTCTTGGAAACCACACAAGGTATGTTAAAAGATTTAAGGAAATGGTCACAAAAGACAAAAACTTTCTCTGGTTCCTATGGTATGCAAAAACATTAAACATGATATTGATGAGTCGTTAAAAAATATTACTTCCACTACTACACATAAAACTGGGTCTTGTGCAGCAATTTGTAAAAGTAATCTAAAAAACTAAACCTTGTATTCAGTATCCAAGTAAAATATTCTCCATATGTTAGAAGCAAACGTTAGAACATAAGAACATAAGCAAGACCAAAACTTTGAAACTGCAATAAACTCAAAAGAAAAAGATGCTTAGACTGCATTTATAATTATTATAATTATTATTCATTAATATATATAATTCATTTTGAATTTATAATTATTATATTTATTATTATTATTATTATATTGATGCATTATTGCTGATTTAATGGAAAAGAATTAAATTTCTGGGAAACCAGAAAAACACTAATTTAGAAAATATAATTCAATTTGTGTTAAGTTAATTCGTGTGTATTATGAGTCTAATCGTCATTTCTTGCATTCACACTTTATTATTTTCCCTGAAAACCCCTGATCAATGGGTGATGAGCAAAATGAGCTCTTCTATCTATGTATTTAATATGATATTAAGATCAATAAATACGATACTGAGGTCGTTGGACTGTAAGATTACTGTTAGTCCCTTCATCGAGAAACTCCGGAAACATTGCATGAGAGCAAGAGCTACACCCGAAATTTACTGACAAAAAGTTAAGAAAATACAAACCTTTAGATTACCATGAGGAATGATAATATCTCCTCCAACTTTCATCATCATAATATTGAAACAAAAACTGGAGTTATAAGTATATTTTTATGTTCATTTCATATATGCATTTTACTTTATGGCACTGAATTTTAGTATCTTAAAAACAAAAAATTAATGGAATTTGCAGAAAGAGGGATTTAATAATTAGAATTCCCTAAAAAATGTAAAAATTTCTTAAATTTGAAAAAGTTTTAAAAAATAATTTTTCGTTGGCCTGTGTAACCAAGAGCAAAAATTGAGGAGTTAAATGGATTAATAAACATGTCTTGATAATAGAAAACAGGAACAAAATTTTGTTTATACTCATTTCTTGTTAATGTTCGTATAAATTTTGTTAACAAACATATGTTGATCCAAAATAAAATTGCGCATTTATGGATTATCTGGTAATTATCACAGTTTCTATGCTTACCACAATTTTTAATGGAACATGCTTTTTCAATCCCATGAATCAACTGATATATGCTTGAAACAAACATTCTTCCACGGCTAGTACTTAAATAATCAATATAATTGAGACTCGTGTTGCAAGGAAAATGAATAAATAAACAAATATAATTATGTAGTTCAAGATTTTGTATTCAGTCAAGATCATTATTGATAAAAACTTTATATCCTATTTTCCAATAAATTATAAAAATAAATAAAATATTTTTCAAATGCATGTGCGTATATTTTTAATAGAACCGGATCATATTCCAAGTTTTAATTTTCATCAAAATCTCATAGTTTTTTAAAATTATCTATCGTATAAATTTTAGAAATAAAAATGTCTTGTAATAAACCAGATCTCAATGATGGCCCCAATATGTGCATCCCTTAGATAATATTTTAATATTTAACAATGCTACTATTGAGACGATAAATAACGCAACTATGGAAGCAATAAATCAGGATCAGAACATAGAGACACTCTAGTACATACAATCAATAAATATTTACACCCTCCCCAGACACTGTGCAATGGTTAAATGTCACTGAAATAAATTGTCTCCCTTAGGTAAAGACATTTAATGATTTTAAATACCTTTAAAAGTAATAGTACTTGCTTTTTTACTAAGTTATTTGCTTTGAAGTTCGTAAAAAGAATCTCAATTATGTTGTCTATTATGATGGCATGTATCGCTAAATGCTTGCTTCTAAAACTTATTACTTATTTTATGGGATTGGAAATATTTTGATTTTATTTTAATATACAAATAACATTTTTAAGCCAATATTGAAAAATTTTCTGGTCTGTAATTTTTAAGTAATTTAGTTTGAACAAGCTGCATAGTGACAAAGTTTCTATAATTGTAATCCTAAGAAGTATATTATAAAATGCTTTAAAAGTAATATTAAAATAAAATGCTTTTAAAGTACTATTAAAATAAAATGCTTTTTAAAGTAATATTAAAATAAAAATGCTTTTAAAGTAGCATTACTTTTTTTTTTATTAAGATACTTGTTTTGAAGTTCACAAGAAGAATCTCCATTATGATGTCTATTAAGATGTTCAACAAATTCTTGCTTCTAAAACTTATTATATGTTTTATAGGGTTTATATTTTGATTTTTATTTTGATATAGAAATAACAAGTTTAAACAAATATAGAAAAATCTGGTCTGTAATTTTTAAGAAATTTATTTTAAGCAAGTTATATAGTGACGAAGTTTCTACAATTGGAAATTCTAAGAAATATATTAATTTTTTATTAAGAAAAGTGTTTCTGTATTCTAAAGCATTTCTATTATTTTCAGATACATTTATTTATTTTTATAAGTACTTACGTAAATTATCTTGTCAGCGCATAGGTCATTATTCATTATTGTTTCTTCACGAACATTTAGTTAACTGTTTTAAATCGATAAAATTATTAACAGCTTTGTTTATATATTTCATCTATTATCTAAACATTTACCGCATAGAACGTAATTAAGATGACAATGTATTGTCTATATTAATTACTAACTTTTTAATCAATTTGGAAACACAAAAGATGAATATTAATGGCAAACTCTTTAAATGATAGCTGCTTATTTGTTTTGAAGTTGCTTTCGAAATTATATTTTTAAATAATTATATTATTTTAAAATAGAAACCGTGTATTTTTTAGTATAATTATTTAAAGAAATATCCCCTTAAGCATAAAACATAGGTAAGGGAATTAAAGTTTTTTTTTTTCATTTTACTAACACACATGGTGTTTGACAGGTTCTCTTTATATTCGTGATTTATCACTACGAAAACTTCTCATGGTAGTAAATATTTAAAGTTGCATTTCTCTTTACTAAGAGAATTCTCACTCTCTTTTATAACGTTATTTATTTATTTGTGTCATTCATTTTGTCACCTACTTGGATGAAAGATAAAATATAAAAATAATAACTTGTTCTTTTCGTTCAGGAAATTTTTAAAGAACTTTTTTTCTTTTGTAATACATTAAAACTATACAATAATAAAATTATTACTATATTACTACGGTTAGCTATTAAGCTAAAAATATTATAAAATTAAATAGATTTTAGCTGCTTAATGTATTCAAGTTATCCTCATTAGAATGAAGAAAGCAAATTATGAGTAATGTCTTTATCATCTTTAAATTTGCAGAAATCTTCATAATTTATTATAGGTATATTTTTAAAGAAATTATGGTACTTCAAAATCATTCTTTTTGTGATTATTTTCTCAAGTTATATAATTATAAATAGACGTCGATAAAATTGTCATATTTAATTTTTTTAAAAGTTAAATTCTTGACAAATCTAATTATGCTGGTTGAGTTTATCATAATTAAGTGGATTATTCCAGTTTATGTCTGTCTCAAATAAAATGTTTTAATGTCAAGAAAATTTATTTAAGAAAATAAATTTGTATTCAATTACATTTCTACTATTCTCTTATGTTTTCATTATATTTATTATTTACTATTTTATGTTTTTTTAGTATTTTTCTTTTACTCGATATCAAAAAAGAAAAAAATCCTTTTTATTTCAGAAAATCTTTGAAGTTCGCTATAAAATTTCCGAAATCAAATGCATTCTAAAAATAATGACCGACTTTAATTTTCTTAAAAAAACTATTCTTAGTTTGTTAAAAAGAAATTTGAATAAATTCTAAAAAAAAATGTGATTTTATTTTGTTTGAAACTGCTTTGCTCTTTTAGTTGGAAGTTCTTAAAATGTAGAATAATGCAATTCTATATCTAAGCATCTCAAACCATTTTGTTTTTTTCGATTACTTCAAATATTTTATATAGCCGCATTACCTATAACAAAAATATCTGAAATTGTTTTTCAAACCTATAAATATACCATATATGCATATAGCAGTCATAAAGTTAAATAAATTCTTATTCTTTATATTTACTAGAGCATTTATACATGTTTTTATGACTGAAAAGTAATTTGCTTTAAATTGAAACACATCTCCTTAAATTAACGAAATTATAGCTTAAATATGTATCTAGGGACACTGATAGTACTAGTATACTTTTAAATTGACAACAGCGATGGATAGAGGGTTAATTTGTGTACAACTATGTATAAATTAAACCTCTTAAAATATTCACTCCTATGGAGGGAAATATTATATAGCATATTGTGCAGAGTTGTGTTAAATTTAATTCCAGTTAAATTCAACTCTCACATTCGTAGCTGCGTTATTTTTTATTTTTCCACATAAGTTTAGCATTAAAAAAACGCTTAAAACTGAAAGTGTTCTTATTAAAAATTTCTATTTGCTTGATATTTACTATTTACTTATTTATTGTTTGAATTTTTTTTTTTTTTTTTTATATTTTATTATTTTTAATTGCATTTGCATAATTAAATTTTAGATACATACTGTAATGAATATTTGGCAAATGAGATTGCTGTCATCTCTTAAAGATATGATATTATAAAATTCACATGTTTTTTAAAATTCTAATTGATTAATTTTATTAAATTTTTATCAAAAACATTTGCTGGAATAAAAAATTTTAACTAAACCCCAACAATGATTATTATTCTTCGTTTTGTACTATATTAAAAATATTGGACAAAAGAAATTCTTGTAAAAGAATGTTATTTTTAATCGAAAATATATTTCTTAGATGGATCAACAAATAGACTTTTATGCATAAATTTATGATTAATGTCTTTTCAGAAATACATTTAAGAAAAGTTATTAAGTTAAGTTATATTAAAAAAATATTTATTTTTCTATATTTGTTAAAGAGTTTTATAATTTTTATATAATTATAAATTAATCTTTAATTTTATGTAATTAATCAACATACTCACTGGGATTAAAAATTTCTAACAATAAATCTTTTCTAAAAATGACTCTTTTAATCTAAAAATTCTGAGCTAATAACTAAATCAAAATGAGCTTATTTAATTGTTTTAGTCCAGTAATGAATTAAAAAAATTAACTTTCTCAGGTGAAAAAATAGTGCAAATGTTGAATAAAAAAAACACAAAATCTAACATTTCCCTTCGTAAATCTCTGGATAAATAAATTTTATATTATAATTTAAATGAATACTATGAGTTGTATAGTATTTATGTACATAACTTAATCATTTAACCACTTAACCACACATTAGCCACAAATTTAATGGTTTAAAATATACTTTTAATTTTAACGGTTAGCACCGTTAAAGAAAATTAACAGTTTCTCTCATATCTACAGAGCATTGATCAAAATGATCAGTTAAACATCATTATTAATAAAATAAATAATTATTAAATTAAGAGAGAAAGAACTTCAAAATTTGTCTTTTAATACTGTAAATAGTACAGTAAAATAAAATTTTCGACACTAGTACCACTCTATCAATCAACTGTTCGACTGTTTGAATTCGTGAATTACTTTTCTTCCCTTTTTATTAGATTTTCAATAAAGCATAATGTTTATAAAATGTTTTGTAGTTTTTAAACTATTCAGATTTTGCAATCAAGTTACCAAATTTCAGAATTTAATTTCCTGTACATCATAACTATTGAGTTTCAGCCGATGAATTTTGATCATGTGATATACATATGTTCCTTGCAAGACGTGAAAAGCTTCTTTTATCCCTTCTAAGTAACTATCACGGTTAATAGATAATAATCTTAAACAGAAACACTCATTCAAGAAGTATCCCCTCAGACTAGGTAGCTCTAGGTTTTAATCAATGTAATGGTTTTTGTATGTATCTTACTGTATAGATATTTATACTTTAAAAACCGTGTTTAGTTGCTATAATTTTCAGTTTCGGTTTTAAAAGGTATTTCTATCTGCTTGCTACATTATATCAATATTAATGATATATCTTACATTATCTGGAATAAGCTTTTTATGATGTGCAAAAAAACACAGAATAACCATTATTATAAAGGATTATTTGTATTTTATAAAAAATTAATCGTTTCTTATTTTATAAGGATTGTTTTTACATTGAAATATAAAAATTAATATAATGATCTACTGTCTTTATATTGTGAATAAACATGTATTGCTTTGTAAGGCAAAGCACCAATAGCAATAGACCTTAGTTTGAACCAGAATTTCACTTCTCCTTAAATAATTACCTGAATTCCATTTATGTACCAGCTGAGAGTAGCTGCTGGCTTTGATGGTCCAGAACTGCAAGTTACATTTACTCGATCTCCGACCTCGTACATTGAATCCGCACCTTCAATAACGGGAGGCTCCTTTGGTAAAACTGAAAAGAAAAATTTAATTTGAACTTTAAATGCGGTGTTCATTTAATGTTCTACAAGTTATTTTTATAGCATCCAATCTCACATAATGGAATTGAATTTTATTAAGTAATGTACAAAAAAGTACAAATCAGGTTGTAACGAAAGTTCTGTCCACTGGAAACAACAACTGTTTACGAAAACTTAAAGAAATATATATTTATTTAATCATCAACATAAATACCATTCTTATCAATGACATCTAACAGAATGTAGAAGATTTTTTATAAAATTCATTTGTTTTTCCTTGTAAAGAAAGACTATCTGCTTTTCAACATCTTCTCTTACAGTCAACTTAAGCCCTGCAAACTGATTTTTGTAAGTTTTTTTAAATGTTATCTGTTATGGCAAGCAAGGTTTAAGGAACATAATAGGTGAAGCATAATTTCTCAGCCAAATTCTTCTCGAAGACTCTTAATTACTCTTGTAGCGTGAGGTTTGGCATTTTCATGCTGAAGGAATGTTACATTTTTATATATCAACGAAAAGCGGTTTTTCCTATAATACTGCTTTAAAGCGTCTTGGCTACTGACAGTGAACTTCAGCAATTGTTGATGAATTGTTATCTAACAGTTCATAATGAACAATTTCTTTCATATCTCACCCTGCACTAAAAGGAATCTTCTTTGGATGCTGTTGGCTGTTGTTAGATGTTGCTGCTGTTGCTTCGAGGCTGCTACAGAAGTCTTGAATTACGGTAAGATACTCTCTTTTGAGCTTAACAATATTATAGAGGATACACTAATTTATCACTAGTTAAAAGTTACAAGTGGTATCTATTAAAAGTTAAAAAGTGTAGCTACACTAGTTAAAAGTTAAAAAGTGTTATCATAACAATTGTAGGTGTCTAATAATATATATCATTTAATTAATAATTGTCTAATAAAATAATGATTAATTTATTTACTAAATGTTAATAAAAAAAAGAACAGAAAGTTCGTTACAAACTGATATAATTAAATGGAACAAAGCTAGTATACGCAACCGCAAAATTTTGAAACATTTCATCCATAAAACTCGCTTGCTCATTTCCTTCGTTTCTGAACGATTAGGTTATATGCATTTATTTAATCTACGTTTTTTTCAAACTGTGCATCTTGATATTTTGAAAACTCTTAGTCTTTATATGAAATCCTTATTATTATCAGCTTTCATGGAAACAATAGACTTGAAAAATCTCTCAAACTATGAAATATGAGAATAAAAGTATAGCAGCTTTTTAAAATTTTGCTGTCAATAAGCCAAGTAATTTTATAAATACCTAAATACCCCAAAATTCAGTAAATCAATTTCTCCTTAAATTTGGAAACAAATAATGAAAATTAGTGCCATTCGAATGCATCTTATATACGTTTAATAAATAAAAAGGGAGAAATATCACAGCTAATCAAAAACATATATATATATATATATATATATATTTATCGTGATAATAAAAAAGTTCGTAATATTTATTATTAATGTGCAGAATCATTATAAAAACCCCTTCTCGATATGTGAGCCATTAACTATCATACAGTTCACAGAAACTAAACAAAATTTTGGTTTAAGGTATTATAAGGTATGCGTTAAGAATCATGTGAAAAACAACAGTTACACTCTAACAGCTACTGTTACAGTGATAGAATTTCAAAAATTCAAATAACAACGCCTACTTATTTTATTGAAATGTGATCTCCGTAGCTAAAACTAATGCACAGTGTTGGAATGGTACCTGTAGCACAAAAATCGCAGGCTCTAGACAGATTTTAAGAAAAAAAAAAAGAAAACAACTATGGTGCTTGCCAGAGCACGGCTGATCCCAGGAAACTCTCTCAAACAAAAAAGAACAAGGTGTACAGATTTCCTAGTTCAACGTGAGATACCGTCATAACTGACGTTGTCACACTAGGTGAAAGAAAAGAAGCTGTGAAATGCTTAACGCTTATCTTGCTTTTTTGCACTCTGAACAACAGGCAGAGAATTATTAACTGAATGGAAAAAATGCCGCAGAGACAATGCGAGTCTACCACAGAAACCATGGGCTACGTCGAGGTCCGTCTTCTGGAACAGCCATTAGGGACTTGATATAAATATTTGAAGAAATGTGGCACATGCGATCGATCTCTGTCTGGACAACCTTCCGTTCCTGTCAAGACTGTTGCAGAAGGCCATGAGATGATAAGCGAACTTCGTCTTGAAAGTGAATGTGGTAATTCACGCGTCGGACGGTTGCGAAATTCTAGGGTCTGCAAGATTCTGATCGCTGCTTTCCACATCTTTCCGTATTGGTTCTGGCTTGCCCAGATGTTGCAAACGGGTGATATCCAACTTCACAAATGAATTCCTCGTCCTATGACGATTATAAAAGTTGAACTTTACATATTGTATGGATGGACTGGGCCTATTTCTTGTTGACTGGTAACGTTCATTCGAAGAATTGCGTGCACAGGGCAGAGGATAACTCCCATGATGTAGTTGAATTTCCGTTACATGAAGAAAAGTGATTTCGTAGTGCTGTATAACAAGCACTTTCATCCTCGGCCCCGTTTTTTGAAGATATTACAGCCGAAGTTTACAAACGTAACTTGTGCTCACTATCTCTAAATTTTGACGAATTATATAATTCCTGATTTGCAACAGCGAAATGTTTTATCTGACGACGAATGGATGTAAGATGACGATTCACACATGTGGGGTTTTCTGTAAAAACGTTACATAACACAACACAACAGTTTGGAAACAGAGTTATTCTCCATTTCTCCATTGATTTCTGGGTGGGGGGTTACCTGAAATACAAAGTGTATGATTTAATCTACAAGCTGTATCTGAGTTGAAAGATACAATAAGACGTCAGTTTCAACATACTCCTCTTGCCATGGTAGGTTTTCATTGCTATCCACCATTTGTCACGTGCAAAATGTCATCATATGTGAAGGATGTCACATAGAAAATTTGTGAAACGCAATAAAATGTTTTTGCTTTCTGTTTGCTTCTCTGCCCTTATTAGTTGTTTCCACGTTTTTTCTTTGTCTATCCAGCGCCGATGATTTTCGTGTTACAGGTACCTTTTCAACGCTATTTATGGTTTTTCACTAAAGAGATCACATTGAAATAAAACAATGGTGACAACAATAGGTGTTGCCATTTGAAATCGTGTCACTGAAAATTGTAACTGTTGTTATTCATATGATTCTTCACCGCATACCTTATATGATAGTTAGCAGTTTATATATTGAGAAAGTATTTTTATAACCACTCTGCAGATATATTCCTTTAAAATAAATAAATGAAATTAACAGAAATTTATGGAATTTAACCAATTACCAGCGTGGAACTTCATTAAATTAACTAAGTTGTGTTAGTTATTAATTGACTTTCGAAGAGATAATCTGAAATCAACAACAATTATAATTAGTTTTTTAAAATTTTTTAACACTTATTATTGCAAACTCCACCAGCTTTAAGTTTTATATATAAAACATAATTTTGTAAACATAATTGCCTGTATCTTTAACTCTGCTTATGACATTGCATTTAGTGTTTATATTTTTAAGAAGTTATAAATAATTTTTGAAAAATAGCTATGCATTCTAAAATTGTACCTCAGGCATTTTTTAATGTCATACATTTGATGTTACTGATAAAATTTAACTTTATTCATTTATTTAATAAAAACTTAAATATAAAGCTATCCCTTTAATAATGCACTTCATGAATATTTTTAGCTATATTTTAGGAGAAATCAATACATTGCCTTTGCTTAACTAACAAAATAAATAAAATGTATAAACTGCAGAATTTAAAAAAAAAAAAAATACTGTTCTATTTACTGTAATACTCAAAAAATAACATATCTTCATGAATTGAAAGCTACACAAAAAACACGCTTAAATTTAAGCATTATGAAATATTTTTAAGCTTTAAAAATGGAATTTTCATAATGTGAAGAAATATACCTCAAAAAATGTTTTTTATTTCTCTTGAGAATTCTTTTTCCTAGCAACAAGGTAAATGCAGAGTTATTTTAAATTGTCAGCACATAAAGTATAAATTTAATTAAAACTTTTTCTTTAGTCTTTAAATAACGATTTATTTAGTTAACATTTTCTGCATTTCTGAATTTTTGTGCTTTAGAAATTTTTGTGTTACGCGTTTTTAACGATTGAGCTTGTTTAATAAAGTACATAAATGTGTAGTTCATATCTTAAATGGCTTAAAATCATTCAAATTATAAGTCACTTTGAATAAATTTATAGGTTTCTGAACATATTGGGTAAACATCGTATTATTTTAAGTTAAATTTCTTTTAAGCGCAATTTTAAGAGATGTACTATTTCCATCTACATCTTGTATTTGATCATTTATTATTCTTTTTCAGGACACTTAAATAACTTTTCTATTATTTCATCGTTAATTTTCGAAAATTGGATTAAAAAATTTTTAGGTATATTTTTATAAAATATATGCATATGCATTGCTATTGATTAATAATATTTTTAAATTACGATTGTAAGTATACGATGGTATTTTTAGTAAGTGGAATATGAATGAAATATATTATTTTAAATTTTTATAAATTAATTAATTAATCCATTTATATATTTATGAATCTTTTACAACTGAATTAATTGAAAATTTCTTTCTCTGAGAAAAAATATTTATTAATTTGATTTTAAATTTTTATAAATTAATTAATCAATTTATATATTTATGAAACTTTCACAACTAAATTAATTGAGTATTTCTTCTTCTCTGAATCCATAGTTTCGTAGTTTGAGAGTTTGTATTGGCACATGACTCTTCAAAACAATGTCAGTTTCTCTTATCTTATGATCATATGAGACCCCAACTTCCGTAGACCTGTAAATTCACTTATAAATCGAATTTCGTAATACTTCCCATTGTACCAAACCAGCAGCAGATATGACGATGTATGATAAAAATTATGTGTTTTTCTCCGGTAATCCCACTATTACAATATAGTTCATTTCCATCTGACTGACATCGTAAACGTTTTCTTCATGCTTCATTTAAACAGTGCCATTTTCACTTAAGATCTCTTTGATATGAGTAATCTTAAAGGCCATGATCACTTAAGATTTTACTTCTTGTAAGTGTGTTACGGCACCCCCCTCGGTCACTCTTATACCAGTACACTTTGGTCAACTTAGAAAAAGAAAGAATTTGAAAGAATTTTGAATTACTATTATTATTATTTAATAATGCTATTAACGTTGTTTTGAAATTACCCTTAATAATAATATTTAATTTATTATTAAACATAATCAAAGGATGAGTAAATATTAATATTTAAAATATTTAAATATTTATTAATAATATTTAGATTATTTCATTAAATGAAGGAATATTCAATTTTATTATTTTTCCATTGCTAGATTAGTTATCACAGAAAGATAATAAAAATCATAAAATGTTTGATAAAAGAAAAAGTTTATTAGACAGTATTTACATCATGATTACTGTAATGGTATCGTTCTAAAAATTTAAACGAATGTTTAAGAAAAATATAATCAATAGTAAAATGTTTAAATTATGTAAAATAAACTCAATAATACTAATATCAAAAAATATATAATCTTTAATCCTTAATAAATTGACTTGATTATTTTTGCATATCAGTTTCAAAATGAAATTAACTATTATTTCTACTTATTCATTCAACAATTTATTACACAAATTAAACTTATTAGAGCATTTTTATATTTTTATAACAATAAGAATGCAAACTAACTTAAAATTAAGTTTGTGTTATTAAAAGCATCGTGAATAGAATATAGAATTTTGTTTATATTCATAGAGTTCTAGACTAAACAACAAATACAATCCATTACTAATAGGCCATTAAAGTGCATTGTTATGAATAACTTTAATCGGAATGTATTTTTTGTTTCTTTTAGTTACGGTTCCTACATATTGAAGACCTATTTTCGTCAAAAATGTCAAATATATTTTCGTGTCAAATTAAATGTCAAATATAGCTCGAGTGCATTTTATACAAGATATAAACAAAAACATTGCTTAAATTAAAAGGCCATTATCCTTAATTGTATTTAGATCTTTTCCGAAAACAGACAAAAATAAGATATTTAATAAAGTAACTGTGCATTCCATTTTGCAGCTTAACTAAATAATTCGAAATTTTCATAGCTATTTTTCGAATGAAGATAGCTTTTTAATAACTTAATAAAATAATAGATTGTTTTTCAAAAAAATTTACGTGTGCATCTGTTTACGTATTAGACATTTTAAATAACAATAGTTTGGCTTTCACTCAAATGGGAGCTTACAATAATAATTGAACATTATAATTTGAAGATATGAATAACTATGTTTTCATAAAATAGAAAAATGAATATTTAATTATATTCTAAGTATTATTTTCTGTATTATGTTTTTGTTCTGCAGTTGGCTGAAATGATTCCAATTTTAGAACGAATAGAATTCAAAAATTTTAAATGTTAAGGGTATTTAATTTGAAAAGTAAATTTCTAAAATTTGATTTAATGTATTTATTGCTTAATCAGTTAAATAAGGATAAATTCATTTCCACTTAAATATTTTTCGTGTTAATTACCTTACTTTAGTTTATTCGCCACTTCTGTGATATGTATATATATATATATATATTTATATATATATATTCAAAAATATATATATATTTGTTGAAAATTTAGATTTATCCAAGATACCCCACAGGTAGAATGTTATACTTTTACATGGAAGAAAAAGGAAAAATGTCTTTTAGAGGTTTTTAGTGAGAATCGGTTCATATTTTTAATATTTCAGGAGGAAATCAGGAAAATATCCATGCAGCCAGCCTTACAATAGCGAAGCATATTACCAAAGCTCCCTTTTAGTTTACTTTTTACTTGTCAATATTTATTCGAAAAAGGAACTGATTACTTTATCGTTATTTTTATCTCTTTTAAAGAACTATGACCTAGTAACTGCTACAATTTAATCTTAGATTTAAATTATGACTATCTATTTACAATAATTCTATAATTATCGCTATCTTATATCTATCAAATATAATTATTTTCTGTGATATCTATTTTATTTTAATCGATAATTATAATATTTTTACAATCTTAGCAATAGCAATCAATCAGTAATAGTACACATCAGCTCTTCAAATGGCTTTTGTATATATTGTATATATCCTTAATCTAAATAAACTTAATCCGATCAATTACAGAAAGCTTTTTCAAAAATTATAAATGTTATTGCCAACTTTTAAAGATACAAATGGATATTTCAGATCCAGAATTTTTCGTGGAGCTTGAAACGAAAAGCAAACAATAAATTGAGGAAATTGAACAATAAAATTTGAGTATGTAAGAAACCTACAAATTTTTCCTCAGAAACTTTCACTTATTTCTTGTTAAAAAGAAAAATATTTTAAAAAAAAATCTTAAAAAGTCGATCAGGAAGAAAATTTTAATTATTCAAGAAGAAATTCTCAAATGAAAGATGGAGGAAAATATAGTTGATGCCCATATTTCTACAAAAGTGGGAGCAATAAAGTAATAAAAGTGATAAAAATGGTCTTAACTACAGAAATCGGAAAATCGTGGTCCGCCAGAAGCCCGCATTATCGTATGTTTATTTTACTTAAAAATGTAATTGGTAATTGTAGAAAGATTCCGAATTTTGATGAAAGATTAAAGCAAAGAACATGATTCATCTTTAGATTAATAAAAAGTACACATTTAATTATTAGAATAATATTTCATTCCGTGCTATTTGTATTGTAGACTACAATAATTATTGAAGTCTACAACTAGACTTTAATAAAGATATAATAATATTACTCATCCGAATATTTAATGAGATTTTTATTTCAAAAAATTACACTATCATTCTATCACCCAGAGAAAGTTTGTTAGATGGCGCTTTTCCTCTGTTTCCCGATTATAATGAGACTATATTGTATTTATATTAAACATGCACAAATCGTGTCCCACCATGTTATTTGCTCATTTTGCATAAAATATATAATTGATTAATTTTTTGGAAGATTTTAGGAATTGTTGAAAGGTTAAAATAAGGAACATAAACCAGTTTTAGTTTAACGAAAGAAATAAACATTTAAATGTTAAAAAATATTTTATTACGAAGTAAGGCATGAAATTATTTGTCAGTAACGTGCTAACCTGAATGTAGGGTCCTTATCTAAGAATGCTACATTCAGGGTAATCTGGATTTAGGTTACTTTGAAGGAAATATAGGTTTTTATTTACCTCTACGTTATTATTTGCAAAAACATGTTCCATTTTTAAATTATGATAGACAAAGTAGATGTATTTGTTTTTAAATAAATTAAATTACCAAACTTGTTTATATCAACACATATTTTTGATTAAAATTTTTGTTATGAATATTAAAAACAAAAATAAATAAAAATCCATGACTAACCACTTTTAACTTGGTTGCTACAAAACTCGAACTAAATACTTAAATACATATTAATTTAAGTAAAATTACATATTAAATTCTTTATTTTTATGTTTTATTATATTATAATATATATTTTCATATATTTAAAGAAATTAAAAATATAATGTTATATAATGTGTTAGTTATTTTGGGGGGGTGGCTTTTACAAATGTGTACATCTCTGATCAAGTGAAATCCTAGAATATCGAAAAACAATACGATTAATACTTAATTTATCGATGCAATTTAATGGTATTATTGCACGTTATAAGACTGTTTAAACGTGTTCAAATTTGTCACTCATTTCCAAAAAAAAAACTATATATGTATTAATAAGAGATACTTAGTTCAGATCCAGAAGAAGAATTTTCAAAAAGCAGTGAAAACTTTGTGCGTTACATATTATTTTAAGTTAGATATGAAACAAAAACTAAAAATTAATCAAAAAATATAATGTTATATAATGTGTTAGTTATTTTTGTGGGTGGCTTTTACAAGTGTATACATCTCTGATATAGTTAAATCCTAGAATATCGAAAAATAATACGATTAATACTTAATTTATCGATGCAATTTTATGGTATTATTGCACATTATAAGACTGTTTAAACGTGTTCACATTTATCACTCATTTCCATGAAAAAAAAAACAATATATGTATTAATAAGAGATATTTAGTTCAGATCCAAAGAAGAATTTTCAAAAGCAGTGAAAACTTGTGCGTTGCATATTATTTTAGTTAGAT
This sequence comes from Caerostris extrusa, assembly GCA_021605095.1. Classification (NCBI taxonomy): domain Eukaryota; kingdom Metazoa; phylum Arthropoda; class Arachnida; order Araneae; family Araneidae; genus Caerostris; species Caerostris extrusa. The sequence goes on from BPLR01006272.1 coordinate 349,957, forward strand.
ATGAAATAAGTACCAAAAATTAATTAAAAAATGCATTGAATATTCAATTGAAAATTCTCAAGATTTAACAAGAGAATTTTATTAGAAGTACATTTTGGAATAATATATGGCAAAAATAAACAAACTATGACTGTCATAACTTACCATAAACTCTCAATTCATCCTCTGCTTTGACAGTCTTGAAATGTGGGGCCTCCGACGACACTTCACACCCGTAGGTGCCCTCTGTGTTCAAATCGCTTCTCTTCAGAAAGACGTGGCTCGCGTTTGACTTTGACAGCTGAAGGAGAAAGAAAATACTATTTTTAGTCTGCTGAAAAACCGACTTATTTAGTTTACCTAACAGAAATCCTCTTTATTTCCCGAAATAATAGAAAAATCTTTAAAATAAACTTAATAGTTTGAAAATGGTGTTATTTTGAAATAAGTTAAATAGAAAAGCGGTTTTATTGGAAAATAAGGCCTTTAAGGATATTTATTTATGTATGAATTATCAGATAAAATAAGAAAGCTTAATTTTTATTTTACCAACTATTTTTAACTTATTCTATTATTTTTTTGTTCAATATAAATCAAGGTGTTCCTTTTTTTTTTTTTCGTATAAAAGGGAATCCGTTTTAATGTGCTTAAATTAAAATCTTCTTCTTCATTGGGTGGCCTGATGGCCAACTGGCTAGTGGTGTGGCACTGGCTTCAGGTTCGAATCCTGGAGGTAGAATGGATGTTTGTTAGTGGTTTGGAATCCACGTTCTACTGTAGTGTGCAAAAAATGACCGTAGAGCGACAAACCAAATCTTCTTCATTGGCACAAGAGCCCCATGGTGGGCCAAGGCTGTCTGCCTAATGACAGATTTCGAAACTGTAGAGGTTTTTTTTACGGAGTAGGGTTGTTAGCCCTACGGCCAACTCTTTACAGTCATGTTAGACCTGTACATACGATTTAAAATGGATTCCGAACGACTACAAACCACAATGCCACCGCCAGAACTCAAACTCGAAACCTGTGACACAGAGCGCTAGAGCATTAAAATCTAGAAGTTATTTATTCTGTTTTAAAAAATGTTATTTATTTTTAGCTCAATAAAATAAATAAATTTGTGTTTCACAAGTACTAAATATTTTTTTAATTTAAGGCTGGTGATCTGAAGTCATTCCCAACTAATACACCAAGCTTCTAGCAGATTCAGCGTTATCCAAAGTGCATCACTCATACTGCATTACCAAGAGAAAGGGAAATGGAGCGCATTTTTAGAAATTATTTTTTTACGAATAACCATATACACAAATATGTAGCCCAAACATACAGCTAGCCCGGAGACAAAAATGAATGTTACGAAAATACACGATCTTTTACAGTTTTACAAGGTTCTAGTAAAGCTAACGGGAATAAAACCCTTTACTTCCTCTTGCCCATATTCACAACCCAAACCAATGTCCAAACCAGCCATATATACAAAAATATGTAGCCCAAGCAGCTAGTACGGAGACAACGACGAATGGTTGGAAAATACATGACCTTTCACAATTATAGTATGAGGTTTTATTCAAATTAACGGGAATTAAACCCTTGACACCCTCTTGTCTATATTCACAACCCATTTACGGCAACGTCCAAACGCCAGGTCAGGTTGTGTTATAACAATAAACATAAATACTGTCTTATAAATGTCACAGAGATTAACTGTACACCAAAAAAAAACATGATTCTCTCACAACTTCTAAAATTAAGAAAAATTCATTAAGTTCTAAAAATCAAATACTTAAATCAAAGTGAATAAATTAAGGAAATATATCTAAATATTAAAATAAATCTAAGGCTTCTTATTTGGAACATAAAAGTTTAATTAGGTCATATTTTTAATTTTATCCTTTAAAATTGAATTAGGATATCACTTAAATGCTGAAATCAGAAAATATTTTTTTAAAATACTTCTCGTAACAAAAAATGCAAATTAGAGAATGCTAATAAGAAAACTCTAAATTTGAATTCGTCGCTAAAAGGATTTGATATCTTTTATTCTCTAATTAAATCTCACACTGGAGTAGTGAATAGATAAATATACTGGTAGGAAGATAAATTATTCATTGGCATTTTCAGATATTTTATTTTTGTATATTATATATAATTTTATTTCTTTCATTTCTACTACAACTTCCAAAATAAACTTTTTTTTTATTCATAAAATTTTAATTTGTCTTGTTGATCATCTTTTATTATACACTTTTCAAGTCTGAAGTTTAATTTTTCGCACGATTATCTTAACTTCCTGTACATAATATGATTTTAACAAGATTTTCGACAGTTCAGTCTGTTTTAAATTCAATGCAATTAAAAAAAAAATATATAAAAAGGAATTATTGTTAGTAAATTAATGGATTTGTCTCGTTAAAAGAAATGAAATAATGATATAGGAAATTTTTATGAGTAATGGCAGATGGTGTTTTTCAAAATGAACAAAGGAGCATTTTTATTATTTGACCGAAACACACTTAAATGCTAAGTTAACTTCAAGATTTCAGATTTAATATGAGCAAAATCGAGTTTTAAATCGAGTTTACTAAACAATGTTCAGAAATTGAATGAATGCTTTTAACAGTTAATAAACAAATGCAGGCATTTCTTAATAGAAAAAATTTCAAACTTCTGAAACGCTCTCAAATTGAAGTTGTTAAGAACTGTTTTAGAATATAACGAATATTTAGAGAGAGAGAAGAAAATATTTAAAGCAAGTAATATAAAAAAAATTTAAAGTCAATTCCTACTTTTTTTTCACTTTATTGTAGAAAGTCCTTTATAAATAATTTTCATTCCTTTTTATAAGTTTATCTGGCGCCATCTATTGGTAGATATATGCAACTTAAATCTAAAAAAATCTAAAATTAATTAATTAAATTTAATTACTGAATTAATATTTGAAAAAACTGTATTAACATCAAGTGTTATCCACTACAAGTTCAAAAAAAAAATTTATTTGAACTTGAGTGGATGAGTAAAAAGTATTTTATTAACGATTCAAAATTTGAACAAGATATATATTGGGAGAGTGTGAGCTAATAGAAGGAATTGAAAAAAAGAAAAACTAATCTCATCCCTCTTTATCATAACATATGATACGACATTATTCAAACAAGTTTACTTTTGATGAAGTATGATAGAAAATTTTTATTGTTCTTATTAAAAAGAAAAAAATATTCCAAGACTTTGGCAACTAAATAAAATAAATCAGTACGAAAAGAAATGACCAAATAGTTAAATGCTCCTTAATTTATTTACTTAAATGGTCACTATGTTTAAATCAAAGGACTGCTATGATATGTTTCCGGAATTCAAAAATCTCTTTTTTTGTCTAAAAACTTTTATATGAAGTCAAGTTTAATACTGTTATTTGAGACTTAATTTTATTTGTAGGATTTGTATATGACTGGAATCATTGAAGGAATATGAGCAATTTATTTGGGATTTAAATTCTGTATATTCGAAAATATCAAACAAATAATTTTTGAAGTTCATTTCGTATATTCTCTGAATATTTAATGCATAAATTATTTGAAAATAATTTTAAAATATATTGTTAGGGACTGAAATTTCTAAACTTTTCAAAGGAAGCAAACACCAGAATTATATTTATTGAGCACACATAGCATGATGAGAAGAATAGTCTGCCGGTTTTTCTATGGTTCAGAGCAGGCAGAACATTTTATCCACATCAATCACCTCCGGCAGCAATATCAACAGTAATCCAGCTGGGTTTTTTTATCGAACAGAGTTTTGATGGCAGACATGGGTAGAACATTCCCTGCACCTTCATTCGTACTGGCTGGCTAGAGATTGCGTGTCAACGTTTTGCCACTATTGACCAGACATTCTCAATTATTAACACATTCAGATAACATGTTGGTTTTGGGAATATCCGAATGTTTTATACATGAAGGAATGTCATAATAGTGCGGACAACACACTGTCATGCAATGTAAGCTGTAAAATAGGATGAAGCAGGACTAAAAGAGAGAGTAAAGTCCCGGAACTTAAATCATCACTTTCTGTCCAAATTGCTGGTATTCACACAAGAGGCGACCGCAACGCCAATGCAACCATACAATAGCAAATTAATTCACTCCAATTACTGGTCCATTTGACGATAATAAATACAAGTTGGCAATAATTGTTCTTTTCTGTACTTCCACACACAAATACTATCATCATTAAGTTGTAATTGAACTGTTATTCATTTGAAAAGATTATGTGACACCACAACTGCTTACATGTTCCTTACTGAACTCTCTTTCTCTCATGATGGCACTTCTGTTTTTACTGCAAGGAATGCAAGAAACTTAGAAACATTTAGGAATGCAAGAAAATATTGTGGCCAGGCTGTCAGACAGTGATGATATAGACATCCTCGCACTGGCCATGTTGATTTCATTGCATATTACAAATGACCCAAGTTCCGGAATCCAAATACATAAGCAATAATCTCGCAACATGTCTGTCTCCTGTCAACGTGCGGGTACCGTTAAGATACAGCACGGCCTGCTGTATGGTACTCCTCGTGGCTTTTTGTGGGTGACTTTACCTCTATGGAATTGTTTATACAATATTCCCAAGCCAATTATGGGGAGCCAATCAATGTGTTAAGCAATAATGTGAAACGTAAACCTCAATTGCAGTAGCCAAGATAGTGTCCCACTATCAAATTCCACCGTATTCTGGTAGGCTTTCCTCCTTCTTACATGAGGCACAACAGCATCTTGAATCTAGCAACCAGCGTGCGAATGCGATTTTAGTATGAGAAGCTCGCTTTAAAATCTTTCCTTTTATATAGACTGTAGGAGACTTCATCTTTTATATTTTGAAATGTTAAACATTAATCATGCAATGATTGCAAATCATTAGCATGGGACTTATTTCTCTTAAATTTCACGTTTATTGCATGTTTTCTTCTTGGTGTAGAACTTTTAATGGCCAACAGAGGACATTTTCACTTTTCAATAAAAATATTTATTTGCTTTTTTAAGCAGTAGGAATTTCCTTTATTCTCGATGTAATACAAAAATAATTAAATGTTTAAGATGTCTTATACATCTCGTGTTACTACCATTTAACTTAAGTTTTAAATTTAATGAAATCAAAAAGAAATCTCGTTTATAAAATCTTCCAATACAGTAGAATAATTTAAGGTGAAATAAACTTTTAAACAATTAAATAAAACCTTCTCTGAATTCAAAATAAAATCTTTAAACTTTACATCAATAATTCTTTTGTTTTCAGTTTAGAAATCGACTTACTTCGACATACACTCCCAAGAGCTCGTACATCTGCCCATGAAGTCTGTCTCTCGGTTGATAGCGATAGAACTCTACGTTGTTCTTGTACCATTTGACCGAGTATAGTTCGTCTCCTTCCAAGTCAAAATCGCACTTGAGCCAAACATTCTCCCCAATGACCACAGCTCCTGGAACTTCCAATCTTGCCAGTCTCATAGCTCCAACTGCAAATACAAATAAAACATTTGTACAAAAACAGAAAAAAAGAATAAAAATAAAATTTGATCATGCGAATACGAACTTATATTGATAACAAATAATTCAATAATTAAGTTTTTTGGAACTGGAGTGAAATTTTCGGTGAAACACATAGTATTTTTCATTAATTTTGTGAAGTAATTTTTTTTTTTATAAATAATCTAACTCTATTTTTTTTTCTAACTCTATATTCACAGTTGGTGAACTGTACGAAAAAAAATCTTTTACTTAGAAGAGACTCGCCCTGAAAATTCGATACTCATCTAATGATCAATTATCAATTAAGTTTTGGTGAATAATTCGTATGCTGCATTAACTGGCAGATGTAGTTTTAATTTACCTATAAAGGCAGTTTAATATGAAACAATATGCAGCTATATAAAATCAATTTTAAAACAGCAATTATAACACTAATATATGCAATAACACTTGCTTTACATCCTCTTATTTCCTACTCGCATGATATATATTCCGTTGTTGCACTATTCCTACTAAACCTGTATCACATTTTCTCACAGCAAAAACTTCTTGCCTTTTCTATAATTGCTTATTTACTGTTTATCTTCGCGTATTCTATCCTTTTTGTTTCATTTTCCGCTTTCTGCAATCTACTAATCAAAACACTATTATTGACTTGTTTTGATTGCCGTATACTGCTGACAGACTCTCAGCATCTTTGGTCATCTTCGGACGTTCGTATTGCTCTCTTAGTTCTCTAATCCCATTGCTTCATGGGCTAGATCCTCTTTAAACTCCTTCCAATGTTAAAAAATGGTAATACGACTCTTGACTGTTCATTTGCTTACCAATTATACTTGACTTTCGACTAGATCTTGCAGCAGTTTCCTAGTATACTGCACATGTGCTTTAATTCTAAAGGTTAAAGAGCTAATGATTGTAAAAAGAATTTAATTGTGAAAATATTCACATAATTGAAATGTACTAATTACACCTACATATATTTTCGCTTGAATTTACATATTTTTTATAGATTTTCAAATTTAGGAAGATCATACGTCGTTTATTTACTGAGTCTCACGCTAAAACCACTATAAAATTATTACCATGGCACTTTCATTTCGACTGCTAAATAAAATTAATTGTTATATTCATACTATAATTTCTACGAAACATTCATAGCAATTATAGTATGAATGTTTCGTTTTTAATCATAGCATGAAAACTCAGATCTTTAATAAAAGATATTTTTAATATATAATGTGCTTATAATTTTCCTTCACTAAATAATTTAAAGTTAATAAAAGTTATTCTAGTCTTCTTATTAAAAGTTAAAAGTTATTCTATATCTATACCTCACCTTTATCCACAATTAATACAAATTTTAATTTAAAAAAAAAATTGAAATTAGGAGGGTAAGATCCTGACTAAATCTTCCTGCATTAATTTATAATATTTTTTATATGAGAAGTTGATCACAAATGTAAATATTCTGTCTTAAAATATTTCATGAAAAGATCTACAAATAGACAAAATAAAAATTAATTTTCATAATGATGCAATTTTCAAACTAACCATTGTTTTATTAAATGTATTAAAATAGATTTTAAAATATTTTTAAGACGCATAAAAAACCAATTATAAAATAAATATAATGGAGTGTAATTCCTTTCCAATCATCTTTTTGGAGGAAACATCATTGCTCCTTATATTTCGAAGAGCTTCATGAAATGAGTTGCTTGGCCATGAATCAAATTACTCTGTGATTCATTCTCACTACTAATGCTGTTTATCACAATGTAAAAACTCTTTGGAAGTGCTATATTTGTCAATCTATATGATTTGCAATAGGAAGTTATTCAGTAATGCTTCAATAAAGATTCCACCATAAGAGGTATCCTAAATACAATGAATTGTACTGAATTGCAACTAATAATAGAATAATGGAAATACTGTCTGACACGTATATAAATATAGATATAATTATTTTTTCTCTCACTGCCAAATTATTTTCGTTTACCAGTAAGGATTTTTTATGTGTATCTAGATAATACCTGAATCTGCGTTTTTCATCATACCTGATATTTATTAAGACACAACAGAAAATCTTTTTTGTACGGATATTTTATACTATTTCATGTCATTTGTTATAATAAAAAGTCTCGATATTAATATAGCTTCTATTCATCTGTAGGTAGTTGTATATAGATAAATCAAAGGATTTTTTTAAAGTTTGGAATACATAAATAATTATTATAAATCTGAAAGTTATATTTTTAAAGTATAAAAAGCTATTAAAGTGAAGTTATATCTTTTACTGGTATTACTATTTAAGTATATCAATTAATTCCATATCAGATTCACGCTGGATTTTTAGGATTTAAGATATCTCACCTATATGAATGTTGGAAAGGAAATAAGATATTTTAATTTAATTCAATTAATGTAACAAAAATAAAATAATATTTTTTTTACTTAAATTTTAAAAAATTTTTATTAATAATAAAAATTACTTAAATTTGTGTTAAATTCATTTATAATTTTCCATTATAATAAATAAATAATAAATTTTCCTCCATTATAATCATAAATAATTCATTTATAATTTTCCATTATTAAAATAATACCATAATATAAAATAATAAATAAATATATAATTTTCCATTATGATAAATAAATAATTCATATATAATTTCCCATTATAATAATAAATTATATTTCATTAGAAGATTTATATAACTGACTAAATTGAGCATAATTTAATGATAATAATAATTTTTTTTGTTTTAATATCATAAACTTATCTAACCAAACAACTTTTTGAGGCAAGAAATTTTTATGATTTATAAAAAAATAAATAAAATTATCCTTCACTTTTATAAGCGCATATAGGATACTGTTAATCAAACTTTTTACTAACGAATAAATCGTATAACTAAGTTTGAAATATTGTTTCAAACGAATCGATTTGCAATTTGAAATTATGCATCCGAAATCATCACCATTTATTACGAGATAAAAAATGAAAAGAACACTTAGCCTCAAACATACTCATCCTAAACCACTTGAGCACAACCACTTTTCGTTATGTTGTCATAAACTTATCGAACCAAATAACTTTTTGCGGCCAGAAACTTTTATGATTTAAAAAAATAAATAAAATAAAATTGTCCATCACTTTTATAAACGCATATAAGATACTGTTAATCAAACTTTATTACTAATGAATAAATCGCATAACTAAATTTGAACTCCTTTTTTGAAGTACCATTTTGTTGGAACGAATCGATTTGCAATTTGAAATCATGCATCCGAAATCATCACCATTTATTACGAGATCAAAAATGAAAAGAACACTTAGCCTCAAACATACTCATCCTAAACCACTTGAGCAGCCAGCGACACCCCTTGAAAAAAAACAAAAAAAACGGGAAAAAAATAATAATCCTAAAATGAATGAGGTGCAAAATTCAACACGGAGACTCACGCGATGTGTGGGAAGAAATTGACGCCTCAAAGCTGGGGCGCTAGCCAGGAAAGCCCCAATTGACGCACTTTTAAGTACCACTCTTCTTTTAAGGAAGGGGTACAAACTATTCCAGCACAAATGCTGGCAAGGCGAACGGTCGTCAAACACACAACTCACCGCTAATGACTGCAAGATGCCATTCCGTGGCAAGAAAAACTAGGAGGAAAAAAAATATATAATTCCTACAGAAGAAAAGAGGGAAAAGTTTTCTTTTACGCAAAACTCTTCGATTGATATATTTTTTTCTTGTTATTCTTTTTTCGTTCTTTTAGCTCCGATCTCGTGCTAATAAAGAAAGGTACCCGGTCTTTTATGCGGCCATTCCCGCTGCTCAAAATTAGATTAAGGATTTTCGCAACATCGAGTCAACATGAAGTCGAGGCAGGTGAAAGAAAGGAGTTTGCTAGTCTCCACCCAACCTAAATATAGCCTCGGCTTCACTTCAATAAACAGTGGACAGGCGACAAGGGTGTGACGATTCCTGCTACAATGGACGTTGACTACCCCTCTATCAATAAGTGGAGACGGGGAATTTTTTTTTGAAGGCCAATTTTCCCTCCTCCTCTTCTAAATCTCTACTCGAGATTTTCGGATCAGACAAAAAACATAACAGAGTCAGGTGCGGGGCTGTATTGCAGACTATATGGCAATGATCTTCTTTCAAGAAAACTGTTTGTATGAAAAAAAGATCGGAAATTAGATTTAGATATGCTTGAGTAAACACTTTTTCGGATAATAATAGGAATATCTTTCATCTTATAAGATATTCTTGGAAACATGAAAAGTACGTAAAACACTTTGAATTAAATATCCAAAAATACTACTGCAATACTATATACTACTTTTTAATACTATTACTATTTTTTAAGTAATACAATACTGTTAATACTATCAGTAACAATACATTTTACACATAAAACACTGTGAATTAAATATCCTAACAAAATGCAATACTATTTTTTAAAAACAATTGTATAAGTATTATTTTAAATGATATCATATATTTTTTTAATCATATATCATATATTTTATTTTATATGATATATGATTTATGCAAGAATTTTTAAAAACGTCTACAGAAAAAAATATCTTGTATACTTATGAAATTAAATATATGATATCATTCTATTAAATATATGATATAATTATATTAAATATATGATTTAATTATATTAAATATATGATATAATTATATTAAATATATGATATAATTATATTAAATATATATGATGTATTTATTTCAATATGTATGGAGATCAATAAGTGGAGACGGCACATTTTTTGAAGGCCAATTTTTCCCTCCTACTCTTCTAAATCTCTACTCTAGATTTTTAGATCAGAAAAAAAAAAAAAAAAAACATAACGAAGTCAGGCATGAATAGTATTGCAGACTATATTGCAATGATCTTCTTCCAAGAATAGTGTTTGCTTCACTGTTTGTATGAAAAAAGATCGGAAATTAGATTTAGATATGATTGAGTAAACACTTTTCGGATAATACTATAGTAGGAATATTTTTCATCTTACAAGATATTCTTGGAAACACGAAATGACATTAAACACTTTGAATTAAATATCCAAACAAAATACAAATACTATTTTTTTAAAAACAATTTTATAACTGTTATTTTATATGATATCATACAGCTTTTTTTTTTTTTACTCATATATCATACATTTTATTGTATATGATATTATATACAAGAACTTTTTAAAAATGCTCACAGAAAAAATAAAAAGTAAACACTTTTGATAAAGAAGGGAATTTTTTAATCTTAAAAATATTCTTGGAAACACTAAATGTACATAAAACACTTTGAATAAAATATCCAAACAAAAAGGAATACTATTTTTTTAAAAACAATTGTATAACTGTTATTTTATATGATATCATATATCACATATTTTTTAGTCATATATCATACCTTTTTATTGTATAGGATATATGATATCTGCAAGTATTTTTAAAAACTGTCTACAGAAAAAAAAAAAAAGTTAACACTTCTTCGGATAATAATAGGAATATTTTTAATCTTACAAGATATTCTTAGAAACACGAAATTATATAAAACACTTTGAATTAAATATCCAAACAAAATTCAATGCTATTTTTTTAAAAAAAATAAGTGTATAACTGTTATTTTATATGATATCATATATCACATGCTTTATAGTCATATGTCATACATACTTGTATATAATATAAGATATATACAAGTATTTTTTAAAAATGTCTACAGAAAAAAAAAAAAGTAAACGCTTTTTCGGATAGTAATAGGAATTTTTTAATCATACAAGATATTTTTGAAACACGAAATGTACACAAAACACTGAATTCAATATCCAAACCAAATTCAATGCTATCTTTTAAAAAAATTAATTGTATAAATGTTATTTTATATGATGTCACATATCATATGTTATTTAGTCATATATCATACATTTTATTGTACATGATGTACGATATATGTAAGTATTTTTTAAAACGTTTAGAAAAAAAATAAAAAGTAAACACTTTTGGATAATAATAGGAATTTTTTAATCTTACAAGATATTCTTGAAACACGAAATGGCTTAAAATGTTTTGAATTAAATATCCAAACAAAATGCGATACTATTTTTTTAAAAAACAATTGTATAACTGTTATTTTATATCATATCATATATCATTTTTTAATCATATGCCATACATTGTATAATATATATGATATATGATATTTGCAAGTATTTTTTAAAAATGTCTACAAAAAAAAAGTAAATTATTTTATTGAATAATTTACTCTTTATTTTTATTAGTATATTATTTTTATATTATTATTATTATTATTATTATTATAATAACTATATTTAATAAAAGTAATAATTTTCGGATAACAATAGGAATTTTTTTAATCTTACAAGAAATTTTTGAAAACACGAATTAATAAAACACTTCGAATTAAATATCCAAATAAAATTGCAATACCATTTAAAAAAACAAATGTATAATTGTTATTTTATATGATACGTGATTTATGCAAGTATTTTTAAAAATGCTTAAGGAAAAAAAAAAAGTCTTGAACACTTATCACATTATATATAAATATATATAATTATATTAAATATATATGATATATTTCTGTCAATATATATGGATACTTTTCAGTAATGCAGACGGAGAATTTTAACTCTACAATATTCTACAGCTCATCAATATACCTTTTCTAGACTTCGAATTGAAATATATTCCTAAGTTACATTTGGAACTTAAGTATCAATAGCATTTTTTCGAATGTAGAAATACTGAATTTAGCATGTTAATATTTTAGAATTATTCCATTAAAGTTTAGAATTGAAATTCTCAGTTTTAACTATCAATAAAACTATTAAACTATAAAACTTTGTTATAAATTCCTTTCATATAAAAAGATTTATTTTAGAAAGCTTCGAAAGTTTGAAACTTTTGTCATGGAAAGACAATTTATATACGTTTGTAACTCTTTGATATTAAGAATGTCCTAAATATTACAAAAAATCAAATATTTAGTTGCTTTTTCGTTTGGAATTAAAAGTTATATCAAATCAAATTCCTAAAAATATTGAAAGAATATGTATATATATATATATAAAATAATGCATGCATTTTAAATTATATACATAAGTATTTAAATGCATGCATTAAACTAAATAGAAAAATATGTAAGCATTGAAAGACTTACACTGCACTTATTATTATAACAGACATTTCCTAAAATCTTAATTTTGTAATTATTTCTATTTCTCTTTAAATATATATTTATACATCAACTTTTAAATAAAAAATATTATTGATTGGTTCTGCTACTTATTGAACAATTTTAAATATTCAATAAACGTAAGTTTTATAAATAAATTTTTTAAAATGCCATTCTTGTCAATCAAACATAATTTATATGTTACGTATTAGCAAAATGATTTTATTTTTATCTCTCTCACACTCTGTATACATATATTCATTTTAAAGAGATGGTGATTAGTAGTTGTTATATGCTGATAAATGTGAGAATAGTTATTTTTATGGTTTTAACAATAACAATTTTTATGGTTTTTCATAGAATTTCTTCTTTTAAAATTATTTTAAAATTTCTTAATTTAACGTAAGATAAAATTAATTGTAATTTAAAATTTATGATTTTTAATGTAAGATAAAATTTCGTTTTCATTGGTATTATCCTATTTGAAATACTAATGCTTTCTTATAAGAAATCATCATAATTCCGTAATACAGTTATCTCAATTGTTATTGAATTTTCTGCTATAAAAGATATTTTTTAAACAAATTGTACGAATATCAGCACTTTAACATTGCATAAAAACACTATAGCCGAATTTCAAACTAAGCTTTAAAATTTTAATAAAATATATATTTTTAAAATAATGAAGAACAAATTTATATCAATGTGTTGAAATTGATCTTATTTATAAGAACGTAGAAACATGTAGTGCTGTGATAGATTTATCATTACTTAAAATACATAACGAAATGTAATATATACGAAGTATATTTATGTTTTTAAAAAATATTAGATTATCGAGAAGGCAACAGGTTAGACTCCTTTTTTCAGTTTTATCAACAAAATTAGCTACAATCAAGTGTAATTAGGTACAATAACTATGAAACTGAATATATCATTCTTATGAAAAAAATCTGCCATTTCTTTTTGTGACATGGTTGCCATGATTTATCCTTATGTTTATTATTCTGTGTGCAGCTGTTATTACCAGATATTTTATTCCAACATATTACTCAACAGCGTTTTAGATTTTTAAAAGTAGTGATACGTCCATATTATAAAACTCGAAAATCATGATTAAAATTGTCCCAATACTTTTTTTTTTATTTTATAATTGAAAATATCTTTTTTTTTTTACAGCAAGCGATTGCATTTGTCCTATTTCAAAATTCATACCTATCAATATAAATGAACTGTGGACAAAATTTTTCCTACATTTTTTTTTTTTTTTTAATTTTAAACATTTTTAGAAAATATTCTGGCCTCTCACTAATACATTTTCATTATTTTATATTGTTCATAATGTAAATTATAATCACTATTCAAAAAGTTAACGTTTTTTTTTTTTTTTCAATTTAATAATTCATAATTAAACAGGAAAAAAACCGTTAGCTTTTTTTCAACATTTTCTAGTTAACACACTTTTTCCAATTTTTTTTAATATCCTTGCTAATTAGATCATTAAAATATAAATATATTTAATTATTTTCGTCCTTCCCTTCGTCCTTTATCCTTGTTTCATAACAAGAAAATTTGAATTCCATTAAACTGTTCGTTTGTACCAATATATTTGTCGCAAGTTAATAGTATGAGTAAATCCATAAGTAATTTTGTTAAGTATGTAGTTAATTCATAAACATACCTGAAAATATTTGATTGGCATGAATTAGTTAGTTAGTTAAATATTATTAGTTAGTTCATAATTGGAATCAGTTATATTTGCTTCAGTAATAATAGTTAAGATTTAATTTTGTTTATTTGATTTTTAATGAAGTATTAAAGACCATGGGAAAAAAGTTTTTTTTTTTTTTAAATTTGAATAGTTATTTAGCTGATATGTATGATTTGCATAATTATTTTAATGCTTCATTATGATACTTCGCTACTACAGAAATACTTGCCTATACAATAAAGAATTCATCAATTAGAAAAAAGTAGCATTGTATAAAAGAATTGTATAAATAAATTAATAATTAATAATAATAAATTTTAAATTATTGTTAAATATTTCCTTAAAGAATGGCGTGTGAAATACTATCAAGGTGTTTTTCAAAAATTCATTAATTTTTGGCATTAAATGATTTAATGACATTTGTTTTCATTAAACTTTATTGCAGGTAATTTTATAATAGATTGTACAAAAATGAACTTGAAACAAAAATATTATGAGTTTTCTATTTAATTAATTTCTCATTTTTCACAGAATTTTTCTTGTTGTTATTTTTAAAAAAATACTCTGAGAAATCTATTGAATTTGCTGAAACTCTTTCACGTTTCAAATCTGTTTTTCAGTGCTGCACTCATAGAAAGAAAACAGAAATCCTGTTTTTAAGTGTATCAAAACTTTAAATGCATCGTCGCATTTTAAATTCACAACAAACACGAGACGTCTCCTACTTTTTTTTTTTGAAATCTTCATCAGTGAAAAGCAATGTTTTCTTTGATTCCGATACCCTGATCTGGGTAC
Source organism: Caerostris extrusa (assembly GCA_021605095.1). Taxonomy (NCBI): domain Eukaryota; kingdom Metazoa; phylum Arthropoda; class Arachnida; order Araneae; family Araneidae; genus Caerostris; species Caerostris extrusa. Next base: position 365,186 of record BPLR01006272.1, read on the forward strand.
ACGTGTGGAGTTAATAGAATTTCTTTTGCAAGTACGCCTATGCTGTATTTTTTGTTTCCCTTTTTCGGTTACTGTCGTTTCAAAAACATCCTCAGAAACACTTTAACAACTCGAAAGACATCCCACCGTTTTCAACGCGAGAGACCGACTTCTATTTTTCTTCACTCTGAAGCTCCTAAATGCAGAAAGTGCTCCAGGAAATTTGAAAAACAAATTTCCAAAAACCCATCCGCTTTTCAAAAATCTAACAAGATCTACATCAACGCCTCTCCTGTTGGAAAACAGACTTTTCAACAAGAGTCACAAGTGTTTGAAACTCCTTTTTTCTCTTTTCCCCTGTCACAAATCAATGTGATTCGTCTTCATTCATTCCTATATTCCTCAACTATCAATCTCAGTTTTGTGCCATACCCATTTGTAACATTGGGGATTTTAAATTTTTGAAGTTCGGCTCGAAGCATGATTTATAGACGAAATAAAATTCACAAATTTCTTTTAGATATTATTCTCCCAATCGGCTCTAGGTAAAAATAAATATGTTGATTACTTTCAAAGTAGGATATTTGTAGAAATATTTTTAAATAAGGTAGAAAATATGAAAGGTTAATAAAAGATTTTCAGGAATTCTCTTTTTTTAAATAAATAAGAAAATTCTTTTGCACACTGCCTTGAAACTTTACTGAAATGAAATTAATCATTTATTTTCGACATTTTCCTTTATTATTGAAATGCTTTGATATTTAATCCAAAGTGTAAATGATTAAATTTCGGTGGCCAATAAAAGATTAGTTGGAGTTCTAGAACATCATAACTGAACAAAGGTGGTGTGTAAAAGAGGGAAAATTCCAATTCTAGGACATAACATACACTTGAATTTGATTCCGTCGTCTCACTTTGATTCTACCAATGTCTCGTATGAGAGTTCGTACAGAATTCTAGTATATTTCACCGTTTGAAAGGAAACGTGGCATTGTAGGAAGGAACGGAAGGAAACGTGGGAAAGGAAATGTGACACTGTAGGAAGCAATGCAATAAAATCAAAGGATAGCTCAATATTTGAATCGGAAAAGCTTCCATTTGACGAAGTTAGCAAGAATGGTTGAACAATATCAGAACACATCCAAGAAGCCAGACGATAGAGCTTGAGGACAAAATGGTCGTCAGAATAGCTCCCACAATACGTGATTAATCATTATCAGCGATCTGATGATAATCGGGACAAAATTGAACTCAAAGATCATTGATAAGTGACTCAACGAACGGGGTCTGAACTCAACACGCCCATTGTGTCGATTACCCTTAACTTGTGTATAACGGCACGCACGTTTGCACTGGAGCAGGGGCTCATTCGACCTGAAATTAGGCTAAATGGTATAAATTGTTTTCAGCGATGTATCACGCTTCAAACTAAACCCCAATGATCAGCTGAATGCATCCAAGACAATTGTAGAATGCACACCAGACAACCCAAGGTGTTGCATTTGATAACTAGACTGCTTTGGTTATCATCAGTGGACACCTTTATAGCAGAGAAGTATACTGATAATATTTTAACTCCGTTGTAGTGCTCTTCCTGAGACTTTTTTTTTACACCAGAATAATGTCTTTACACGAAAACAACTTATATTCATTGTCTTTCGTGTTTGTCATATATTTTCGTAGCTAATTAAATCGCCAGATTACTCCACAATAGACTGGAGGAATCTGGCCAGCAGGAGCATCCAACCTTTCCAAAATCTCAACGATCTAACTTGATAATTGAAGAAAGTTTATCTAGAAATTCCGCTACAAATTAATACATAGACGAATAACAGCTTTCATAAGGGCCAGGGATGGATCTATATCATAACAATTGGTTTGACATATGCATCAATTGGTTCGATATATGTGTTCGAGTATCTCGTGTGCAAAAATTCAATTCCCTCTAAAATTTTAAATGCTTCTTTTTCTATTCATATTGGATATATGCAACAGTTTTCGTTCCATTCTGATTATTTACTTAATTCGACATTTTTATTTTGTATTTTGTACTATCTCATCTATTGTGTAATTGTTGCTCGCAACCATTGATATTTATTAAATCTTTACCTTTTCACTTAACTAATTGAGGTATACCATTTTAGATGGAATTTTACGAAACCAATTTGGCCCATCATGGCTAGATTTGGTGCTTTGGTTTTAAATTTGCTTTTAATATAATACTTTATGCCTTTTTTTTCGTAATGCTGGATTTGATGTTAATCACGCAGATTTTGCAGAATAAAAAAGCAAAGTTATGAATTCCCTTCTGGCATTTAATAACGCCAATGAATTACATTTATCAATACTACGTAAAACCACAAGTAACTATTTTAATGTAAATCCTTTATATAACTTATCATTGACCATTATTTTTTGGATATTACCTTTAATTGCTTAAATGTTGAATTTAAAAAGCTTATACTAGCATGTTACGGAAACTTTAAATCATTACGTTAAAAATATTCCGCTGCATTAAATCATCTTAAGCACTGAACAATTTAAAAACCTTCAAAAGTCATAAAAATATAGGCAATCTGAATAACAAAGCATTAAAACCTTTGTAATTCATATAAAACTCCAGGTGCAAAGTTTGCTTATAAATGAAAATATTAGGTCAGAAAATTCTCGTTAAAATTAGTTGTATAAAGTTACCGAAGGCCATTTTCTGTCTACATATAGTTCGATCATATCCCTCCAGGGTATTTCTTATCTATACTGCAATCGTTTTACGTAGGACAATACTTTCGATCAATTAAAAGCATCGATTTAGCTAAAGATAATTAAGCTGCTGTCAAGAAATTATAGCTCTATTATACAACTTATCATAAAAACTGATTTAGGGAAAGAGATTGATTGAAGCAGGTCAAACCATCGGGGTAACAGGGTTCAACATCATTAAATATAGATATTTTTAGGCATATTCCTCACATAATTAGAACTCAAACTAAATTGACATAAAAGTACAATGTAACCTTTAGTCAAAATTTTAGTGACATGGCTCTTTCTCTCTGTGTTTATATATTTATTGATGTGAAATGCAAATTTGAGATGATTCAATTACTTTGCAGTTACAGGATATATGGACAAAGCATATGCATTTATAAATTTTACTCTCTTTTATGTACATTTTTATAGCTTTTAGAACCCGTATCTACTTTTAAAATGATTTTATTTGAAATAGAAACCATAAATTAAATTTAATGGTTATTATCTTCTGAGAACAAAATGATTGAGTAACGCAGTTGCAATAGTTTTTAATACACAAAATAATTACGCAGCGTAAATTCTTAAGAATTGTACGAGTCTGTAGTTTTAATATAGAATTAATGTTAAGAAATAAGATGGAAAATGGCAGAAATAATAAGTGTTTTGGCATTTTAAAAGTAGACTTTCTTTCAATGACAAAATAAATAAAAAGGAAGATGAACTCTTTTTTTGTTAATCGATTGTTTTTAATCCAATTAACAACAAAGGCAAAGATTGAGTAAGACTTCATGAAGTTTATAATAATCTGCATTTAAATTCATGCAGATTTGAAACAATTATTAATAGATGTTTTTCTTTTTGTTGATATATTTTTAATATTCGAACGTTTACCTTGAATATATCTGTCTATTTTACTCATGATAGCTGTAGTATATTTCAAAACATAACTAACAGATAGCAAATAATAATTTTTACAATGAGAAGATTTGATCTCAATCAGCATTTGGTCAATGAATTCGTTTATCCGACGATAATTTTTATTATGGGAACACAACCTCAGTGTTTTAAATTTGTTGTCTATACTGGTGTGCAGAACTTAAGCAATGGTGTAATTTTTAGCGTACAGCCATGAAATTGTAGAAAAATTTTGTTGCGATCAATACAATGTCCATCCAATTCAGTGAAAAGGGATTTGAATGCAAATATAAAGAACAAGACATCACAGGTGATGTAAAACACGCAAGAGGCGTGCAAACAGATCACGCAGGTCGAGACTACAATACAAAATAGATGGAAGGTGCTATTAAATATATCTTTTTCAAATTTCAGTAAGTAAGTTCGTGAAGTATTGCTAAAAGAAACCACCTGAACGACTTTACATGTGGTAAAATGCGCTTGAGGAAGGGCATAACGTGACAAGCGTACCCCAAGTATTTCTAATCTACAAAAGAGTAGTTTAAAAGCCTTCCAAACAAACATTTCTAGAAGATTGAAAGCCAAGAGCACAAAATGCCTTCCAAAAAATATGACTACAGATGTAAGAAAAGTTAATGATGGTCGATTAAGAAAATCAACGTCAGTGAGTGGCTTATATATGATTCTGCAATCAAAAAGAAATTCATACCAGTCAACGAACAACATTGCTCAACAGTTGGGCACATCAACTGGACGACAAATGTAAACTTTGCTATGGTCAGATGCTTTCATAAGGTGACCTATTCACTCACCATTTTTATACGCTATATCCAATTGGTAATATTCTTTATACCTGTGTAAGGAACACAAAGGCTGGAATCTCCTCAATGAAGTCACAAATTTCAATGTCACAAATTATTCTCATTGGGGATTGATATAGAGAGATAGGGACACTATACCATCACAGAAGGAGGCAGTTAGCAGTGGCAAGGCATGCTGTTCTCGGAAGTTGTTATGTGGGGAGGAATGGACACTTTTAACTACTGTTGGATAACCCTTGTTGAGTATTGAGAGACGGTGCCCAGTAATCATTGCAGTGTAGAGATCGTATCCCATGATAAGGAAATCTATCTGTTCTCTAAACAATCATTTCTACCACGCTATTATTTTAATAAAGATTTTGTTTGTTTCCATACTGTACCCGTTCTATTTATTTTTGAGTTAGCACATTTTCCTAATCTTTTAAGTACAAAATACTGTCTCTGTATTTTGAATATAGTAGAAGATTTCTTGCTGGAGTTTCGTAAAAAAAAAAGTAGTTAATTATGTTTTTCACACCAGTCTGTAAAGTGAAAGGACAATGCCTTTTTTTCGAATTTTATTCACGTCTGCCCGACATTTTCGTGCTGAATGGAAGGAAACTCAGAAAACTCCCCATTAAGAGTCATGGTTATCAACGTGAGAAGCTATTACAGAGATGTCCAACAAATTTATCTTTTTTTTAAGCAGTGAGTATAACGCATGCCACAAGCTCTAGTTGAACACTTATCCACTCAATTCCCAAGGGTTACAATAAGAGGGTGTAATAGGGTTACAATAAAGGCTACCAAGGGTGTAAATTCGCAACAACTTCCAATTGAATTATTATATAATTATTTAATAAAGTATATTATATGTTCGATATATATTTTCTGTATTAATAATAAATTATGTGCAGTAAATCAATAAAGTAAGTATTAGTTATTTCAATTTATCCATATATATATATATATATATAGTGGGGGGTGAAAGCTTTTTACGAGTTAGTACAAAATCCACCTTTTTTCTTTATTTCAGTTGGATGTATTAGAACGTATGCAAATTAAAAATTTTTTTCCTCATTTATTTTTTTTATTGATGTGGTCTTGTGTTTAAATAACAAACGTTATTTAAATTATCCTTATAAAGGAATTACAGGAAAACGAATTGTATAATCAAGAAAATTCAAATCCTGTTTAAAATTAATGTAGAAAAAAATACTCAAATATTCCCGAAAATAATATTTTTTAAGAAAATACAAATTGATTTTGTTCAAAAGTTAATTTTTTAATTAAATAATTTAGGTTTTTTCTATTATATAAAACATTTTTCTTGTCAGTAGAACAGCAAATTTTGACAACTAAACTGTCTCGATGAGGATTACATGTGATTCCTTTTATTACTACGTCGTGAATAAACGTTATTGCTCGTGAAACTAAAAAGTTAATTAGTTTTTTCTCACTTTTTATACACATTTCAAAGAAGTTCCTTATTCTTTATCAGAAAAGACAATTTTAAAAACTAACAACCAAAATACGAAAAAAATTCATATATTTAAATGTGCAAGACATATTTTTAACGTTTTTGAACATTTAATCCTTAGAATATTTTTATTGTAAGTTGATCATATATATACATACATATATATATATATATATATATATATATATATATATATATATATATATATACTTAGTAGAATGAATACTAACAACTACAACGATTCATACGACAAAAAATTACACAGAAAAATAAATGTGCTTATAAAAAGTTTCTTATGATAATTTAAAAATTTTCTTACAAAAAAAAAAAGACATGCAAAAAAGTGAGAAATAGATTTTTCTGGACTAAATTAATAGAAATCATCTTTATTTCTCTTCATATCTATCGATAAATGAATAGTTTGTACTAGAAATTTTTGCTAAAACTAAAATAAGATGAATAAGATATAAATATTATAGTTATTTAAATGCTTCTAAAAATAGAAGAAAATTAATTAATTAAGCAAATTTATATCAGATATAATGATTAAAAATGCAAGGATATTTTATTCTAGAATATAAAATTTATAGAAAATGCAATTGATTGAGAATACAGATGTGAGGTTTATTGATAAAAAAATTTTTAAATTACCATATAACAATTTGATGAGATGATTACGATTTTATCGTTCACTGAAGAACTTATTTGATAAACCTTTTTCAATTAACTAATTATATTAATAGCTTATTTATTGATTAATTTTACTTGTTATTGTTTGTGAAAATATTACCCACAGGCGAGAAATGCAAAAACATTGACTCTTAATAAAATGACTAGTTACACAAGTCTACAACACATTAATTTTTAAGATTGAAAAAACAATATTAAAAGACTAAAATAGGTTTATTAATTTGATTTTATCTTGCTATTTGACCTATGATTATATCGATTATATTATTTGAATTTTAATGCATTTAAGGAATATCTTGAGCTTTACATTAATTTATTTAGATGCCTTATGTAACTTTCTGACTTTACAATACATGGTTAGGTATTATTTTAGGACACAAACAAATATTATACTATAAAACAAATTCTAAGTTTGATAAAATAACTTTCTTTCCTAACTTTTTATTTAGGATAAACAATTATGTGCAGATATTTTAGAATGATCAGAAACTTTAGATTAGACTCTTTGTTTTTTGGATAATAAAATAAAATAAGATGTTCAATAAATATTTTTTTAATAAATTCAAATATTACAGTTTGAACAAATGTATTTTTATGTTAAATATAAATGTTTGTTTCTAGATTTTTAGGGCCATAAATAAAAAAAAAGTATAAAAAATAAAGTATTAAATAAAAACAACCTTTAAAATAAAGTTACATTAATATAACACAAATGAAAATTTAAAGATTAAAAATTCTCTTTTAAATGATAAAATAAATTCTACTTAAAATAGGGACAACCAAAGTCATTTCAATAATAAAACAAACAAATGAGTTTTAACAAATAGACATTATAATAATGACATAAACAAATGACTTTTAACAAATAGACGTTGTAATAATAATATAAGCAAATAAGTTTTTACAAAAATGTACACGCTGATTTTCATTATTTTAATAAAAATAAATAAAACATAAATATAATTAGAAAATTTAAAAATCTTTTTTATTTTAGATTATAGGATTAATTAGCTGAACTATCAATATATTAATCAATTCAAAACATAAAAAAATCCATCCATAAGCGAAAATAGGAATAACAGAAAATAAATATTTACTTAAATTAGCCTTTCTTTATACAATTTTAAACAATTTCTAATGCTCCAAATGTGAATTATAATTACAATGATCGTGAATGTAAATTAGTGCTAAAGATTTCTCTACAGCTCAGCTTTGAAGAATTCGACTAATTCAAGTGCCCTCGAAAGTAGATAATTACCTTCTTATTTAAATACCAAAATATTCAAGTTTCTTAAAAGTATTTTGAACATATTTTCCATTTTTAACCTTTAAGCTAGAAGCAAATCAAAATTTCACGAATAATAATATAGATTTTCTTTTACGAAACAGAAACGAAAAATTAGTTAAACGCTAATTAGAATCTTCAAAGATACTGGTACCTTAAAGCAACTCATCTATACAATAAAACCGGCTAACAGACCACGAAATGATATATTGTACTTAATTTACGAAACACAAACCCTTCAGACACAATGACATTGCCTTTTAGTACAATTGCACCTAGAGGGGATGTGCTTTTACGGCATACTTGTACTTTCTAGCGATTGACTAACAGAACAGAAATTTTGTTGAGGCATAATTATTGGATCACTTATGTAAGAGGAAAAGAAAAGGGGAAGTTTATTTTTTTCACAAAAATTATCCCATAAGTCGTTTATTCTTATTAATTTGTTACGTGGGGCGATAATGAAAATGTCTATGTGGTTTTAAAGTAGCTAAACAGTGGCTTGAAATATCTGAATTGCTTTTTATTATAAATAAGATATAAAAGGCTTCTAAGATGATTTAGATTGCTACTTCAAAAGCTTTATTTGGTTTCTGTAAATCAAATTTAATGAGGCTTTTATTAATTTAATTACTTTGGTATTGTAAGAATATTTATAATTGGTTGAAAAAGAATAGAAAGTATCATTTATTTAAACTGTGAAATAAACAAGTAAATAGCCACATCTCTAGGAATATTAAATTTATTTTAATTTTGAACATGTTTGCTTTATTTCTGTTTTATATGCATGTTATAACATATAAAAGTGATTGACAGTCACTAAATAGATTTAGAGAATATTTGCAAATGTTATTTTTTAAATAAAATATTATTTGGAAATTTTTATTGAAAAATTGGAGAAAGTTTCAGATTTAAAGCTGCAAATAAAGTGATTACTGTAGGTGAGTATAACTTGGATAACCCTAAAATGTTTAGCTACTTCAAAAAGTTTATTTGGTTTCTGTAAATCAAATTTAATGAGGCTTTATTAATTTAATTGCTTTTTGTATTGTAAGAATATTTATAATTGGTTGAAAAGAAAAGAAAGTAGTATTTATTTAAACTGTGAGATAAACAAACAAATGGCCATATCCTATTAATATTAATATTTTTTAAATTTTGAACATATTTGCTTTATCTCGATTTTATATGCATGTTATTATATATAAAGGGATTAATATCCATAGATTTTGAGAATGTTGCGATATTATTTTTAAATAAAATATTATTCGGAATTTTTTTATTTAAAAACTGGAGAAAGTTTCAGATTTTAAGCTGCAAATAAAGTCATACATAATAAAGTCATTACTGTAGGTGAGTATAACTTGGATAACACTAAAATGTTTAGCTACTTCAAAAATTTTATTTGGTTTCTGTAAGTATTTAATGAGGCTTTATTAATTCAATTACTACAGTATTGTAAGAATATTTATAATTTGTTGAAAAAACATAGAAAGTAGCATTTATTTAAACTGTCAGATAAACAAACAAATAGCCCTTTCCTAGGAATATTAATTTTTTTTTTTAATTTTGAACACATTTACTTTATTTCGGTTTGATATGCATGTTATTATACACTGAAGTGACAAAAGTCATGGGATACCTCTTAATATCGTGTCGGCCCTCCTTTCGCCCGGCGAAGTGCAGCAACTCGACGTGGCATGGACTCAACAAGTCGTTGGAAGTCTTCTGCAGGAATATTGAGCCATGCTGTCTCGATAGACGTCCATAATTGTGAAAGCGTTGATGGTGCAGGATTTTGGGACGAACAGACCTCTCGATGATGTCCCATAAATGCTCGATGGGATTCATGTCGGGCGATCTAGGTGGCCAGATCATTCGTTGGAATTGTCCAGAATGTTCTTCAAACCAATCGCGAACAGTTGTGGCCCGGTGACATGGCGCATTGTCATCCATAAAAATCCATCGTTGTTTGGGTACATGAAGTCCATGAATGGCTGCAAGTGATCTCCAAGTAGCTGAACATAAGCATTTCCAGTCAATGTTCGGTCCAGTCGCACCAGAGGACCAAGTCCATGCCATGAAAAAAAACACCATTACGGAGCCACCACCAGCTTGAACAGTGCCTTGCTGACAGTTTGGGTCCATGGCTTCGTGGGGTCTGCGCCACACTCGAACCCTACCATCAGCTCTTATCAACTGAAATCGTGACTCATCGGACCAGGCCACGGTTTTCCATTCATCTAGGGACCAACCGGATTTGCTCACGTGCCCACGAGAGTCGCTGCAAGCGATGTCGTTCGGTCAGTAAGGCACTCGAGTCGGTCTTCTGCTGGAATATCCCAAGAAAGCCAAATTTTTCCGCACAGTTCTAACAGACAAGTCCCTTGTACGTCTCACATTGATTTCTGCATGTTATTTGACGCAGTGTTGCTTGTCTGTTAGAATTTACGACTCTTTGCAGACGTCGCCGGTCTCGGTCGTTAAGTGCAGGCGGTCGACCACTGCGCTGTCCATGGTGGGATGTTATGCCTGAAATGTCATACTCTCGGCACACTCTTGACACAGTGGATCTGGGAATGTTGAATTCCCTAACGATTTCCGAAATGGCATGACCCATGCGTCTAGCTCCAACTAACATTCCGCGTTCAAAGTCTGTTAATTCCCGTCGTGCGGTCATCATCACGTCAAAACCTCTTCACATGAATAACTTGAACAGAAATGAAAGCTCTGCGAAAGCACTGCGCATTTATTCCTGTTCTACGCGATGCTACTGCCATCTGAAAATTTGCATATTGCTATCCCATGACTTTTATCAATTCAGTGTATATAAAGTGATTAATACCCACCGCATAGATTTGAGAATATTGCAACATTATTTTAAAATAAAATATTATTTGAAAATTTTTTTATTGAAAATCTGGAGAAAGTTTTAGATTTGAAGCTACGTAATAGTCATTATTATAGGTGATAAAAAAAATAATAATTCATTATTGTAGTTATGATAAAGCTATTACTGTAGGTGAGTATAATTTGGATAACACAAAAAATGTCTTTTTAAACAAGTGTTGCATTGTCTTAAAGGGAATTCTTTTCAAAGTAGTTTTTCAGGTACATATATATTTAAGCACCGTTTTAAGGAATCACTATCATGGAATCCTTTTAAATTTTCACATAAATTTTAATTAAGTTTTTTTCGCCCGTTAGAGTTTTCTTAGATTCCGAATATTATGTTCTGATATAAATTAATTTTATGTATGACTAATTTTCATTTTTAATATCTTTTGAATATATAATATTATATTAAATTAAGGGAAAAAATAGAATTAAGGAAAAAATCATTAAAATCATTTTTAATATCCTTTGAATATATAATATTAAAGGAATTATGAGAAAAAATCATTAAATCATATCCGAAATTTAAATTTAGATAGAAGAAAATAAAAATTGCCATTTTTTTGTCAAACAAGAATCTAATTAAAATGAATATCTACTAAAATTCTTTTGAATGTATAAAAATCTTTTATGTCTTTTTTTTTTTTTTCAATTTTATTCTTTATTAGAAATGTTTTAATAAAATATTTTTCAAAATTCTTCTAATTATAACTGGCATCTATTATTATATATATATCGATATGTATAATTAATACTCCTCCATAATTTTTTTTTTTTTATTTTTATATTAATTAACTTATACAAAACTAAACTCATTACATACAATGTATTAGTTTTTATGACTATTAATAAATCGCATGTATAAATTGAATTGGATTAAAATTACATATTTTATCAACAAATCGTTATAAAAGTGTAATGGATTTTCAAGATTGCTATTTTAATTAAATAACATTTATTCTTAAAATTCATTTTTAAATAAAAATACTAATGATAATATTATATTTTCAACTATTAAAATTTATACCCATTAATTAAGCTTTATTTTACAAATATCAATTTCAGATTTTCATTTTATAATTCAGTGATAAAACATATCGATTTGAGAAATGAACAATTATGTAAAGGGTAAAAAAATTCAGTGAATATCCAAACAAGAAATTTGATTTAATCTTCTAAAACACTTACTTCACCTTTAAATTAATATTTAAAAGACTAATCATGATAAAAGCACAGCGATTTCTTATGTTTGGATATTTTTTATTGATTATATATTTTAAAGGATTCAGTGAAATTTCTTCAGTTTTGTTAGAATATTTAAACTTTTAAAGAAGAATGGGAACATTCAATTTACATGATTTCAACTTTTGAACATATACGTAATCTACAACAATTCTGATTCGTATTTGAAATTTGAGGTTCATATCAGAGATTTGAGATTCGTATCAGAAATTTTATTGAAAACTTTATGCTTTAAAATGAATAAATTTAAACAAAATACTTTCATTTAAATTTCGTGATTTAAAATTAAAATTAAATATTATAATAAAAATAAATCGTTATTATTTAAAATTCCAAAAATATTTGTATAACGCGTTTTATGTCTATAACTTTAAATTCTATAAAAAAATAATTTATATTAAAATATGAATAAAAATAATGCTCATCTAAAAATATAAAAAAGAGGAGAATATTTGTTAAGTTATTTATAAATAAAATATCTTTCACTGAATGTTTTTTTCGTGTAAAAGATGAATTAATATTTACTCGTTCCTCGATGTAGGTGTTATTGAGTTTCATCTTTTTATAATTTATTTTATATCAATAGCTTTAAATTCTATAAAAAAATTAATCTATTTTAAAATTTGAATAAAAATAATGTTCATATAGAAAATGTAAAAAAAAGGAGAAAATTTATTAAGTTATTTATAAATAAAGCATTTTTCACTGAATCTTTTTTTCATGTAAAAGATGAATTAATAATTACTCGTTCCTCGATATATGTGTTACTGCGCTTTCTGTAGTTATTATATAACGTGTTTTATGTCAATACCTTTAAATTCTATAAAAAGATTAATCTATATTAAAGTCTGAATAAAAAATAATGCTCATCTAAAAAGTGTAATGACTAGGAAAAAATTTATTAAGTTATTTATTAATAAAATATTTTTCACTGATTCTTGTTTTTATGCAAAAAGATGAACTAATAATTATTCTTTCATCGATGTATGTGTTACTGCACTTCGCCTTTTTATTATATTTCTAAATAATTATTTTCTTTGTCTAATTTCAATTTAATTATAAACAATTTAAAATAAATTGGAACTCCTTTCGATGAATATAGATTTTTGCATTTTCGTTCAAATTAGGATAATTTTTATACAAGCACTTGCATATATATGAAGAAATCAACACATCAATACAAAAACCAAAGAAGAACAGAGAAAATATGAGCTAGAAACACGGTCATTTCGCACGCAAAATCCAATACACGCAAATTGTGTAAAAATCATAGCATTTGCAATAAAAAAACACTGAAGTGTCTCACAATCAGATCTCTGAAAATTTTTTTTTCAAGATTAGAAGTGAGCGTAAATTATAGTAATGAACTTAAAAATTATTAGACTCATACAAATATCAAAAAGGTTCAACGGCCAGAGCTACATTGCAGATCAAAAGAAACCAAAAAAAAAAAAAAAAAACTCATACAAAATATACATTAATAGAATATGTAGCATGTTGTCCAGGTAATGCTCAAAAGTGGAAAGAAAACTCATAAAACCCCAAAAAAATTTAATTATAATACACTGAGGATAGCTTTATTAAGGAATACATACCTTCAGGATGTTATAAACGATGTTAATTCTACTCGACTGGATCCAAATGAAAGATTCATTTTGCTACATATTCCGATAACATGGATTATACAGGTTAAAGCTTCAATTTACAATCGATAAGGTAGGACCACGGAGAGAACACAGAGGTCCAAAGTATGTCCCCAGAGGAAAACGATTTGGTAGTGCCGCTTGTTTATAAAGGAAAGATCGAGTCAAAGTGATTTCACTGACATATATATATATATGTTGGTGGAAATAAAATACAACACCAAGGGGTGGGAATAAGAGTGGCGCTAGTAACACCTTTCGTATTCGTCTATTAAGATAAATCATGAAAATTACGTTTGTTTAAATAAGCCATGTAATATTCGTGAGAGTTATTTATCTTGCGGATTGCGCATTGTGATCTAGGTTTGAGTTACTCAGATTTTCTTTTTCGCGATATTCCAGAAAGGATTAGCAGGGATGTATCCAATGAGCGTTGCTGTTGGCGTCAGTGATTACAGAAAGGTACTGTCCCAAGAAGATACGCGTTTATGCTTCACACATGTCACTACTGAAAGGAACCACCACCGTATTTTCCGTACGCTGTAACTCATTTTATTTCATCTGCAACGTTGGCTATCAGACTCATGGCCAAGTGGCAACGTACATTGATTGCATACCGAAGATCTGAAGTTCGAATCGCTGGCAGAATTGTTGTAGTCACTGCTTTCAGAAACGTGAGATTCTTTGGTTATTGTGACAATGTGTAAAAGCGTCTCGCTACCGGGTTTTCAAGGTTTTCTCTCATACGACACTCAAACGCTTGGCAGTTACCCCAAAAATTCCTCCTCGGAAGGCACAGTTTTCTTCCATCATCCGTCGATGGGCTGTTCATGATATACACGAGGAACACCAATGTTCCACCATCATCTTTTCAACTCATTGGTGCTACATAGCCCTAGATATAGGTGTGAAGTGTGGGAAAAAGAAAGTTTCTGTTGGCAGCAGAGTGACACAACGAACGACTACAAATCAATTACTTGTGGACAGCTCTGAGTTAGATAACCTGTAGTGTTCATGCCACTAACAGCAAATTATCTCTCAGCATCAGAGACTTTAGTAGTAGGAGCTTGAGGGCTTTTACCCTAGAGCTTATTAGAGGGTAGGATTGAGATATGTCGTGTTCTCAGATAAAGGCCGTTTCTGTCCTGGTGCCATAATGGTGGTTAGAAAAGAACAGGTGGTTGCTGGAACTAGTCTGCATGTGTCTTAGCAACATTGGAAAGAGTTATGGTCTGAGGAGCAATTTCCTATCATTGCAGGAGCACTCTCGCCATTTTCTTACGTCCATTGAGAGCAAATTTGTACGTCAGACTGGTGATTGAACAGGTTATACTGCCAATTTTATCACTATTCGAGGGGGTGTTTTCAATTGGATAATGATCTTTCTCTTGCCACTACTGATACCCAACGTGCCCATAGAATGTCGACACGTTGTCTTGCCCTGCGAGATTACCATAACCTTCTCCCTTTAAGCATGCATGGGACATTATTGCATGACAAATTCAGCGTCATCTACAGCCAGCTTCTGTTGTGGCTTATTTGACTAACCAAGTGCAATAGGTGCAAACCAATTCTACAAAGTAACATATGGCACATGTACGAAACAATGGATGTGCATTTGCATAGGAGTAGTGGAGACTATAGCAGTTATTTATATATCAGTATTTCTCATTTGAAATGATTCTTCTTTCATATACTTTTTAATCTGCAACATTAATAAAAACGTTTATAAATACCTAGAAGAATGATTTGCCTAAATTTCTTTCCTTTAAACTCTTTTTTTTTCTTGGTGTTGGGATTTCCTTTTCCATCAGTGGCACATATATATATTGGGTGTGTGTTTATTGTTAGAAAATAAAATTAAAATAATTTGGCTTAACAGTAATCTTGTCTTATAAAATATAAAAAGTAAATTATTCAATTAGCGAAGGTTTTCAATTAATATTTTCTAATCTCTGTGAAATAGTGCTTTTAATATATTAACTATATTAAATTTTAAAAAAACAAGTGAATATAAATTAAAAAACATATACAAATTTAAAAACATTGATATGTATTTATTTATGTATTTACAAATAACAAAGCCGTTTGTTGAAGTAAATAAGATTTCACATGGCACCTAAGTATGCATACTATATTGAATTTATTTTTAAAATTTACTTTTAGAATTTCCCCAGTTTCATGCTAACAGAATAATAAATATTTCAAAATCAAACAAAGTCATCACTTTTTCTATCTAGATATCCGTGCACAGATATGTACATGGCATAAAGTAAAAGTAAATTATATGGAAAATTCAAAAATCTTCTCTCTGTCTCTGCTTCCCATTTCACTTCTTCTAGTATGAAAAAAATAAGGAAAAAGTCAATACATTGGTCGAAATCTTTGATTATAATTAAATTCGTAAAGTTAGTTGTTGCTTTACCCAGGTAAAATTTTTCTTTTTCTCAATATTTACTTCAAAAAGTTTTCTCTGCATTCACTTATTTGGATTGAAACCGCTTTTGAGGGATCGCGTAGAGAAAATATTTATGAGATAGTCGTTTAGAGGAGTTCTCCTCGAAAAGAATCGTCAAATATTAATTATAAAAATTCTGTTCGCCTTCCCATCTAAAATTGCATATAGAGGAAGGAAATTTTATGTTATCTCACTTTCGCCAATACGAAGCATAGTTCTTAATGTGCAGTAAATAAATGAGTTGCATAAATAAGTAAACAGGCGTTTGAATATTTAAATAAAATTTTGGGGACTCATAATTTCATAGCTGCTGTTCTGTCCTGGACTCGCTATGAGACGAAATTTTTCCACTGTAGGCAAGACACTATTCACAATTACTTAACATGAAACATCTTCTCTTAAACTTCTGGATGTCCTTTAATATTTTCGGTAGTTTAGAAGTTCCAAGTATGGCTCGAAACTTAGGAAACCACTTGAGATAAGATAATTTCCTTTCCGAAGTGTATGATCGTCCCCATAACGATGAAATAGTATCTCATGTAAACTTCATTAATAAGCTTTTTCATTTGATTTATTTGGTTTTCTTATGCTATACGAAATTATAAACCCTCATTAAACGTTATAATGGTTACTTTAATATATTTTTAAGTGCAGATTTTGATGAAATTGGCTGTTTAAATACATTAAAACTTTTGGATGATAAACTCAGTAGAAAATAAAGTTTATAGGTAGTATGGCCATTATAGTTCTGACATAAGAAAATACTATCCATTTAAACTTTTTATCGTGATTTATGTCTTTTAAGTATGTACCTCTCCTGAATGGTGAAATAATGTCTTATATAAATTTTTTTAAAAAGTTTTGTTTCATTTTTAAAATTTAGAATTTAAAAACTCTCGCAATATCATATTTAATGTTCATTCTGTTTTTAATAATATATGGCTTTTGCTATAATACTTATAAAGGTATTTAGTTTTGAAGATAGTAGATAAAGCAGAAAATGACACTTAATAAAAAAATGTATGTTAAAAAGTATTTTAAAAAATAAATTGCATTTTTCTAACCGTTTTGTTCTTTTATTAATATTTATTTGTATGAAATAATGATTATATAATTTAGTTAATTCTTTATAGTTAATGTAGCTACTGCATTTGAAGTAAAACTTTAGAGAAATTTATTATAGTCTTATTGTAGCCAGAAAATTATAAATTAAAACTTTTGGAAAAATTCCAATTTTTTTTTTTTTCAATTATTTGATGTTAAAACAGTTTCGCTGAATCAGAATAGCATCTTTTAATAATGGATATTATATCTTCTTCTTCAACGCCGCGACAATCCCATGGTGGGCCAAGACCTTCTGCCTACTGGCAAATTCCAAAACAGGAGATGCTGTTTTTTCTTTTTACGATATAGGGTTGTCAACCCTACGCCACACGCTCTACAATCATATTAGACCAGTGCCAACGGTTGAGGTGTATTCCGAACCACTATAAGCATCCACGGCACCGCCGGGAGAGTAGTGAGAGATAGTCATAGTTCTATAGTGTGAGATAGTCAGGCCCTATTATTTTATCTAATCTTCAAAAATCAACATTCCTTTTATGCTTATCCCGCTCCTAAAGAGACATGAATGTATAATTATATGTTTATGAACTTGTCAATGGATGACGAACAGACAATGAATGGTTAGCATGTTTAGAAATAGACGTACTTAGTGCCTTAAAATATTCATTTCAAATACGTGATTACTTTCAAATCTTGAAATTCTCTGAGATATTCAGGAAATGCTGTCTAATTTAAAGTAAATAACAATATAATTTCGTACTTAAAAGTCTTCCCTTTTGAAACTCTTTAATAGTATAATTAGTCCCATAATATGTAATTATACCATTTCTTTCATATTTATGCTGCAAATTAATTAACAATTAATTAATTCTTACATGAATTGTCTGGCATTGAAAAATAGTTACAAAACATAATTTTACACTTTAATGTGCCTTGCATTTCTATTTATAAAAAATCTAGAATAATAAAATTGGATAATCATTCAAGATAAAATGATTAAATAAAATTCAAGATTAAATGATTCAAGATAAATGATAACCATCAAGATATTATGATTAATTTTTTTAAAATTATGTTATATTAAATGTTCCTCAGTGAGTATTCTTTTGACATAATATCTCTCATCTTTTCTTTAGATTATTTTAAAGATTCATCTATAGAAGCTATTTAATATATTTTTTTTTGCGAGTTTTATAAAATGAAATTTAGCATGTAGAGATAAAATTACTTGCTGAAAAAAAAATTTAACTCAAATAAATAATTAGTATATTTATATGCGGAGTATAGCATGACCATCAATACAATGTCCTATATTGATTTGTTTTTGTATTTAATATTCAAAAATTAAAAGTTTAAAAGAAAGAGATTAGATAAAGAAGAATATTCTAAGAAAAAAGACAGCTAATATTTTGCAGTTTTTTTAAAAACAATTTTTAATTTATTTTTAAGACATGTAAAGGTTCAGCAAAGTTGTTGAAAAAAAATTAAACGAATATTTCATATTTATGCAGCAAAATAATTAACAACTAATTATTTTTATATGAATATTCTAACACTGAAAAAATAGTTACAAAACATAATTTTACACTTTACCTTGCATTTTGTTTATAAACAATCTAGCATATTGAAATTTGATAAACATTCGAGAGCATGAAATTTGATAAACTCCATCAAGATATTACGATTAATTTTTTAAAAACTATATGAAATGATTTTCGGTGATTATTATTTGGCATGACAATTTTAATCTTTCCTGTAGATTATTTTAAAGATTATTCCATGGAAACTATTTAAACTGTTTTTGCAATTTTTACAAAATGCAATTTAGCATGTAGAGATAAAATTACTTCCTGAAAAAGAATTTAACTCATAGAAGTAATTAGTATATTTATAAGCGGAATATAGCACGACCATCCATACGAAGTATATTGCTTTGTTTATGCATTTAATATTCAGAAAATAAAGTATTAATATTCAGAGATTAGAAAAAGAATGTGCATACTAACAAAAAAAACAGAAGATATTTTTTTCATTTTTATATATAGATTTTATTTTATTTTTTAAGACATATAGGTTTGGATAAGCTGTTGAAAAAAAAAAATCAAACGAAGCCAGCTTCACTTGTCTAGAAGATAAAAAGTTCATTTTCTTGTCGCTTTTGCATAACAACTCTCATTTTTCTTTTTATTTTAAAGATTCCTCTATAGAAGCAATTTAAGCTTTTTTTTTTTTTAAAGATTTTTACAAAAATACAATTTAACATGTAGAGATAAAATTATTCCTGAAAAAAAAATTAACTCTAACAGACTATGACCATCTATATGATGTCGTATATTGCTTTTGTTTATGCATTTAATATTTAAAAATTAAAGGTTTAAAAAGAAACAGAGTAGAAAAGAAAATGTGCATACTAACAAAAAGATTTATGATATTTTTCAATTTATTTATTTATTTTTAAGACACATAAAGATTCAGCAAAGTTGTTGAAAAATCAAAAGAATCTTTCATATTTGTGCAGCACACTTATTATTTCTTATATGAATACTCTGACATTTTAAAATAGTTACAAAACATAATTGTACACTTTTATGTGCCTTGCATTCTATTTATAAACAATCTAGTATAAAATTTGATAAACATTCATTCAAGATAAGAAATGTTATATTAAATGTCAGTGATTATTCTTTGACATAAGCTTTTCTTATTATTTTAAAGATCCATTCTTAAACTTTTTTTGAGAGTTTTATAAAAATGCAATTCAACATGTCGAGACCTGAAAGAAAATTAACTCTATATAAGCGATTCATAGCATGACCATCTATCGATGCCATATATTGCTTTGTTTATGCATTTAATATTTAAAAATTAAAGGTTTAAAAGAAAAAGAGTAGAAAAAGGAAAAATGGCAAAACCAACAAAAAAAAGACAGATGATATTTTTCATTTTTTTTTTTATATATTTTATTTTATTTTTTAAGACTTATAAAGGTTTGGATAAGCTGTTTAAAAAAAAAAAATCAAACTAAGCCAGCTTCACTTGTCTGGAAGATAAAAGTTCATTTTCTTGTCGCTTCGTTAAACCTTTCATCTTTGATTGAGTGCGATTCGCGCCAGATGGAAACTTAATTTTGCTTTTAAGCGAGTCAAAACTCCTCTGTGCAATAAAAACCAAATCTTCCCTCAGCAGTCCCATTCAATCAATGAAATTCCCCCCCATTTCTCGCCGTTCCCTGGTCGCCGCCAAAGTGCGATCTAAAACAGCGCTTAAAATACGTGTTCTTAATATCCTGCAGTAATCACAGCGCTGGAAGTTAAAGTCCCCATGCGATTCGCAAAAGCACGTAGCCTGCAGTCGGGGCTTCTTTTGTTGAGGAGGGAGAAAGCCAGAGTCACGGCCGTGTATTCAGGGAAATAGCCGCAGCTTGGGGAACTTGCGGCTACGAGGAAGGTTATATTGGATGGTGACAGGATCTAGGCTGCCAATAACCCTAGGAAAGCGAGATCTAATGGCAGTCCTGCTCTCTCCGGTTTACAAACCTCACTCTCCTGATTGAAAAGGCGGATACCTTTCCCTCCAGGTTATTTACTGGCCAAAAAGGACTTTATCACCACTTCGTGCCATTGGCCTTGATTACGGCTCCCTCTCCGATTTGTCATAATACACAATAGTGCTCTTTACTTTTTTTTTTCCTTTTTTTTTCTTTACCTTAAAAGTACTCCTAAGGAAATATTTTAGTGTCCAGGGATGGGTGAAATTGTTGGAGAAGGGATTCGGATGGTGATGTCTGTCAGTCACGAAAACCATCCGGTTCGTATTCTTTGCGATAAAATGTCGCCGCAAGAAATGGGGTAGACATTGACAACACAGACTGCGTGTAAAGGAATGGAGACTAAAGGAAAGGGTTGGTGTGGAATTTGTCGTTAAGTTTGTGAGTGTGGTTTATTAAACATACAGAAAAAAACTTACTTTAATTATATATTGTAATGAAAATATAAGATCTTAATTATAAGTCTTAATGGAATTATTTTGTTTATCAGTTTACCCAACTGAATAAACATGCTACATTGATTAAAAATTAGATATTGACAACACAGACTGTGTGTAAAGGAATGGGTTGGGGGGGAATCGTCGTTAAATTTGTGAGTGTGGCTTATAAAATATACAGAAAAACTTACTTTAATTATATATTGTAATGAAAAATATAAGGCCGTAATGGAATGGTTAGAATTTGTCTGATTGAATAAACATGTTAAATTAATTAGAAATGGGTAGATATTGGCAACACAGACTGCGTGTAAAGGAATGAGACTAAAGGAAAAGGTTGGTGTGGAAATCGTTGTTAAATTTGTGAGTGTGGTTGCTAAAAATTTTGATGATTGAATAAGCATGTTAAATTGATGAGAAATGGGCAGGCATAGATGGACTGACAACACAGATTGCTTGTAAAGGATGAGATTAAAGGAAAGGGTTGGTGCGGAAATCGTCGTCAAGTTTGTGAGCGTGATTTATCAAATAAACAGAAAAACTACTTTAATTATATAGTGTAAGGAAATATATAACGTCTTAATGGGATGGTTACAGTTTGCTTGATTGAATAAACATGTTAAAATGATTAGAAATGAGTAGACATCGACAACACAGACTACGTAAAGGAATGAGACTAAAGGAAGAGTTGGTGTTGAAATCGTCGTTAGGTTTGTGACTGTGGTTTATCAAATAAACAGAAAAACTTACTTTTTAATTATATATTGTAATGTAAAATAAAAGGTCTTAATGGAATGGTTACAGTTCGTCTGATGTTAAATTAATTCGAAATGGGTAGACATTGACAACTCAGGACTGCGTGTGTAAAAGAATGAGACTTAAAGAAAGGGTTGGTGTGGTTTGTGAGTGTAGTTTATCGAACATACAGAAAACTTACTTTAATTATATATTGTAATGAAAAAATATAAAGTCTTAATGGAATGGTTAAAAGTTTGCCTGATTTAATTGATTTGATCCATTTTTAGCACTATAGATTTACTTGTGTTGTATTTATTTAAATCTGAAATTGTAAATTGTAAATATTGCTTCATTTGTTTATATCGACTGCAAATGAGTTTTGTTTGTAGTTTGTTGTGCTATTCTTGCTTTGGTGTTCTTAATAAGTTTGTGCTCATCAGCTTTATCTTCCAATTTCTGACGGATGGCTTCGGCCTGGGCGTTTTAATGTATTTGAATTATCTTCCAATTTTCAAGATTACCTCATTAAAATTGATGAATTTTGTTTTAACATGATTTTTCTGAATTAC
Organism: Caerostris extrusa; assembly: GCA_021605095.1. Classification (NCBI taxonomy): domain Eukaryota; kingdom Metazoa; phylum Arthropoda; class Arachnida; order Araneae; family Araneidae; genus Caerostris; species Caerostris extrusa. The sequence continues at coordinate 387,677 of BPLR01006272.1, forward strand.
GAAATACTGCTATTTACTTAAATCTTTCTTGTTTCTCTTTCTTATTTATGTAAGGAAACCAGAATTTTATTAATTTTGTACTCTCTAATCTGACATTTTTAAATTCATTTTAAAAATTTGGTATTCACTTAAATGGAATTTTGAATCTGTATATCTAGTTAACAATCTACACTCATGTAAATAAATTAAGGATAATTTAGAATCACACAGAAATTGAACTCTAAAAATAAAAATTTCACCTGTAGAATTATCACACATCTTGAAGAAGAATATGCAAATTACAGGAAACCACCAGAGGGCGCGGATAGTACGTCACAATGATGAGAGTGTAAGAGAGGGGTATATAAGGAATGGTGGCAAAGAAGTAAAATTGTTCACAAGCGCTTTAAAAGCCTTTCAGTGCAATAACCGCATAGTTATGGCACAAAGGAAGCATTTGATGATTTTTACGTGTAGAATTAACGGACGACTAGAATGTGGACGTACCCAGCTGGAAGTATCCGAGGAACTTGGAATCGCCCAGAGTGTTATCTCCAGGCTTTGGCAACGATTCCAAGTTGATGGTAATGCGAGTAGATGTTACAGCACATGTCGCCCCAGTTACAACGCCGAATGAGAACCGGTATTTAGCAGTTGCTGCCAAAAGAAACAGACGGAGCACAGCATCAGACCTGTCTCGTCAGCTCTCTTCAGCTACCGGTACGATAGTTTCAAGGCAGACCGTGTACAGACGCTTAGGGCACATTGGTCTTTATGCTCGCAGGCCTGTCAGATGTGTTCCACTTACCGCAACTCACTGTCGCCTGCGATTAACCTGGAGTAGAGAGTCATTGTGGTCACCGCAACAGTGGTCTGGTGTGATGTTTTCCGACGAGTCCAGGTTTAGTTTGCAGTCTGATTCTCGCCGGACTTTCATATGGAGAGCGCCAGGTACCCGTTACCACCAAGAGAACACCATTGAACGACACCGTTACGGTGGTGCAGGATGGCTCGTTTGGGGAGGAATTATTTTTTTTCTAGAACTGACCTGCATGGTCAGAGAGTGACCTGTATGTCAGTCTTTTTGCTCTCACCTTTGCTCTTTACCTTTTGTTTAATAAATAGACTTTTTATAAATAAGTCAAATTTGTTTTGATTCTGTCTCTTTCTTTGCCTGAACTTCATTATCCTTAATTTATGGACATGAGTGTATTTAACTGCCTTATTTTTTCTAAAATCAATAACTAGCAAACAACCCATTATTCTGAAATATCATCGAATTTCTGGAAAAATAATTAAGTTGAACTGTTATAAAAATGAATGCCAGATAAAATTTAAGTTTTATTACTGCGCAAAGTACCTTTGAAATTTATCAAGTCGTTTCATTTTCATTTGTAAACTTTTAATTGCATCCCTAGTAAAGATATAATTTTTTTTTAATTTCCACTATTTGTTATGTTGATCACAGTATTTTCTTTTATTTCAAGTATTTTGAGAGAAAACCCTTTAAATTAGTGAATTTAACATTTTTTATTTGTATTAAATATTTAAAAATTATTAAAACAAAAAATTTGGTAATTTATCATGAAAAATATTTATTCATATAAGAGTTTTAAATAAATTGCTTTATTTTAAAATTTTAAAATTATGTAAAATTTACAAATCAGGAAAAAATAGTATATATTAAAATTTGATTAATTCCATTGAGAAAAATATTCTGATCTGTTCAGAAGAAAATGGCTAGAATTTATATTGCAAAAACTCTAGTTTTATTTATGTATTAAAATTATGTATTTCCACTTTCAATAAATTAATTTCATTTTTATTACCAGTGTCCTGGATTTAATTCGCAGATTATATGTTAAAAATACAATTTTTGATTTTCTTTGATTTTTAAACATAAAGAAAACATTTTTGATCAAGGGGTTATAATTGGCATATTTCAGATCTAATTTTACGCAAATCATATAGGACTGCGTACGCCCGTTGCCTGTTGCCCTTATAAGCAGAGGAATCTATGGTAGTGGGTATTTAACAATTAAGTTTTAGAAAATTAATTTAATAATTAAATTAATTTCAGAAAAAAGTTAATATTTTTTTATATTATCTTACAATTTCTTAAAAAGGTATAAGAATATTTTAGATCTAAAGAAATTATATGACATTTTAAAAGAATTTTTACATTTTTTTGCATAAAGTAACATTTGATCTCACTATTTTTACTTTCCAATAATACAGGAAAAATCCATCAATTTTATCCCTGAACTTTTTATTACAACCTCGATTTAAACAAAACGTTTGCCTAATTTAGGGTAACTCTAATAAACCTCTCTTGAAAGAAATATAAAATCGATAAGAGTAATGGTTTAATTTTTGCACTTTATTCCCAATCGTGTTGCACTAATGCCGGTGCGTAATCAATTATCCTTTTTTAAAAGGAAATTTTTATTAATGATTCAACAAACACTGCGATTTCGGAAGGAGGTAGTTTAATGTAATTGAGATTAATGGCATTCGGAAAAATAGAAATGAATCAAAGCAAAACATTTTTTATTTATAATATTCTTTCACAAGAATTTCAGTTTAAACTCAATTTCTAATGAGATGTAGTTGCGCTTTCATACACGGGATGAACGACAAAATAACCGATTGTTCAACATCTTGTATGGTAAAAAAAAATTTTTATCAAGTAATGACAAACAAGTTTGAAAGTTGACAGTAAAATGCAAGGATTGCTTACATCCACTCTCTTTTTTAACCCCTCCCCAGTTAGTCACATCTGTTTTGAATCATGAATGGTATCAACGGAGATATCTTTAATTGAGATTAATTGCATTCGAAAAATAGAAATAATTCAAAGCAAAACATTTTTATTTATAATATTCTTCACAAGAATTTCAGTTTAAACTCAATTTCCAATGAGATGTAGTAGCGTTTTCCCTGTACGCTATAAAAGCAAAAATAACTGATTGTTCAATATCTTGTACAGTAAAAATCAAATATTTATCAAGCGATGACAAGCAAGTTGAGAGATTTGACAGTAAAATACAGGGATTGTTTATTTCCACCCCTCTTATCTTTGTAAGTCACATTATTTTGAATCATGAATGGTACCAATGAATAGTAGATACTCAATTAAAAAAAATTATAAAAAATTTTATAGAGGTTGCACTTGCCTTATCTGTAAGAATAATAACAAATATAAAGCACTAGAATTAAAAATAATAGAAGTGGTTTGATGAAATATTACATAAATACGTGGCATAAAGAAAAAATTATTTTTTTTATTTTTAAAATTATTTAGATTAACAAACAGTAATAAAAGGGAAAATGAGCCACCAATTATCTGAAAATATATACCAGTATTAATTGCCTATGTATATTTAAAGCATATTTATATTTAATACATGTGACACTGAATGTGTACCTTTCAAAACGTCTGCAAATAAAACTTGTTTGCATATCACCATGACATACAGAGGATTGAAGCAGACATATACAAGAAATGTTTCGCTAATGATTAACTTGACCTTGAGCATGATTAGTTGAATAGAAGATTTGTTTTCCGAAGATGTATCTATTGCATGTTTTGACTAATGCAGAATCCACATTTTATTTTAATTATTTAAAAATAGTTTAGGAAAAACAATTCCGACTTTTTAAATAAAACCCATGGTATGGCAATCTTACTTATTTTTAAACTCATGCAAGATTGTTTGTATTGATTTAAATAAAATTATATTCTGAGTTTTCTGTGCATCATCTAGTTTCAGTCAATTATATATCTTCATACTGAAAAAGTTTATTTATTCTAAATTAAATTAGGATCAGTCACCATCAAATTGTTAATAGTAAAAAAATGTTTAAAAACACTACTGTTCATCAATTTAAAGCAATGATAATGTGTGATACTAAAATATATTCAATTAAATAATTATAAATATCTATCAATACTTGATTTGTCATATAAACGTATCGAATACATACGAGTAAAAATATATTTAAGTAAGGTTTTATTAATTTTTGTAAGTTTTACATATGATTCTGATTTAGTAGCTATACAAATATAATCTTTAAAATAATTCCTCAAGAATAAAAAAAATTAGGATATGAATTGTTATAGATTGTTAACAGTTTATGGCAACTTTAGAAAACCAATATAAAAGATAATTTATTTATTGAAATCTGTATTTAGAATATATAAAGATCGAAATTAGATATTATATTTTTAAGACAAAATATAGCATAGACTATTATTATGTATTTCTTAAAATAAAGAAAATTTTGTTATTTTTTGATAATGGAGAAACTGTCTGAAAGTCTTTGATATATTTAATATTTATTAAACGATAAAAAATATGCCGATATTCAAATTAAGCTTTTCAACCTTTCAAGGAACTTCATAAATTTTTATTTTTGCTATAAATTGCAATATTTTAATGAGTATGTAATTTTCAGGCTTAAATCCTTTGAAATTGAAAAGAAAAATACAAATAAAAACATTATTAAAAACCTTTTAATTCATTCACCCTTAGGCTATGTTTTTGAAATTTTTGAAAAAAAAAAAAATTATAGTATATAAATTTTTCAGTTCTGATAGAACAGAATAGAAGACATTGAAAGGATCTTGAAACATTTTATTAGGATACATTTTTTGTATGGCCTTATTCGATTGTTGCTTATATATTTTTCATTTTTATTTATAAAAGCTTTCTGAGTGATTTATTATTCGTTTATACACTCATGTCCATAAATTAAGGATAATGAAGTTCAGGCAAAGAAAGAGACAGAAGCAAAAACAAATTTGACTTATTTGTAAAGTCTATTTATTAAACAAAAGGTAAAGAGCAAAAAAAAAAAAAGATGCTATATGATTGACATGATTAATAAAAATTGCGATTTTTACTCCCTAGAGCAAATTTCGAAAAAGAACCTATTTCCAAAAAACAGTATAACATGGTTAGTATGATGGTTAATAGGGAGTATGTCTCCCGGAAGATGCAATACAGGCCTTACAACGCCTAGGCATGCTGAGTATCAAATTATCAATCTGATCTTGGGGAATATTACACCACTCATCAAGCAATGCCCCTTCGAAGTTCCGGTTGACAGGTGGGAGGGGGTTGACTGGCTGCAATTCGTCGGCCAAGCATATCCCACACATGCTCTATTGATTCAAGTCCGGTGAGTATGCTGGCCAATCCATACGGGTGATATCCTCCAATTGAAGGCATTCGTCTACAATGTTTGCACGGTAAGGACGGGCGTTGTCATCCATAAACAGAAAATTCAGCACCCATGGCGCCCCGAAACAAACGCACATGTTGTTCCAGAATGACCTCCCGATAGATGTGGCCTGTCATCGTTACACCCTGAACATGCACGTCAGTTCTGAACCAAGAATAATTCCTCCCCAAACGAGCCATCCTGCACCACCGTAACGGTGTCGTTCAATGGTGTTCTCTTGGTGGTAACGGGTACCTGGCGCCTCCATATGCATGTACGGCGAGAATCAGACTGCAAAGTAAACCTGGACTCGTCGGAAAACATCAATCCAGACCACTGTTGCGGTGTCCACAATGCATGCTCTCTACTCCAGGTTAATCGCAGGCGACAGTGAGTTGCGGTAAGTGGAACACATCTGACAGGCCTACGAGCATATAGACCAATGTGCCCTAAGCGTCTGTACACGGTCTGCATTGAAACTGTCGTACCGGTAGCTAAAGAGAGCTGACGAGACAGGTCTGATGCTGTGCTTCGTCTGTTTCTTTTGGCACTAACTGCTAAATACCGGTCCTCATTCGGCGTTGTATCTCGGGGGCGACCTGTGCTGTAACATCTACTCACATTACCATCCTCTTGGAATCGTTGCCAAAGCCGGAGATGACACTCTGGGCGATTCGAAGTTCCTCGGATACTTCCAGCTGGGTACGTCCACATTCCAGTCGTCCGTTAATTCTACCACGTAAACAATCATCCAAATGCTTCCTTGTGCCATAACTATGCGGTTATTGCACTGAAAGACTTTTAAAGCGCTTGTGAACACTTTTACTTCTTTGCCACCGTTCCTTATATACCCCTCTCTTACACTCGTCATTGTGACGTACTATCCGCGCCATCTGGTAGTTTCCTGTAATTTGTATATTCTTCTTCACGATGTGTGTGATACTTCTACAGGTGTAATTTTTATTTTAGAGTTCAATTTCTGTGTGATTCTGAATTATCCTTAATTTATGGACATGAGTGTAATTGAAGAATACTGCTCAATATTCGTTAAAAGTATAAAATAAAAAGTCGTCTATAAGTATAATGGATAATTATATAAAAATGCACTAAATTTTATATTTATATTTCTAAAAATAAAAAATTAAAAAAATTTAATTCATTCTTTACCTTTCGAAAAATTACATTTTTACATTATAAATGTAACAAGCGAATTTAATTAATACCATTCATTAAAGAATTTTTAAATTTTAATTTCTTGTTGAGCAAAAATGCTTCAGAGACGATTAACCTAAATTTTAAATTGGTATTTAAAAAAGTAGTGAATTACAGTTATTTTATACATTTTTATATTCGAAATAATATAAAGCTAAACAAATAAATGAATGTACATTGTATACATTTCTTGATTTTCGCATGTAAAACTGTATGATAAACAAGCTTATGTTTTAAAATGACTGTTTTTTGTAATTTATTTTTCTTTAGCATTGTGAAAGCAGCCATTTTAAAGTTGTGAGAAAACAAATTCTGCAGATGATATTCTGTTTAGCTTTCAGTTTCTGAAACAACTTGTCATTTTTCCGTAAACTAATAATAACTCAGAACAAAATTTACTTTTTTTTTTTTTTTTTTCGTTATTCAACAACAAATTTGCAAAATACTTTATGTTATACACATTTTTCCACGATCTTTCACTTTATGATTACACTTTCTTACGACGTTGAAGTTTTTTTTAACGGCATTTTTAAAAAATGGAAATTCGTTTATCACTACTCAGATTTTCAAAATGAAATCAAATAATAAAGCAGTTTCAAAAGTTCAAATTTATGTTGGCTAAGTTTTAATAATTTGGCTGTCAAAAATGATGGAGTTATATCAAGGAAGTTTGTGATAAGACCTTCTAACTGAAGATTGATATAAAAAGTTTTTTATACAAAAAGATATAAAACTATCCTCTAAAATTTGCCTTTTGTGTCTTTATAAATAAAAATATGCCATCTATTTATTTCTAAAAATAAAATTTTTATTTCACGGATATATATTTTCATCTCTAAATATTCATTAAAAATAATCTTATTATCTGGGACTGAAATATAAAGTAAGTAAAAATAAAAATGGATATTAGACCCTTTGAAATCTTCATCAATAAATTTAATAATTGGAATGTTTATAATTATTTCTTTTTATTCCAAAACATTTAATCAAGAAAATTAATTTCGTCTTTGACAATAAAACTTCTATATTTATATTTATAAACACCATGCCAAATGTTTTGAATAATTCTATCATCTCTTAAAATTATTCTCAAAAGTAACATGTTAACCGCATGAACTTAGTTAAATTAATTGTTTACATTACTCCCTAAAATGTAAAATGATTTTAAAATAGAATTCTAATTATTTTGTCTAGGCAGTGATACAGCTTACCTTCAAATTTCACAGCACGTTTTTTTGTACCATTCCTCGAAGGCATCCTCTAGTGGAAGAAGAGAGCATGTTGCCCTTGCCAACCAGACAATACATGTTGTCATTTATACGGAATTGGCTTTGAAGGCCAAATTCAATACTGAGATTAATTTTGTCTTTTGGCATAAAAACTTACAAACTGCCATTCATTAAATAAAAGTTTTACTAATTAAGAAACAGACAGTCAAAATTATTTCCATTCTAAACACAATACTGAAATTTTAGTACCTTATTATCAGATAAATATAATAATATTTTGAAAATTTAGTTAATACTTTTACGGAACATGCGCAAATATATAAAAACAATGCCAAATGTTTTGAATAATTCTATCGTCTCTTAAAATTATTCTCAAATGTAACATACCAACCATATGAACTTAGTTGAATTAACTGTTTACATTAGTTCCAAAAATGTGAAATGATTCTATAGTAGAAATACTGAAATTTTGTCTATGCTGTGATACAAATTTCAAATCACGCTTTTGTACCATTCCTCCAAAACTACCTATAGTGGAATTAGAGAGCATGTGGTCCTTGCCAACCAGACATACATATTGGCATTTATACGGAATTGGATTTAAAGGCTAAATTCAATTCAAAGATTAATTTTGTCTTTGGCAATAAAACTTACAAATTGGTATTCGTTAAATAAAAGTTTTATTAATTAAGAAACAGACAATCAAACCTCTTTTCATTCTAAACGTAATTCTGAAATTTTAGTTCCTTTTATCAGATAAATATAATAATAGTTTGAAAACTTAGTTAATACTTTTTACGGAACATGAGCAAATATATAAACACTATGCCAAATGTTTTGAATAATTCTATCAAAAATTATTCTCAAAGGTAACATATGAACTTTTTTTAGTTGAATTATTGTTTACAATAATCCCTAAAATGTAAAATGATTGTAAAGTAGAATTCTAACTGTTTTGTCTACTCTGTGTATATAGTTTACCTTCGAATTTCAAAGCAAGTTTTTGTACCATTCACCGAAGACTACCTCTAGTGGAATTAGAGAATGTGGTCCCTTGCCAACCAGACATACATATTGTCATTTATACGGAATTTGCTTTGTATTAATTCAATTCTTGATTTTTTTCTGTCTACAAGCAAAGACAGCTACATTATTTAATAATATCTAAATATTTCAAACAAACTAAATACCACTTCGAAGTAAATATTTAGTCTATTAGCCCTTCGATAAATAGCTACTTTTATATATTAAATAAACTTGGTCAAGCCATCAAATTGTAAGTACTTTCAAGCCGAAATATCCGTCTTTCCTTAATGCTGATCAAACCCATAATTTCACTGTCGGTAAATCACAGCTCAATCCAAGCAAGTTAAACGAATCAACGGAGCAAGTTAATTTAAAATGGAAACCTGGTGTTTCCATGGAGAAGGAATTAAGTGAAGTATTTTAAAGCGATGCGGGATACTGTAAAATTTGGTGATGTGGTTGTAGGAAAATGAATTTTGCAATAGATTTAGGCTTAAAGTTGTTCTGCATGCTATCAATCCCTATGAAAGAAAAATGTGAATATAAGAAAAATTTGAATTTTTATGAATAAATATGATGTTTTTTAAATGTTGAGAATAATTTCCATTTTAGATGTTACATTTTTAAAAAAAAAGGAAATAAAATTTGATCATTTTAAACGTATATAAATTGTTTACCTTAAGCTAAATTCATGGTTATTTTTAAGATTTAACAGAGGTAAATAAAAATAGTATGAAGAATAAAAAGTGATAATTCATAACAAATAAATTACAATGATTTTAGGATAATTTTAATGTATACTTAAACACAAAATTATTATTTTTTTTATTTAAATGAGAATTTTGAGAAATTACTCGAAAACTTTTATCTTTTAATATTTTAAATATTTAGTGTGGTTTTATTTTTGGTTTGTGAGGGATATATTAAAATAGCTCTAAAATATATAAATAATAACGAAAGCAATAAAAGCATTGAAATAAGTTATGATAAATACTGACCAATTTTGTTAATTTTATAAAATAATTTAAAAATTTAAATTTTATTTAAAGTATTGTTTTTTTTTTGGTCAATCAAGGTCTCAAAACTCAAATGAAAAATTTGAAGTTTCCGAATACTTTGAAATCAATAACAGGAAAGTAGTCCATTATTATGGATATTTATTAAGAGGCACGAAGAATTTTATAGATTTCAAATTCTATATCAACTTTACAATTGGTTTTTATATTTTTAAATACATAGATTAAAAATATAGATACGAATAATAACGAAAGCAATAAAAGTATTGAAATAAGTTATGCTAAATACTATCCAATTTTGTTAATTTAAAAATAATTTAATTAATTAATATTTTGTTAATTTAAAAAATAATTTAATTAATTAATATTTTGTTAATTAATTTTTAATTTTATTTAAAGTTTCTTTTCTGTCAGTCAAGGTCTCAAAACTCAAATGAAAAAATTTTAAGTCTTCAATCACTTTGAAATCATTTACTTAAAATGATCCATAATTATGGATTTATTCAGTACATTAAGAGGCATGAAGAATTTTATAAATTTCAAATTCTATATCAATTTACAGTTGTTTTTTTTTTTTATTTTTAAATATAAATTTAAGTACTTTTAACATGGGTTGGTTTGAACATTAACTTTCGAATCCTTTAACATTCATGATTCATAAATAATACCTATTTTTTAAAAAAAAAAAACAGATTCAATTTTTTTATTAAATACTTAAAGGAAACACGAATATAATTAAATAAATTAACCTCTAACGCAACTCTAAAAAGCACTATATGAAAATAAAAGAACATTTCAATATCTTAGTTGCTTCGGTTACCGCAAAGTAAAACATTTGTCCTCTTTTTTTCTTTTGAGCTCAACAACTTCGTGGAAAAAAAATAACCAGCGCCCCAGGTATTCTTCTTTTTGTTTTCGCTCCCATCAAAGCATAAATTTTTCCACGCACCCTAAATAATGCTAGTTTTTCCTCAGCCAGGAAGCATCTTTACGATGTCTGATTGGTGCAGAACGTCTGAGATCTAAAAGCCTAGCCACTCGAATGACTCGACGAACTAGAAGGTAAGTGATAGCGAGAGCAGTCGTCAAAAATAGTTTGTTCTTTTTTCAAAGCTGTGATTCTGAAGCAAGGAATTCATACGGATGCAGAACTAGTTTTATTACTTCCTAACTCTATTTTTCTCTGCTCTTTGGTTTAAAGCTAAATCTTTGTGAGCAAACAGAACTCATTACGAAAGGGTATTTTATCACTTGCGTAATGTGAACATATATTGATTAGAAATGGAAGAAATTTTCTTCTTTTTAGTGCACTCTCGTTATGAAGACAAGGTGGAAAATTTCTTATCACCTTTTTTTTCTTACATTTCTGCAGTTCTAAATTGTTCGGGCTTAGATTTTTTTTTAGTTCCTCAAGACTTAAAGTAATATATAATATAACTGCGGATTCATGACATTATATTTAAAGATGCATTTTGCAGCTTTAAGAAACTTTTTTAACTAATTTAAATTTCATAATCACTTTTATCATTTTACAATTAACTTTGAAAATTTAACATTTTATGCAAAACTTGATAATTTAAAAAAATTTCAATAAAATTTTACTATCTGGTGAAAAATAAATTTAATGAAAAAAATTAGAAATGCTTTTAATCGTAAACTGGTTTAAAACCTTATTTACTTTACAAATTATAAATAGATAATATAAGTCCAGATTCAAAAATATTATACTTAAAGATGCCTTTTACAGCTGTAAAATTTTTTTTAACTAATTTCAATTTCATAATCACTCTTCACTCGCAATCACTCTTTTTTTATTTCAATTTCATAACCACTCTTCATTTTACAATTATTATTTTAAATTTAACATCTCATGTAAAAACTTGATAATTTATAAAATTTTAAACAAAATGTTACTATCTTGAGAGAGAACTTAATGAAAAATTAAAAAAAAGCTTTTAATCGCAAACTGGTTTAAAACCTTATTTAATTTACAAATTAAGATTTTACCAATAATCTCTTCTTATTTATAATTTAAATCGCACACAGTACTGCAGTATCGTAAGCTCTTGATATTATTACAGTTCTTAATTTTTGGATGCATTATGATATTGTTTAAATCAAATTATGGAAAAATGGACATTATGTTGTAAAAAGACATTTAATAAAATCATTTTTACAACTGTTCTGTTCTTAAGCCACTACTCACGGATTATGTTTCTCGTTAAAATACTTTTACTTTATTCAAATTTAAAAATAAAAGTTTCACAGTAAAATTGTTATAAAAAATTTAGAAAATTTTCAAGAAATGTACAAGAAGCTCAGATTTTAAAACTTATTTATACTCTAAATGTATAATTATACTTTTATATGTATATGTGAAATTTAAAATCTTTATCCAGATTCTATTTTGGTATAATCTACAAAAGCAAAGAAAACCGATCCTAGTGAATTTGTTGGATACAAAGTATTAATAACAAATCTTTTTTACTAAGTTGAATGAATCAGTACAATCTACAAAATTGGCACAATCTACAAAAGCAAAGAAAACGATTCTAGTGAATTTGTTGGATATAAAGTATTAATAATAAATCTTTTGTTCAGAGTTGAATGAATCAGTCAAAGATGATTTGCCATTTTATTTTATCTTTGCGAGGAGCTTAAAAATCCATTTAATTTAAAAAGGTTTATAGTTCATACAACCCAATTTAACATGGATTTGGTGATTTCATACGACCATGAGAGAAATAAACTTTTATATTTGGGAGGATATTATTTCTCCCAACTACACTACATCATTTTTAAAATGTACCACAGAAAAAAGAAAAAAAATGAATTCAATTCCTCAAATACTACCAATGGGCCTACTCTTCTAACAATGGGCTCGTTTTCGTTTTCAAACCTAAAAATCGAAATCAAAAGTCCAACAGAAGAAAAGGATTTCCTGTTTAGCTGTTGTCGATGGTTACACGGATTGATCGCTTGAAATAATAGCCCTGGAGACTTTCTTGTTTCTAAAAGATATCGAAACTCTATACTAGGAGCTAAGGGATGCTTATTGCTTACACGATACGGCTAAAACTGTTCCAGCTTCTTTCTTGATTAGGTTTTTATGCAGGTACTGTAGGATTTTATTTCCGCTTGGTTTAACTTTACTTAAATTTTTGGTTTAGTTAAAAGTAAATATTCTTGAAAAGTGATTTGAAATTATTCTCTTATTTCACTGTATATTTAGAAAATAAGAGAAATTGCACTTTATTTCTTTTGCTTTTAGTTTGTTTTGTTGAATTTTTTTTTGAACAGCAGATTGATAACATTTGTGGATTTATCGAATGCCTTAGTGTTTCAGATTAAATTTCTTTTATGATAGAAATTGTTTATTCGATGTTTAACGCAATGTTTACTTACATATTATTACGAATTTGCTTAACCTTTTAAAGATAAAATTTATTAAAGCGTATTATCTTTTTTTCAATGCAACTGAAATGAATACGAAATTTATAAATAAACTTTAACTTGCAGATATTAATTTGCACTCGTATGATATTCAGCGCCGTTAAAATTGAGAAAGTAGAAAAGTTAACTTCTAAGTGAACTAGAATTAGACAGTTATTCATAGTTTCTTTATTCAAAATTATTTGCATGGCTTTGATTAGTATACGATTAATACAGGGAATTGCTTTAGGAACATTTAGGTGTCATATTATATTTTTACTAGAAAGAGTAGGGTTAGCGTGACATTAATTAGAAATTAACAAATACACAAATTGAACAATGCCTGAAATATTCCAATGTGTCATTTAGCCTTTTATGAACAAATTATTAATCGACTTTAAAGAATTAATGTTCAGTAATTAATCCTACCATTTACAAGCATTTATCCATCTTTTAAATTTTTAAAATGGTTACTAACGAATTTTTTGTTGCCTTCTACAAATATGATCAGAAAAAAAGACATTAGAAGTTGTTGCTTTACAAAATATTGTGATCTAAGCTGAATGCATGACTAAGTTACATACATGATAGTTTCCTGTTTTATTGGTTTCTTTTACTATCTTTACAAGGCCCTTCTTACTGACTTTTTGTGGTACTTAATTTAAATGACTCAATTACTTAGTTTCCGAGTAGGGAACTTAAAACTGAGTGAAGAACATGACACTATGTTATAATCATCAAAAAAACAAGAGAATCCGTAAAAAAAAAATTTAAGGAAGCATTTGATTTTCAAAAAGAATAATTTGCTTTTAATTCCAATTTTGTTCAAAAACACTAAGAAAAAAAGAGAACATTTTTTATCGGTAATTTTATATCGACGGTGCTGATTTAGAAGTGAAAAATTTAGCAATAGGAAAACATGAAACATGATTAAAACTAAACAAAAATATGCAAATTCATTTTCTTTTTATTTATGTAACACTTCGAATCAAGATTCGTATAGCGACATTTGAAGAACTATTACATACACTATTTTCATATATCTTATTAACTTAAATTATAATTAGAATGTTTAGGTAATAATTGAAAAATGGCCAAAAATTTTTTTTTTTTTTTCTTAAAAACCTCTTTTTAGATTATGATTTTGTGACTTAAATCACCTGGCTAGAGTTATTTCAATCAAACCACATGTCATATCAATTATGATGCTACGCTTTATAAATTCATAATTAATTTCATTTTCATTAGGTACAGAAGTTAATTGTCAATTTTAGGAGAAATCGTTAGCTTTTTTTTTTTATCATACATATATAATTTATCATACATGCATCATTTTTAAATCATACATATATAAATTTCAAAAATTTACTTATTTGATGAAAAATATTTGTTTTCTCACTATTATTAGTGTAACATTGAATTATCATTTTGCTTTAAAAGTTTTTAAATCAAGTGTTAAGCTAATTCAAAAAAAGCGACTTAAAAACACGCGAAAGATTTTTGACAACTATAAATTTTTCTATTTCCCATCTAGCTCTTTGAGGCATATTAAAGTTATTGTTAAATTCATTGGACTGAAATAAGTACGCATTCAACTAAATAACTAACGTCATTACACGATTTTAAAGCACGCAATAAATCCCGTCTTTCCTGTAGCCAGATAATGAAACCTAGTGGCGATCAGGTGCCAATTTACTGAAAGTAACTATTATGCTGTGCGAGTTCATGAATGTCTTCATTAGGTAACGTACTGAATAATCCGAATAGTATTTCATCCCATACTTCATAATAATCTTAAAATGGTCACTATAAATCATCAACCAATGTACATAGTGCTTACATTGGTCACTATAAATCATGAATTTATAATGATACTTGAGTTTCATTTAGTAAATTCATTAATTTTTAAACATCGAAACGGAAATTTAAAAAAAAAAAAAAGTTTTTTTATAAATAACAGCACTAATTTAAATTGCATAAATCTTTGACATAAAAAAGAAAATAATGTGTTAGACATTTTAATCAGTAAAAATTATTTATAATTTACATAAGTTTATTTAAATTTTATGTTTTAATTACCATATGAATGTGTTTTATTAAAACTAATGGAAGATTAAATAGCTAACCTTTAGTGGGAAAACACAAAAAGCTCAAAAAAGGATGGTTGATATTATTTCAGAAATCTTACCTTTATAGGTCAAAGATTAGAGAAGATAAATTAAACATATGTCCTTTTCATTTAAAAATTATTATATATTTAAAATAATTAGTGGAACATAGATGAATAGATTATCCAATAAGATAAGATTCCATTTATTCAAAATATTTCATTAACAATCTGCATTTGAGTTATAATCACTATCGAATGTATTGTTATATTCTTATTTGTTTAGAATCAACCAGTGCTTTAAACAATTAAAATCAAATTATTTTACGAAAATCATTTTCAAATCGAACAAAAACATTGAATGATATCAGCCCGAAACGAAAACTCTGGAAGTTAAGGAAAACTTCAGAAATTAAACTCGTGTCTTTCACAATCCGACGCATTAATCACTTTTTAAAACCCTCCTTTTCTGACCAGAGCATAAAAATGCTACCCTCACTGCGATTTATAATTTTTTTGTTGGATTTCTTATTTTTCAATGAAACGCTAATTACTAATAAATTGAGGGTCGAATCTGCGCGCGTAAGAGATATATGTGTCAAAGTTCGCTTTCTGGGCTAATATTACGAAATGAAATAAAACCTATTGATTGCTTCTCGCTACATAAAAGATGGCGAATGGGTTTTTGTGAACGACTCCCTTGGGGTCGGCCAAGGGTGGTTTTATTGCTCTTAACTGACTCTACTGGCGAAACAAAGCTAGACCCTAGCCCCGCCTCGTGGAATTTATATGTTGATAATAAACATGGATTTATACGCTTCGCCCAGAAATATTTCGTTAAATCAAAAACAAGGCGGCAAAATAATTTGGAAATTTCGGTCGAACGACCGTTTCCTCCGACGCGTCGTTTTTACAGGAGTCTTTAACGCTGAGACTCGGAGGAGGTAGGTAAGTTTTATGAGGTTGTTGACGTGTTTCGCAACGACAAGTACATGAAATCCTTTATCTGGGTAACAACTTTATTAGTCCATCACACTGAAGGCTTAGGATTGTGTGAATTTTAATGCAGTCATCTACTAATGAAACATTATTAATTAGATAATATTCTTAGCATCAAATTAATAATGTGTTCTTGTAGATATCATCAGAATACAGTATTATGAAACATTCGAATTGTAATTTTAAACAAATTCCAAGTAAAACCTAAGTTAGGTGCAGCATACCGATATGCATAAAAAATTATCATTCACGAAATGGATGTTTTGCATATTGATAAAAACATCCATTGATGTTCATGCAGCATATTGATATGCAAAACATCCATTGATGTTTATGCAAAATAATGATATATGCAAAACATCCATTGGTGTTTATGCAGAATAATGATATGCAAAACATCTATTGATGTTTGTACAGCATACTGATATGTAAAACATCCCATACTGATATGCAAACATCCATTGATGCATATTGATGTGCTTCGCAACAAGTACATGCGGAATCCTTTATCTGGGTAATGACTGTATTAGTCCATCACACTGAAGGCTTAGGATTGTGTGAATTTTAATGCAGTCATCTTCTGAATGAAACATTATTAATTTGATGATAAGAAGGTGTTCTTGTAGATATTAGAATCTAGTATTTTGATAAGCATTTGGATCATGATTCTAAACAATGCCAAGTTAAAACACAATTTAGATGCAGCATATTGACATACATAAAAATAATTATTCTCGAAATGGATGTTTTGAGTTTTTAATTGTTGTATTTTAGTAATAACAGTAATTTGATTTAAATATATTTTATTCTCTTAGTTTAAGATAGAAATAAATGCCCTGCAAGTTAATGAAATGTCCAGATTGGCTAATAGAGCAGAACGGTTTTAGCGTAAGGTTGTCCAAGTGATCTCCCAGTTTTTGGGTTTCGGTTTCGTCCCTCTACCATGGAAACTGTTGCCGCCTTTTCAGGCCTAGTGAACAGGAGCAATGGCT